>VXBO01014843.1:126290-146124 GCA_013400135.1 Rhinoptilus africanus
AAGATGATTAAGGGACTGGAGCACCTCTCCTATGAAGATAGATTAAGGGAATTAGGTCTCTTTAGCCTGGAAAAGAGGCGTCTGAGGGGGGACCTAATTAACACTTATAAATACTTGAAGGGTGGGTGTCAGGAGGATGGGGCCAGGCTCTTTTCAGTGGTGCCCAGTGATAGGACAAGGGGTAATGGGCACAAACTTGAGCATAGGAAGTTCCACCTAAACATGAGGAGGAACTTCTTTACCTTGAGAGTGGCAGAGCACTGGAACAAGCTGCCCAGGGAGGTGGTGGAGTCTCCGTCTCTGGAGACATTCAAAACCCGCCTGGACGCGTTCCTGTGTAACCTGCTGTAAGGTGGCCCTGCTCTGGCAGGGGGGTTGGACTAGATGATCTACTAAGGTCCCTTCCAACCCTATGATTCTATGATTCTATGAATTCTTATTTGTTTACGTTGCTTGCTAATACAGACATAATCAATCACAAAGTTGCAATTGTGAACATTCAAGAAGTGGCGAGTGGGTAAAAGCAAGGAGGGAAATGAACAGGTCAGACATATTAACCTTTTCAGACTCTTCGTTAAATATAAATATGAAACACAAAAATCCTGTTTGTCATCTATCAAAAGAATTTTTATGCAAACCCACCCAGGCATCCAAAATAAAAAAGTACTTTTGCAGAAAGATTTCTTAGAAAGTTGCCTAAGAAAACCAGCTTTCAACATGAAACACACAGATGGATGGGTTTTTTTTTCATTTTTAAGAAAATCAGAGACATTTTATCCAAAAGGTTAGCAAACTGAAATCTGATTCAACACTCAGTACCTAACTTGAAACTGTGAAGTGTTAAGTACCATGGAACACTTACTTTATGTACCTCTACAATAGCTCTGGTACCTACAGAACTTATCGCATGCACAGTGAACCAGTCTCTTCAGAGGGAATACTGTTTGAATTCTGCTTGTATCACAATGGAAATTTCCTCTATGGGTTGTTGTACTGAAATACATGATCAATAAGCATACAAAACATTTTGCCTTGCTTTCTTCCTAGGGTTTTGACATTAAATATTTAAATTAATTCTGGAAATTGGTTTGGAAGACTAAGCTGTGTGAACCTAGAGCTTAGCACCATGATAGATGAGTCAAACAGCAATTAATCAAACAAGCTTGCACGCAAATTTACTGTCATTTTCAAAGTGGTGAGGAGTTTCTAGGTACTGAAGAGAAGATGAATGTTCGACTGAAAATTCATTAAACTTTACAATTAAAGACACAAAGCTTGATCATGCCCTCAAATACTATGCAGACATGTATTTTCTGAATTCTGCACAACACACTGTTTGCAGAGGAACAACAGGTGATTTAACAATGCAAACAATGATGTATCTCAGGGCATCATTCAGCCAAAACCTTATGGCAGTGAAAAGAAGAAGCGTAGTATCAATTAAAAATTTGCTTCATAAGTTCAAAAAGACAAAGCGTAATCCACCTCTTCAAGGAAACATTGCATTAACATTTACATATTTACTCATACTTAGCATTCATGGACTAAATACAAAAGTTCAGTATAAGAGCTCCTTAGGGTAATTTCCTTCAGATTCTCCTCTCCCTCTCACTAATGACCTATCAGCTGACCTGCGCTACCAGCTGTAAGAAGCATTAACTCAAAAACTACAAGACCTCATGCAACCAAAGCAGCCTCACTGAAGTCAAACTAAGGAGTAAACTAGAGAATACTCACTTTCCCTGTTGAAACACTGACTCCAGTGTAATCAAAGGGAGTTTCATGCCCCACTGCTGACAGAGAAATCACAACCTCTGATACCTCAATGCAAGAGCCCAACTGACACTACTGACACAGATGTGTTATGTCCTCAAACCTTCTCCTGTCATGCTGTCTGAACATCTTGCCTCTCCTCAGCTTTCTTAATGCCCTGAGAACTGAGAGTTACATACAGTGATCAAAGAAAACAGTACACGATGACGAAAGATTAAACAGGTGTTATTATTTTGTGGAACATTCTACCAAATCAGAAAACTCAATGTAAGATATCATGAGGATTCTGTTTGGTCAGTTCTCTATTTTAGTCTCCGGTGGACTAAAATTCTCACTTCAGAAGAAAAAAAAATAGTTTATACATGTTCTGGATGTAGACAAATATTTAACTGAGTATTCCCTCGGAAAATATTCACGCTTCAGCTAGCACAAATATGTCTGAGGTAGAGAGTCAGAGCATACCTAGCCATCTCAGAAAGTAAAGAATTATTATAATTTTTCAAGCTAGGTTTGTATTTAGAAGAAGTAAGCAGACAAGTAGGGAAGAACCTGTCCTTTTGTGAGATGCAAAAGATTCTCGATGCTCTTCAGCATCATTCCCAGTAGTTTTACTCCATGCCTCCCAACTAGAGCAGTCACTGGCTCTGTTTGCCTCTTTGAAAGTTCTGTAACGGGTGAGATTGACTTGGTTTATTCTCAGAAGCAGTGAAGAAAACATAGATTTAACCATGTTCAGTATAACATGGACTTCCTAAAATATGGATTTAGTCAAACTTTCAAAAGATTATCTTTATTTAGGAACAAAGGAAATGAAATGTGGTATTATAAAGCACCATTATAAAGCAACACAACCAAATGGAAAACTAATATGGCTAATCACAACAATTACTCATATAATTTGGCTTTTTGTGATCTTACTTCAGGATCCATTTTACTCAGCGTCACCTCCAAAGAAGAGATGTCTGTGAGGTTTATCTGAGGCCAGTGATGTGAATACTAATAAAACTGGCAACCACTTCTCTCCAGCTCCTGTTTCTTTTCTCCCTGCAGTCACAGTGCAACTCTTTTAATGTTAAATCTCAAATTAATTTATTTTTAAACAAATCTATTTTATATTTTATTCAATATCCCTATTGCTTTCTCTCTCTGTTTAACCATCATGTCCCCATCTGCTACCTTTCAGAGAAAAGCACAACAAATGAGGGCCACAGGAATTTGCTGTTGCCTGTCCCAAGGAAACCAGCCATAAGAGTGAACCAGCATGGCCCTTAGATCTTTAAATTACAATAAACAGCCCCATTTACCTTCACTTCCCTCCTCAAATAAGCTCATGACCAAAATTATCAGTACCCCACAGCAGCTGCCTGGTTCACAAACAATTGTGAATATAGCGTCCTACCTTTTCTTTTCCTGTTCCCAAATATCAGTGGCAAAAGGGAAAAGGTAGTAGAGGAAGCATCCTGGCACAGCAGCTAGGAGGACACTCAAATGTGCTTCTGCCACCCAAGAACTCGACTGATATCCTTAACCAGGAAGTGTCAAAGGGCACCAAAACACAGAGTCTGAAACTGAACTACTAATTCAAATTACTAAAAATAACATCCCAAGCTGTGGCTTGAGTTGCAAAGGAATCAACTCTATCCTAAGATTAGAGAGTCATCAGGCATTGTAACCCGCCACCTGACTATTCCCCAATTAAGGGCTCAAGATCTGTAAATAATTTTTTTGTTTACATGTGCTTTTGTTGTTTTTACACTTCATACAGCTCTTGGGTTTATTACTTCAGTAAGACCTGTTCACTCATGTGTGCTAAGAATGCCTTAATGCTCTGTGAATCACAGGTAACACAGAGCTCTACACCTTATTTGGTGTAAAAGGAGGGAAATTGCTTGAGCAGAATGTAAAAAAAAAAGTTAGCAAGAAGCTAGCTTGTTGTAAGCACAGACATTTACCAGTTATTAGTCATTAGTCGAAACTGATAATGATGGGCAGTCAAGCATAGTGCTTCTCATCTTTGTTTTCGATGACGATAAACTGCTGCCTGCTGCCAAACAGTGCCTTAAAATGGAGATAGGTACTTAAAACATCCCTCAGATGAGCAACTGGGTGCATGCCAATTTTTTACATGAACAGTCATAAGCATGTTCCTGCACAGCAGGATGTGATCAAACTATTCAAAGCTGTAAAACCAGGTTTGCTTGCCAGTTATGTTATTGCTTCAAGATCAGTGTACTACAGATGATACTTTGCCAGCCATGAAACCACTGTTTTTCCTTAACAACAAATTCTACACCTTTAATATTTAAAACTCTGTAGAGAACTGACTGTTCCCAACTAAAAAAATATTTACAAAATTGAAGTTAGGACTGAAAACATCTCAAACACATGTTCTCCTGAACTGTAAGCCATCACTTAGCTTTAAAAAAATCACTTCCTTCAAGCTGTACCAATTAAAAGGTCCCCTTTCTTCTCTAAACCAGAAGAAAAGTAATTGAGGACTTACTTAAGTCCTCAGCTTCAGCTGCCAACCCCGTAACATATTAACATTCCTGTCCATAAGGTGTGATGCGGTTAATAGGTGGTTGCTAGTTTGAGGCATTGCACTGTATTGCCTCCTGCTGGAAACCACTTTTTTAAAGTATTTTATGAAGATCACTCTATGTGACTATGCCATATGTAATCTTTATTAAATGTCTATCGCTAATTGGATTACTCAAAGAAGAAAGACTTTTGAATAAATGCAGAACAACCAACAGGACAAGTAAGTTTTTTCCTTGAGCAGGTTAAGACAAACCTGGTCATTTCAGACAAGAAACTGGTGTTTTACTTTTCATGGCAGTCAGCATCTTTCTCCATTTTCCTTTTAAAGAGTCAGTCATAAAACAGAGTCAAGCTCTGCAGCATAACACAATATCTGCTCACTAACAAACATATCTTAGCAAATAGAACCAAACAGTTGAGTTTGTTTTTTTAAGGGGGTTGGTACAGGAGAAGATGGATGTCAATGTTTAGCCACGCTTTAGTTGTTTGGTTTTTATTCACTTGAAAATACATACTAAAAGTAGTATCAAATATTTGAGTTTATACCATTTTATTTGTTTTCACACATACAAAAAGTAGTTTGCATATTTGCTCAGCAATCTAGTGAATGATCTAAGATTACATACACATACACAGCTCAATACAGTGATAGAAGTGCCTCTATCTGCTTCCTAGTAAGCAGTAACATTCATGTTTGAAATCTCAAAAAAAATTTGCAGTTATTGGGTGTTACGACTCAAAAGAAACATTTTCATGACCTTTCCAAGACATGGACAGCGCTCTTCAATTTTTAAGAGTAAAAAAATTATTCAAGTAAAATTCAAATAGAAGAATCATAACTAGCTAACCATTGTCAAGTATGCTGCAACAGCAGTCCAGTTAAATGCAACTCAATACTATGACAACCAGAAAAAGTATTGCAAAACTGCATTTCAAAGATTTGTTGAAAGTAATCTGTATTTATTTGGTCATAGGAAATGCACAGTTTATGGAATGTCCATTCATAGGAATGTACTTGAAATCGAAGCAATGTGTTCGAGCTGTGAAGACATTTGAGTTATTGTTTCTTACTGAGAAAAAATAGAAATCCTACAAGTAAAACCCAAAAAGCGAGATACTACTTATATTCACTAAGCTCAATTGTCAAATGCCAGGCTATTGTGAAGAAAACCATAAAGAAGGATAACAGATGCAGCTCTATTAAATACAGTCAAGTCCAAACCCTTATTATCGCATAGGCAGTTCTCTGTCATATGGAACCGGTTACGGTGGTCACTCAAATGACATTGCTGTCTCCAGCACCACACAATAGCAATCAGGAGCAGAGCAACATGGTGTGCGCACAATGTGTCATGAAGCATTTAGTTTCCATTGCCCAGTGACCTCTGAACTTTAAAAATGCCTTTTCCAGAGGATAGCCACTGCATGCTAACGGTTTACCCTATTTATGCTTTGTCTCAGCCTCTTCTCATCAATCCCCCCCCTCATATTTGACGTCATCTCCACCAAAAAGAAAAAGATTTTGACTTGCAGATGGTATGAATGCCTGAGGCGACCTTAGATCTTACTTCCAATAATTTGCATTTGTTATGCTAAGCATATACATCCTCTGAATTATATCTAGTCCCTTTGTGGTCTAATGTAGGAATCCCTCTCCTATTGTTCTTGCTGTTAGCACTGTAATAACTACCGCTGTTGCAATGTTAACAAAAGACTACTAATAATTCAAGTACAGTATGAATTCCCTAGGAATCATCAAGTGAGAAATGCAGGTTGAAGTGGTAGCTTCAATTCCAAGAACCTATTTTCTAGATTCAAGTTACAGCCATAAAAGCATCACGTAGGTAAAAACACAGTACATGATCAATAGAGTTCTATTAATAACAATTAATTTTAAAAAATGGTGTTATAAATTGCAAATGGTATCACAGTAGTACAGCTTAATACCAAACATTTAAATTTTAATTCGGAGCTGATTTATTATTTTATTCATTTATTTTTTCAGTTGCACTATCTACTTAACATTACCTGTACTTTTTGATGACAAGCCTAAAGATGGCTTTGCTAGTTGTAGCACTTGAACCATTACTATATAAAATAATTATCCTTATTAATTTCTAAGCTGATTAATTTGAAAAGATTATGCCTTAAACAGGCAGATTAAAAATAAATTTAGTTAAAATATATTTTTAAATGCCCTACAATGACATTCTTCTGACATTCATAAAAGTTTCATAGTCCAAGTATTCCTGAAAGTCCCCTTCAACAAAGAGGCAAAAACTGACAAAACAACAACAACAAAAAATTGATCCTTCTCTTTTGCTGAAAGCTTTTTTCTTATAAGCTGCTTACTTTTAAATGCTCTGTGCAAAGAAGAATGAACACAAACTTTTGGCAGGACTGTTGGATGCTTCCCAATAGCTACGCTGCTCATCATTATTATAAAAGCAAACGAAAGTAAGCTGAAAAAGTAAAGTTCCAACATTAACATCTTTCAATATTACCGTCCTTTGCAATGCATCCTGGATAGACAAGCAGAATATTTTAAGCACCAGGCAAATGGGGCTTTCAGGGTTGAAGTAGGAGAGAATGCAAAAATGAATGCAAAAAAGTGAAAATTACAGGGGGTGTAGAAGAGACTCTTTTACCAGGAAACTTCTCAATACAGCATAAATTCAATCAACATTATCAATACACTCAAGATCACAAACCTGATTTCAAATCTAATAGAAATTAGTTAGATGTGGACTAACTTTGGTAAGTCACATAAAAAAAAAATCTAAATTTTCAATATTGGAAGAGTCAGATGAAATTCTCGCCTGGGATGAATACATGAGGAGTTTCATACAGTCTAAAAATCTTGTTTTCACAGGAGATATAGCCCCTACTTGGACGACTTCTCCCTACAGCCTGTTCCTATTGAGCTAAATCTAGGTTTAAATCCAGGAAAGAAAACTGTGTGGAAAACCAAAACAACAGAAAAATTCCTCCATGAGATGAGAAAAGTAAGGCAACTGTCTTCATAGGGAAGAGATTGAAGACAATATTGTTCTGTGAAAATAGGAAATTCCAAGGAATAAGTATCTGAGTAGAAATAGAAAGAGGGCCTTAGCTTCTTTCAAGTCATGTCGCAGAAGTGAAAGACTCTGAGTCAAGGACCACATGCTGATTTTTATCTCCTGAATGTAAAGCAACAAAGGGATGAATTGCTTGCATTGTTGCATGTGGTACCATCATCTTCCTTTAATGTATATTTCTCCTCCTTATACCCTTTAAAAAACCTTGAGTCCCAGTTAACTGTTGCCCAATCGATTATACCAATATAGCATTCTGCAAAACTAAGCCCTTAATAGCCTTTTTTATTGGTCTATACACTGAAAAATATTTTGTTTTAACAAAGGAGACGGCTAGCGATCAGGTGCAAAAAATACAAAAATAACTTTTCTCATGAAATGCATTGATGTATTTTCAATGGGCACTACTACCATGAAGAAACAGTTGATCATTAATCATCCATTTACTACAAGGCCTCTCTTTGAGATTTTCAACAGAGAAAAGGAAATGAAATAATTTTGTTCCCCCAAAGTAAAGCAAAAATAAGGAAAAAAAAAGAAAAAAGAAAAAAAAAAGAGGAAAGAAAGTTGGTATTGATTTATTACATACTTGTAGAGACTTACTTGAGACAAAGCAGCATCCCGTTGTTCTATTACTGCATTCATTTCCTCAGCTATTATTTCCTTTTTACGTTCTTTGGTCCTGTGTATTCGATTCAGAATTATAGCTCCATTCTTCAGTATATCTATCCCTGTGTCTGCATTGTTTATTCTGTTCAGTAATTCCTGTAATGTCTACCAACAGCATTATATGTTAGTCAGACATGAAGTTTTAATATATTTTATTTAATATAGGGTTTTAATTAATAGGCACATGTGAATTGTAAATTGACTGAGTGAAGTTATTGAATTTTCATATTGCAGCAAAGATGTACATTATTAGTGTGTCAATTCTTCTTTTTCCCACATCTTAGTTCTTGAAACCCACTCAATTGAACTTAAGCCTCTAAGATATAAGACTGACATCAAGAAATCTCCTCAGAGAATGGCTTACCATGTCATTTTCTTCAGGGTTAATATTTTCTAGCCTAGAAAAAAGGGACACAGAAAGCCTGATCAGTAGCATTTCCTTAGTGCAGCAAAATGAGTTCGCTTTTTAAATCTTTAGAACCTCAAGTAATTTCATTCTACTAGTCTTTAGAGTCAACCATGACACTGAACATATTAAAGTGCCACCTGCTCGACTCCATCTTTCAATAATGCTCCATATCTTCAGCACTGACTTCAGACTGTTAAGTTATTAATGTTTACTGCTATATATGACTACAAGGATCAATTGTTCATATGTGCTTAGATGAAGAAAGTTCCCCAGCGGTAGAAATGACTGATGCTCTTATTTTATTTATTTCTGGGCTTACAACTTTTACCTGACGTTGTATTTTTGTTGTTTTTACTGCATCCCAAATGAAACAGGACAGGACTTTTGTGGAGATTTTTTTTACATTTTAAAGTAATTCTTTTCCTATCTCTCTCTTCCAGAATGAGGGAAAATAACCTAGTTGAAGTTTCCTTAAAAATATTTTGACTTTATATCTTGCATAAAATAGCAAGCTAATTCAATTCTCTGCAAGGACCCTGTTCAATTCTGGAACACCCCCCTCACACACACTTTCCCCCCTTTTTAGTTCAACAGAGCATATATTGACCTGTCAAATATAAAGGTAATACAAGGAATTTAGTCATACAACATTGAACACTGTCTGTGCAAAAGCAGTGAGTGATAGCACAAGAATCTAATCTGTATGCATTTTATCTTACTTAAGGTTAGTTATATGGACAGCACATTATTTAAAACACCTATGTATATTTTGAAATACAAGAGACCTCTCTTCTGGAAAAATGAGCATATTTAAGCTACATTGACACTCTATTGCTACTTACTTAATGGTGACTTCTACTAAAAGTAGATCTGTCACTGGTATATGATATTTTAAAAGATACATATAGTATCATTTAACATCTACTAAACAGCAACAGTGCTCTGACAGGTGCTGCTCTGAAGCCAAGACTTTAGCTAGCAAACATCACAGAGCAATTGGCAGCACACGAGTACCTTTTACATTAAAGCATTAGTTTTACTGGATAACAGCACATAAGACATAAGAAATCAAACAGTACAGAAATTAATTCTTTAAACAAAAAAGAAATAATTCAGAATGTACTACCAAAGTACAAGGGCTGGTATATTTATATGGAATTCATAAGCAGTAACTACTCCAACGTATACAATCAGGACCAGAACTAAACAAAACAAAATAAAAGCTACCCTTTGCTGAGTTTGACTTGTATTCACAAAGTAACACAAATAATAAAATAACAAACATATTATGTCCAAATTCTCAGAACTGTCTCCTTGTAGAGCTCCTGCTTTTGGTTTTTACATTGCTTTAAGTGCCACTTCATGTGAGACTTAAAAATGGATCACTGGCTAGTTTGTATTCACAATGAAAGGAACGGTATTTGTCAAAGTAAATTGGCAGGACTGACCCGGCTTCTCCAGAGGACTTCTACCCTGCTAAAAGCATGGGTCAACAAAATCACCCAGACGATCAACAGGCTGGGTAAGCAAGACACCTTAGGGAGAAACAGGGGTGGGAAAAATAACAGGAACTACTACAATAAGTGTAGCCTTTCAGGATACTACTGCCACATGGGATCTGTCTGTAGGTGTACTTAAACATCTCCTTAGGTGACAGGATTTTTTAAAAAGAAGCATCCAGAGCCGTGTATTTGCCCTGCAGTCTCTCCCTGTGCTGTTGCACAGGCAATAAGTGACCCTTAGATCTCTCATGATCCAAGGATTCCTCTTTCCCCCAGTTCTATGCACGTTCTGCTTCTGTAACCCCTAGGGCAAACAGGACTGAAAGAATTTTGGTTGTTACAGTTAACTAATGACAACAGAATTGCTCCATCTGCTAATCTAAAGAAAGCACAAAAGTGTTTGATAAAGGTTGGCAGGCTGTTCAATATTACCCTCTTGTAAAGATCTCTGATTGGAGTAAGTCCAAAGCAGATGGAAGGAGTGACCTGTGCTTGAAAACTTGATGAGTGTGGCACAAGTAGCCAATGTTCTTGAAAAAAATCCAGACCTCTATGTACTCCCTGTCTGAGGCAGAGAACCTGACCTTTTGAACAACTAGCATCAGGAAGAAAATATTAAGCGTGGTAGTTTGAAAAATTCCAAGATTTCAGAAGAAACTCCAAAATTAAATAAAATAAAACCAAGTCCCTCATGGCTCATCTCAACATCTCTGTTCCTTCCAAAGGACTAGTGAAGCTGTAATGTGAACTCCAACAAAATTCCCATTCAGCCACAATAATAAACTACTTAGAATAAAGAGTCTGAGAAAAGTAATTTCCTAATGGGGTTGACTCTGCTTCTGAGAATGCAGCACCTTAATTTGACTCTTCTCAGTCACAGTCCTGGCTTGCTCCTCCAATTGCAAAATGCCAGACATCAGGCAGGTACAGAAATGCATGTCTTGTCCCTCAAGTGAGATGTTACCACAGCTAGTAAAGCTGCCCAGTGTTCTGAAAAGCCTGAGTGCTGGAGCCAGACAGGAATCTTGGCTTCACTCAACCATTTCTCGTTTGCAAGGTGTATGGCTGCATGAATAAGCATCCTGTAAGCTTAGAATAAGTGGACCAGAACAAAAGCAGCTGAGCTTGGTGGAAGCAATCCTGCCATCTTGGTTCTGTGATGCCCAAAAGTTTCAAAAATAGCAAAGAACTTTTTTCAAAAAAAAGAACCCCCACCCACCCTAATCTGCCAAACCAATAATTGCAATAGGAAATGTTCCTCTGTGCCATACCATTGCTCTTTTTGGAAGAAATATCACATTATCTAGAAGGTGTTGTCACATAGAGGACTGATAAGGGTGAGGGAAGAGCTGTGGTCAGCTTGACCTTGGCCAGGTTGCACACATGGATGCAGTCACTGTGCGATGAGGTAATACTGAATATAAATTAATGGAACAGAGCAAGACATTTTTGAATTTTCTTACATTGTATGATATGGCTTAAGACATTTGTTATTATTATAATTTGCAAACTGCAAGTTATATCAAACTTGCAGTTTGGCTAACTGGGTAGCAAGGTAAGGAAAGAGGCAGGTGTTAAGACATCTAATGCAGAGAACACGATGATTACTTAAACATAAAGAATGACTTTTTATCCCTTTTGGGGGATTACCTATGGCATTTAAAGTCCAGGAATTCATTACCACTAAGTACTTGCTGCATGGATGATGAACAAACATTAACAGACTTTACAGTGGGAACAAATGCAGCTTTTGGGCTCTCTGCCTTTGTCGCTTTTGTCAATTAGGGTTTTTCTCTTACTGCTTTGATGACTGACTCTAAAACCATCAATGAAAATAAAAGCATATAACATTTTTCAGAACCCTTTAACAATATCTTTGTGCCCTATGGGAGACATAAGCCTGCTCAGGATCTGCCTAAGGATTTTGTTTAGGTCCAGGATGCTCTCAGTGACAGGTCACACAGTACCCACAATGTGAAAAACTTGGTTATGACTCTTCCCAATGAGCTGTCATTGCCACAGTTGGTCTCTGCAATGCAGAACGGGAGATCCTGGAAAATACTGAAACTATGATATTACAGGACACTGGCAAGGATGGTTGGTTTTGTTTCCAGTCATGTGTACTGGTGTTGGCTGTCATGACAGCAAATACTACAGAAGCCTGCCCTGCACCCTTGCACATTATACAGGAAGAGACACTATCTACAGACAATGAGTCACTGGTTTAGACAGAGAGGAATGTATATCAGGTGATGAACCAAAAGTAGCTGGTTAGCCCACCACAATTTTTACCTTGTTGTGTTGATGTTCTCCACAGAGAAATCTCCTATGCCAATTTTGAGACTGTGAAAGGCATCAGGGTATCAGGCCTCTCTATAAAGCATCAGAAAGAGCACCCAAGTGGATGACAGCAACAACAATTGCTATTCTCTAAGTGATAGCAACAAGGTTGCTATCAGCCAAGGAAGTTACTGACCTTCTCCTTGGAACAAGTACCTCTTCTGTCATTACCAGTGTGTCCAGTGCCTTCTGCAATGACATGTTTTGGGCAAGGTAGTATTTATGTTCTCCAAGAATTGGAGTGTCTTCTCTTTTCTCATCCTTATGCTTAAAACTGAGTTTGTCTTCCAGTATGAGTCAAGCAGACAGAAGGGGTTGAAGGGAAAACAAGTGAAGGTGTTCTGAAGGATTCATGCGTGCCAAGACCTGCCACATGCATGTCTATGGGTTCCACTGCAGAAAAAGCAACAATATGCCTCACACGTGCTTAATTACCTGTGATTTCTTCCAGAAACCCAAAAGTCATGGATTAGGTCTGTTGACTAGAATAATTAATTTGCTGCAGGACTTGAGTGCTTTAGTCCCAAAGATCTAGAGTTTATGCTAACAGTTTATAGAGTTTCATTTGGTTTTGGTGGCCACACAAAACTTTCTTGCTTTCTTTACTCTTGGAACATACAAAATCAGAAGAGTGACAGGAGAAATTGGAAAGACTGGAGTAAGGCTCACAGTTATGATGCCTCTTGAGGGAATGTGAAGCACACTTGTAATGTCCTCAGAGACTGCTGCTCAAAGCAAGATTTCACATGCACATACATCTAGAATGAGCTCTGTAGAGACATTGATTCTAACAAACTGTGCACTAATTCTTGTGGTAATGGAATCCCCTAATCTTGCTGTTGAGTTGTACTTACAGGCTGTGACAAAATCTAGCAACTTATAAATTCCACAGAGTAATGGTGCACAGACTATGCAGATTACATAAATTTATTTAGATAAATTCTCTGGCCTTACCTACAAAAATACCCAAAAGACGATGACTGGTTTTCTGCCATTAAGAGGAGAGAGTCAATTATTTAAAACATAATTGCCTGCCATTTAGTTAACTAACCTATTAACTATTTGCACCTATTCAGTCTCCTACCATGAAAAACTTCTCTGTTTGCTTTGTATTTCTCTTGGCAGAAAAATAGGAGAAATTTCTCAGTCACTCTAGACTTTGGGAACTACCCCTTGGGGGACTACCGTAGATGGCAACCAAGATGATCACAACTCAGATGGAGAAGGATTACATGGAGAGGCAAACTGTAGCTTCAAAGCTGCCTATATCACAAAGTGAGAAAAGAAACCGTTCTTGATCTTCCTCTCCTGACTTAAAAGTGTTGTTTAACATGAGATTGCCTATTTCTGTTGTGTTAACATAAAACATACATAAAACTCTATGTTTTATATGTAATTATATATGTAATATTAATTATATGTAATAATATGTAATATTAATTATACCCTCACTGCCTTACAAACTGCTCCTACACTAAAGATAAAAAAAAACCCATATGTTTTTACTACATCACCACATCATTAGTAGAAATTTTGCTGAAGAAAATGTCTAGTGGGCTTAAGGGCTTGATTGATTTCCTATACATTACAACTTCTGACTGACATTCTGGTACTCCATGTCAAAAGATCCCTATAAAATGTCACATTCATCTTATTTGTCCCCAAATAAATCAATACCAAAGCTTTTGATTATATTTTTAATTTCTGTGATTAAAATTATTCACCTCACTCTCAGTCTCTAGAGAAAAATACAGTCTTATAAGGCAGCTAATAAATTAACTAATGGCACAGTAAGACTAGCACTAACCTGGCAATTCTTCACAGATAAGTCTGTACTAAGTTCTCCTACAAAACTTCTGTCGAGCAGTTTATGACAGTCACAGACCGAGACAACAACCTTTTTGCACAGGACAGTAAACGTATACTTACTCTTTGAGAGACTCTTCTAAGCGCTGGACTCGTAGAAATGCTTCATCTCTCTCTTCGTTGGCTAACCTAAGCCTTGCCATGACAGCCTCGTCACGTTCCCGTTGAGCAGAATAAACTTCTTCCACCAAAGCTGCAAAAGTAACCAGTGTGTTTAACAAATAAATTTGACAGGGAAATATACTATTAGATGCACTTACACAGGCCTTTGCCAGCATCTCCTAAAACCAGCATTTCTCCACTGACTTTGGATTATTCTGGATAAGGTCTCTATTACTCTTCAGACAACATTAAATTGTTGTTGATTGCTAAAATGAATACTTTAAGGAATGAAATAAAGCTATGTTTTCAAATTCACCTCTATATAATCAAACAGGGCAAGGAAGGGATTTGCTTTGCATTCTGAATTCTTTCTTAATGGAAAAGTAATTCTTAAAGCTCAGAATCATATGAGACACTAGTAAGTTTCTTCTAGGACATAGAGTTAAAAGTAACAATCCATTAAAACTACTTCTACCATCACACTGCTTCCTGTCAAGGTGGCACGCTGATATTGAATATTAAAAATTCTGATATTTTCATAGTCTGCCTCTGGAATCATAAGAGTGGCACAGCTGGCATCTCTCTTTCTCTGCCAAGCCTTTACTTTATTGTGTAATATACTGTTATATTATCTGTTACGGCATACATGGACCTTGGAGCATTAGGTGACAATAAACTAAGATTTACTGTCTATCCTTGGGAGCAAACTAACACCTTCAAGTCATTCCTCATCCCAAGCTTACATTTTCTTCCTGCCTCTCCCCTGTCAATATGTCTAACACCATCTCTGGCAGACCGCCAGAATCCTTACCTCGACCCTGCCTCCACTAAAATCTTTATTCATATTTTCATCATTTCCCTCTGCAATACTGCAAATCTCTCCTCACAGTCATCATAAAACTCTGCAGTCAAAACATCTAGGGACTTTCAGGATGCCATAGAAGACTGCTATCACTCCAAGACAGAGGTCTATATCCCTTTCGATTGTCACAGGCACCTCCAAAAACTTAACTGAGGTCTGTGGGTTGCAGAATTCGCCATGCTCCCCTTCTAGTCTGCCAAGCTGGAGTTTAGCCACAGTCTCCTAACACCATACTACAGTCTCTTTCAAATTTTGGCATTTTTTTCTCAAGAACCTTCTTTATTAATCCATTGCTGCTGGGTTTCTTACCCCTTTCAGAACTCTGCTCCTCTCTGAACCACTGCTCAAGTCATCAAGATCTCACAAAAAGGCTTCCTCTCAACTTTAAGCTAGAGCTTTTATCCCCTCCATTCTTGCCTCAATTGAACTCAACTTTGTTGCCTTTATAGGTTAATTTACTCTTACTTCATCTTTGTACATTATTGTATGGAATATTCACAGTGCAACACAAAGCATTTTATGGTTCTTCATGGAATGGAACAATAGGAACATCGTAGTATGCTTTGGTAGCAACTAAATTGCTGGCACAAAATACACATTATCAGTACCGAAAAAAACCCCAAACATCCCAACCAACTGAAATACAAAAAGTGGTAAGTTTCAGTGCAGTTTACAAGCAGCTCAGACAACCAGAGAGGTAAGATGAGTGACAAGACAAATAGAAAAAGAATGCAGAGATTAATTAGGATGATGTTCAAGGTAGGAAAGCAATCCTCTTGTCCTCAAGGTGGGGAGAAGAGTGTTACTGAGGAGTAAGGAAGCATTTTTTGCAGGTCTAGCAAAAGCTTGCATGATAACAGCAGACCAAAGAAGACAGGGAAAGTCTAAATGTCATTTCTGGGAGTGCAGACCCTCCTTTCACAAAAGTTTGCAGAGGAACTGCAAGACTAGTCATCAGGCCAGAGACATAACTAGTTGCATCCCAATAAAAAACAACAACAAAAAAAGATATTTAACATCAGAAGCACAAATCTGGAAATGTACATAAAATTTAACAAACATTGATTTAATTCTCTTCTATTCAAGTATTTACTTGTCCAAAAGAACAGTGTCTTTTTTCATGAAGATCTATTTACCCTGTTTGCAACAAGAAAGCTTTGCTTGATGTGGAATGGAAAAAATAAAGCATGAGTAAAGCAGCTGCAAAACTGTATACACACAGATTACTAGTCAGGAATAAGTTTGCAGCTCTTGAGGATGGGTCCGATATCTGCAAAGGTAGAGGGCTCAGCAAGGACAAGAACAAATCGCATGGACTGGGCTGTGCATTTCAGCTCACTAGACTTCCACTCAGGTTGCTGAGATCTGTGATAGCATGGAAATTAGTGTCTCAGCACTGACTGCCTGGGCAAATGACAATACAACTTCTATGTCCCAGTTGTATCTGGAATACACAAGCAGTTTAATTATGAATGGTAATTATTACCTATCTATACCCTAATATATTTGTTTATAATAGTTCTTCCAGTAAATCATGACAGTTTATCTAGCATCATGCCAGAGACACTGCACAGAGAACTCTTTCCACAAAGCTGCAAATGGAAACATGCAATTTTCATAATGAAAACAATTGCTGGAATGAATACAAAGCTGCCTAAAATAACTGAAGATTTGTCACTTATTATTTTTCTGGGGTTAATTAGGTTCCAGATTAGTTAACTGCTTTGCATGCATCCCTTCTTCTGTCAGACCCTATAGCATCACCACCTTAGCACAGAAAACCACAATTTGCTGACTGCTATAGTGGATCCTGAGTGTGCAACTACACTTAAAGGGACTGTGTTTTGGTATATCCAGTTCCCTCTCTGAGGAAATATAACCAGAGGTAATAATGACTGTACAGGCTTTCCAAAACCAGATTATTGCTTATTTGCCCTTAAACCAAAGTAATGTGTATATGTAACAGTATGAAAACAAAAGAAAAAAGTTATCCTGCATATCTTAAATCTTACACCCCTGATAGCAGCCCAGAGACTAATTACCTTGAACAGTGAACCCTTCCCCCACCCAAAGGCCCATTACAAAATACTGTGTTTTAACTATTGGCTATGGAAAAGTGACTTAAATTGAGCAACTCTTTCTTGTTATTTTCTTGTCCTTCCACTAAATTAAGGCATTGAAGTAAATATCCCAATGACCAGACCCACCAAACACCTGAAAAAAATTTATACTTTTTCCATATCAATCACAAGTGTCTGGCTTTTGCTTTTATGTCTTATGTAATATTGGAAGTTATTTTTTTCATATTAAAACAGACCAGGGATAGTATAGAAAATCCTGTACAACGCTTGCATGGTAATCTAGGTTTAAAAAACAAACAAACGAAAAAAAAAGATACTTAACTATATGGCATTTCAATACCATGTAACAATACTGACAGTGATCACAAGAAATGACTAATTAAAAAAATATTTAAACTCCTCATCTAGCTCATTTTAATGGTCTACAGAAGGCTAACTCACCTGATTCCTTTACCAGCCAAAGCTTCAGCTGAATTCAGGTTAGACATTTCTATTATCCAATGCCTGTATATTTCTGTGTAATATTTTGCATATAGTGTTTTAATACTATATGGAATAATGTAACAGTTACACAATTGCAGGTAATCTGAAGTATGATGTTGTTAACAGCAATGTTCACCATTCACATTAAACTAGGTATGAATCACAAGTAAAAGTTCAGGACCATAAGGATCACCAGATTCTTCAAATAAGCCAACTTCAATGCATACACCTTTGGGTTGCAATGCAGCAGCAAATCTAAACATTTAGTGTCCTATTTAGGAAAGTATGTGAAGTATAAGCTGTCCAAAGAAAAGTCTATAAAAGAGAGTAACATAAACATCCTCCGTATTGAAAAGAATAAAGAATATCCAGATTATCATCCCTGCGCTTCTTAAAAACACCAGGCGAAAATTAATTGATAGTAACAAGTCAGGCTCCTGAGTCCTATTCAAGGTATGGCATATCCAGCAAAATACTAGCCCTATACTGGCACAACTGACTTGGTTCCTGATCCAATGAAAAAAGGGATCCAGCTACTTAGTCACCAACTGCTCTGGTCGACACCACAAGGTTTTTCTTGGATACCTTCCAATGGCGCACCAACCAACCCTATCCTGTTTATCTTGAGGCCTGACCAACAAGAAAGACGAAGTCTTATAGAACTCATGTTTCAAGCAAGAAAATGACACACCAAAATGAAGTATGAATAGTCAAGTATTAAGCAAAAATGAATTGTGTCATTTAGAAATTCATATACATGTAATGACATTTAAGAGTTAAAATATATAAATCTCCTAATGCTAAATTAAGAAAAAAGGATTATTTTTCCGTGCTTGCAAACATTGTAATATATACAAATGTGACATTATTATTTAGTTGCATAAACTTTATTTGCTTTAGAATAATTTAATAACATCTTCCTCCTTGTAACCAAAACCCCTGCATACTCTAAAAGAGCTCTTTATTTTAAAAGACTCATTATGCTAAACTCATCAATTCTAAAACGTTTTTAGTTTTTAGTAAAGAAAACAATTGTAAACAGAGAGCTTTTGTAAGGTAGATAGCTATTACAAAGTTCACTTCGAAAATCAATATAGCATTTTAGCTGGAATTTGCTCATTAAACACCCACAGCTCTAATGCAAATTATGATGGAATGAATAAAGCAAATACATATGCTTCTTTCTTTTTATTAAATGTAAAATCTACTGTTAATTGCATCTGGTATGTCATATAAACTTTTCTCCTTAACTATTAAATGGAAGCTTTTACAAAAGTCATTAGAGATTCTCTTTCTTTGACTTGTATAAATTTCAATATTTGTTCAGTAAAGGTTCACAGCAGTTAAATTACATTAACAAATATTATTAGCTACTATGTAAGCCAACTAAGTAAAATACTTATATTGCAGGTAAAACAAATCAATGGGTGTTTACAATAATATTTGGATATGTCCATTTTTAAACAAGCTTATCAAATATCATGTAATTCTTAGTCAAATGAGAGAGACTCAAAGTAGATTTTTTCTTCCCAAATACTCAAATTTGTTTAGTAAGCTAATTGTTTTCTAATATGGGCAAAAGTAAATATGAAGAAGATGAACCATACTGAGTATGAGTTTACTGAGTCAAAGCAGTGTACATATTTTCTTAGTTGAACCTGATTCTTTTGGCAAACCTATCTTCTACACTTTTTAAACTACCTTTAAAATACAGCAGTAGAGGGAAGGTGTGTTGGAAATCATTCTAGTTTAAACAGTGGTTCATGATTTTCCAAACAACAGAACTTTGGGGGAAGGGAGGGAAGCACAGTTTCCCAGGAAAAAAGTCTGTTTGCTGATTTCCTAGAGGTCATCTGTGTAAATACAAAAATTGAATAGGAGAGGCAAGAAAGAAGAAATTGTTAGGACTTAAAACATCTGTGGCAGCAGAAATCACTTCACATTACTCATTAAAAAAAGTAAAATCCAGTATACAGGCCAGATCTTATAAGAAAAAGATGAGATCACTACCCATACCGCTATCTCAGGAGATACAGTAAATATTATAACACTATAACAATTGACTCTCAAAATAAGTGAATTTTACAGGAATAACAACAATATCTTGGACTTCGCAAGGTGATGAAACACTG
>VXBO01014843.1:146166-202690 GCA_013400135.1 Rhinoptilus africanus
TTTTGGCTTTGGACTATGTGAAAAAAAAAGTGATCCAAGAAGTAGTGCAATTAAAATTTTGCTAATTGTTTTAGTAAAAAACACCAATTATAGTGATCAGTTACTTCCAAGAAAAAGAAATGGTCATAAAGTTTTGCTTCCAATAACAATGTATTGTTGCCGAAGTTTTGCAGTTTAAGATTTAGCATTCAAGATCAGTGGTTGCTGAACAATAAGTGACTTGGGATTTTCTTTGGCATTGATTCTGGTACATTTAAGGTAATTTTACTAGTTACTCACACCATTACAGCAACAAGAAATACAAGTGAGATAATGTTTTTACAAAAAAGGCTCTGAGCATCTTAAATACTCAAGAATTGACTGATATAATAATAATAATTAATAACTCAAAAACATTTTGATGCATGATCCAACTTGTCTTTCATACGGGTATAACATAGGAGTGTATATTGAACTCATGAGAAAAATGAAACAAAGAATATTTTGTGTTTTCTGCCTTTTGGAGATGTATATTAGTCTGAAGTAAAAGTGGAAACGTGAAAGAACCTGCTTGTCCAGGTCATACTTAGAATTCAAAAATTCCTGTAATGAGCTTCTTGTTTATCCTGCACAGTTGCTCCCACGAAAAAACTCAGCTGAAATTTATCCTACAGACAGGTTTAATCAAAGCTTTTTAGGGATTTAGGGATATATACTGGGAAAAGAGATGCAATGACTACCTGCCTTTTCATTTTCATCAGTCCTGACATTCCTGTCCACCATTGCTGGGTCTCTGTCTGTCTAATCACAGGAGGACTCAGAAACAATCCCTGCCATTTCCAGATGGGCCGCTATTATTAAATTTTATTTAGGCATATGGATATATGCTTGATGTTCTTACAGAAATACAAACATGTATGTAGTTCTTATACAATCATTTTAGAAGTCAAAATCCTCTGAGACGTCTTTCTACTAGATTTAATGACTGTGCTCACAATTCTTAAATAAGAAATTCTTATTGTAGACAAATAAACAAAAAACCCCACAAATTTACTGCATTGGTATGAAAGCCTTCAAAATGTGTCATTAATTGGTCTCTGTGCATATATGTTACAAAATGTAGATAATCCCTAGAAATGTTTAAAGCTGAAGGTCCTTACGCAGTCCTCATTCAGGTTAATGGCAAAGTACCATAAGCTCCAGGGCTGGCTCTTAACTTAAAAATAGTGCTGAAATGTTCTGTTACTAAACAGACAACTTAAGTTCCTAGCTCTTTTTTTGAAAGCTATCATTTATTTACTTTCAGTTATGACCTACAGCTGAAAAATAAAAGCAAAATAGTGATAAGAAGATCATAGGAAAACTACTTAAGTGTTTTCACTGTTCCATACCAGGAATTATAGGCTATAAGTCATTTACACCTAAATGTGATTTTATAGATAAAGCAATCTGAACAAACACTGATAGAACACAGTGACTTCTTTATTGCTTTGTACTTGTATGTATTTAGTGCATAGCACTCATCTGCTCCTACATTTCCAATGCTATAAACAGCGTTCTTAATAAAAGGCTGAAGTTGTTTAGTGGCAGCTCTGCACAGGGGTTTCTTTGTGTACTCAGATCCCAATTCAATTAAAAAAAAATAAAGTGGGAAAGAATAGGAGAGAGCATTATACACAGACCCCAAGGCAGCTCTTGTGAAAGCCAATCCCTGTACAATACTTAAGCCTCTGTTTCTAACACACTAATCACAGCTGACTTCAAAATTCAAACCATAATGCTGTTAAACCTTTTTTTCAGTGAATAATTGCTGATGCCTAAATATTTACTTAAGGGGGAAAAATATAAATGTTGCATTAAAGTTTGCAAGTTAAAATTTGTCAGAAAAGACAAATTTGAAGAAAAGTTTTTGTAATACCCCGAAAGGTAGATTATTTGCAGACCTTTTTATTCCTGAATAAAACCCAATGCTTTATATTCATCTGGCACCATAATGGGGAAGAAAGAAGGGCCAGACTAATCATAACAATATGCAGAAGATACTGGCTTGCTTTTTACATACAAGCTCCACCCATAAATAGCTTCGTAATTTACATTTTAACCTATGCCAGCGCATTGTATACTATACTTCAAAGAGCTGCACGTAACATTTTGCAATCAACAATTCTGACAATCTGAAGGTAAAATTACATTCTTTAAATTAAGCTATTAAAAATTAAGCCAAGATGTTCTCCGTCACAACACTCCTTCCTTCAGGGTTTGGGTTTTTTCTGTCCTTTAGGTGGATTGTCTGCCTTCCCATACAGAGGATTCAAATCCTACAGCTATTTTCAAAATTCTGTTATTTACCAGGAAATATTTTGAAAAAATATTCAGGAAATTTTTGCATAATGAAGCATTAATACCACAAAATCCTGAAGAACTATATAGGCTATATATACAAATGAACTGTGCACAGAAAACTGAGTTAGGGAAGTATATGCATTACCTACTTAAACTGTAAAATATTTTTCATATTTAGGTTTAGAAACACAAGGGTTGGGAACTATTGAGTTCTTTTGGCTAAAGCCCAATATTGGCCTTATTTCAGTTTAATTGGGAGAGGATCTTGAATTCATCTTCTCCATGAGATATCAGGAACCTGGATTTCTGTTTGTACCAAAGGTTAATAAGAAATGTGTCTGCAAAAGTCAAACAGCTTTAAATACCAAAAACTGATTATTATTCTGCAGGAGTTGTTCTGTCATTCATAATCTCTCCATGCTCCAACCTTCCACAGCTAATCTTTAATGGATGACATGCAAGAAAGAAAAATAACATCTAAAAAGGGACTATAAAGTGAGCTTTGAAGAAATGGAAAATACTTCTGTGCTGGAAGTTATTGCCACCCAAAGTTTATTACTGGCAAGATTACTTATTTCCTCTTACTTTATGGCATATTAAATCAAATTTACTCTAAGCTAATAGCCACTTGGATATTAGTTTTCATTTTTGCTATTAAAAGTATTGCATATGCATGCAGTAATTATTTTTCAAGTTAATTTCGGAAACTTCTAATAATGTCCATAAACATTTCCATACCATATTCAAGAATTCCAAAATACCACAAATGTTAATTCTCAACATTTTTGTAAAAACAGACCTGGAAAATGGGAGTTCATTGTAGGTATATTGCCGCAGTTTCCAATAGACCGAAAGCTGTACAACATATACTACAGTATTAAAAGTACTACTTTCCCCTTTTTCCACACTATATTTCCTACCATTACCCTGGTCTTTCAGAGAGCATCTGTAGAATGCTCATACAGTTGTCAGCCATTAAAGGCAGTGTGCAACACCTAACAGGCCTAGCAGGGCTGTACTCAATCAGCTGACTGATTTTAAAAAAGTATTAAATTTTAGTAACATTACTATTAGAAATTGGCAAAAACCCCCACAGAAGAGCCCTTACTAAAGAAAAATTTAATAAGAAATATTTTCTATTGAATTTTCCTTCAGAATTATTCTTAGTCCTAATACATATCACTGTGATAGCAACAAAAGTATTACAAGAGCTGAGGCTCTGATGCCCACTGTGGTGTATCTTGTTGCAGTAATGGTAGGAGTTACTGTGAGAACACTAGGGCTTTGATACTTTTTCCAGTTGAGAGAGGCTACCGCTACACTCTGCAATTCTCACACTCAACCAGCTCTTTTCGTCTTAAAGTTCCTATATACCTCCTGTATAATTCTTTTGTTAGGCAAAAATGAAGTCAATTACTGTGTCCATCCAAAGCAAAATCTGTTCTCTCTGCTAGTTCTTTTGAAGACTTACTCCTTCGCAATGCCTCCATCCTTGTCTTCCAGTCTGTCCTCAGAAGGTGTGTTCTCCTTCTCCCTTCTCCCTCCCACAGACTGCACCCATTCCATTTTCTGTTCTGCAGTCCCACATTTCAAGAGTTGCCTGGTGTTCGTGACAGTTAACATGTCGTGTTACCCTTTTCCCTTAGTTTCCTAGCTTCAGTTCTTTCACAATGTGCTCTTCCTTGATTTTCCCTGGTGTTGCCTCCACCTCTGTTCTTATTCTCTTCATGATGGGGAGTGAAACCCACGGTACCTTCAGACATTGGCTTATAACAAGAGGATATCCAACAGAAGAATAATGAAGAAACAGCAGGAATCTGTGGCAATAATAGTCTCTAATGCTTAAAAGCCTGCAACCAAAACTGAGAATTCCCTAATTTTCCTTAGCCATAGACACCTGACACAGAGACAGGGACCCAAGGAAGTTCTAAAATCCATTTTCCAGGTTAGTAAAATTTAAAAATTAACACCTTCTGAAAATGTTATTTTCTTCCATCATGTATATCTTCTGCCTTAACACTACTTTTTCTTATTCTCTCATGAAGCATTTAATAAATTTACTGTTTTCCTCTTCACTTCTTCATCTGAACAAAGTAAAAATCATAAAGCGACAAGCTTTGGGTTATTTGTTTCTGAAGACTTCTAGCTTCATTTTAAAATGGCCTTTGTCTTCCGCTTTTCTGTTCTTTCTATGGGACTTGTTTAGGTAAAACCCATCAATTAGAGGGTTACATTTCAAAACTGAATTGTAGTATTCCTCAAAGTAGATAATATTTCTGATGTTTTTTTCAGTATAATTTTGTGGAGTCATTTTCTTATCATAAAGTCAGTACTCAGTAATAATAAAAATGCAAACACCCATATTTACAAGCTTCACTCTACCATGTGTTATACATGGCAGTAATTAAACATTAACTAGCAACACAAAATCACAGCAGCATGTGCTCTCCTTTCCTCAAAGAACTTAACACAAGGGAAAAAAGTTTTTCCTTAAACACACCGAGTCTTCTTTATCAGGTTCTGCTTGTCCATTAGAACTCTCCCCAAGGCTTTTATGAGAAAGAGATGCATAGACCTCCAAAACTTTGGTTCACATCATTCCAAAGTTCAAAACATTTATCCAAAGTCGGCAACATTCTTAGAACAGTGAGTCAGGAAGCAAAAAACCCATGAAATATTAACGATGCTTCCTTTTTGCAAACAGCTGAAGTACTGAGGAGCCTCTTGCCCCCTCTCTCTGCATTTAAAGGATTTTATACTTCCTGAACTTGTAAAAGGTGAAAAAAGGGTATTTTTTGAAAGGTCATCTTTATTACACTTTTTACTGTCATTAAAATTTGGTTTATTCTTCCTTTTAAAATGGAATAACTATGTTAGTTATTATAACCATATTAATGAGATACTGTTTTGAGGAGAATATTATGCAAAGGACTTAATTAGAAGCTTTAAACAGTAATGTAGGAAAAAACAATTTACTAACAAATATTTCAACTGTATCCATAAAAGTGAAACTAACCATGTTTTTGACACACCTTCTGACACACATTTCTTTCCAGGTTTTAACAAGCAATGAATATCTATATCAAAGAGCATATTTCTCTATTGTAAGTACAAAGGTAAAACACTGTGCAAATATCCCGGAACAAACACAAAACTTGGGATTCAACCCAAACAATTTGCGTTAGCTTTTGGCTGCCGGATATCACTGTGATACGCAGTGTGGATTTTCTTTCTTCTGAAAATAAAGCAAGCAGTTTATGTAAAATGAAATAAGAATAAAATTATGCCTGTATTTCAATTTGTTTCCTAATATGTAGATTAGATTTGCTTTCCCATTCTTCCACCACAGAAAATCTAAGAACTCTCTCTTCCATCTATGCTATACACAGAATACGGTATTCTCAGGAGTTTGACACAAAGTAGGAAGCCAGCCAACTGTTTTGTCAGCTGGAGAGTTTATTTTCTGCTCCGTTTTCCTGAAGACAGTTACACCTCCCACCAGTACCAATGGTTTGGGGACAGGTATTAGTACTATTAATAATATATGAAGTGTGTGTGGTCTATGAGGACACAATTTTACCTAGCTTACACTTTATTTATGAAGAAATGATTTGATGAATTTATAAAAGCAGTCCCATTTATTTCTTTGAAACACTTGGAGGAAAACTGCATCCACTGGGTACACTGCACACGCATTCACTTTACAACAATAAAAATACTCAGCTTCGTTACTTTAGAAATTTCCAAAACCATAGAATACAAACTGTCTCCATTCTTGTATGTCTACCTAAAGAACAATTAACAAAAAATATAAACACGCATTCACTTTCGACTATAAACTTAAAACCCTTTCATTTCGGGAATTCGCAAAAACTTAATTTACTAGAGACACACCATCATCAGACAAAAATTCATTAACCACCAAAAGAACAGATTTTTCAAGAAAAGTGCAGGTCTCTAGTTGAGGTGAATGTGTGACTATCTCCATACACGGGGAGGGGGTAGTATTGCTCTGAACGAGCTAAAACAATAAGTGGTATTTGAACTGCTGGTTGAAAGGTAGAGGCACTGGTAATCATTATTTCCCCTTGTTTGTTCAGGACCTTCCAACAAAACAAACAACCTTTTTGTGATTGGATTGACATGGTGTTAACAATGCATTTAATGCCCAAATCAGTATGAATACAGGTAAAGCTCCTGCTAATACCAGTACCAGGATGTTAAAGCCACCTATTTTCTAAGCAACTCTAAACAGCCACACGTAAAAAAAAAAGTCAAATCTTCCCTCCTTTAGCAAATAAAGCTAACATTCACTAGGCCACGTCATATAGCAACCGCGGGTACTGTATGAGCCATACAGCCATCTGTTAAACGCTTGTCTACGGTACCTGCAATCTTTTCTGCAATCTTAGCTTCTGTAGCTCTCTCTTGCAGTTCTAAGTCCAGTTTTATTGTCTTCAGCTCCTTGTCCTTTTCAGACAGCTTATCTTGAAGCTGAATTGAACAAATGGACAGTGAGATTCTTATCTATCTGAAACAGTCAACCAGCTATTTTAACCACAACAAATTTTTAAATAATAGTATCTTAACCCCAAAATACAAACAATAAGCAATACAACAGAAGTTCAATTAATTATATTTATTTATTTAAAGGACAAATGTTAAAATTATCTGTTTTATTATCTGCCCTATCTTGCTCTACTAGACAAGCATCCATGTGTGCACCACCATTTGTATTTGTGATTCTCTTCTTCAAGTATCACCAGCTGTGGTCCTTCTCACTAAGGAAGTTCAGAATTACATGGACTATAATGCAGGTGATGTGCCTGCATGAATAGCCTGTTTCCTACCAAGAGTACTGACATCACAGCCTGAAGAGACTGTGGTGTAAATGCATGTTTTTTCATGTGCATCGCCAGCCAGAAAAGTGGTATTCTTTCACATGTTAAGGCCTTTCTTTTAACTGGAAATTCACTAAATTTGTTCTGGGACGGATATCTGAGCTTGCCGTTGAATATTCAATGACACTTCATGGCAAGACTATAGACTTTTCTGTGGTGCAGGTGCATGCAGCCGCTACTAACACTAGAAGCAATGCAGTGTGCAATTAGGATGGAATTTTCTTCCCCTCAATAAAGAGGGGGTATCAGGGCACATTCGTTATCTGGATCACATGCACAGAAGCATGAGCTCCAGATTCTGTTCATGAAATCCTGGCCTTGGTTTTGGTCCTCTTTGATTTTCAGCCATGATGCAAGAACCTATGTCACAGATTAAAAAGGTCAAAGGGTAGGATGAAAGACTTTTTTAATTCCAGAGAAGCAGTTGTTAAGCAGATACTTAGAATCCAAAATGACAAGAAAGCTATTGATTGGTTCTCTAAAATAAATAACAAAACTAAATTAGAAACAGTTTGAAATGTATGTTTTGTAAGATAACCATAAAAGACCAAATACTGTGATCTGAATATCTCAATTGTACCTTTTTATTTCTGGCCCTCAGAGTGTCCAATTCTTTTAAAAGGAATGCAGTTTCTGTTTTTCCACCTAAATCTGCAGCATCCTTCCATGAGGATACAAATTCAGGGAGCATCCTGTTAACCTTTCTTTCCATGGTGCTATGTTTAGGAAGGGAAAAAAAAAAAAAAAAGAAAAATTCTGCAAAACCAGTTCTTCCCTCCACCCCCCTGGAAATAAAATACACAGAAATAAATTATGAGAACTTGTTAACCATTGCAAATGTATTAAATAGCCATTAAAAGGGATGTCCTTCTACCATTTCTTAAATCTGTAATTCTGAAAAAAGCCTGTAGATCTAGAATATTAAATAAATATACTACAGTGCTAAGACATAAACCAGATCGATATGAATTGGCTATGAAGCCTATAAACAGAAAATGCTTAAGGGAAGCAAATATTAAAAACCTGCACTTAGCACAGAGCGACAAAGTAATGAAACATTTGGGGATCAAATTGATGCTTATGTTGAAAGAAATCAAATTCTTCAGTAGGATGGACAATTCCACATGAAATGAAATGAGAATATCCAGAAGACAAGATATAGGAGTTCACCTTGAAGAAATCTGTAAAATTATGGTGTTATTCTAATTATTATAACTGACAACAGGAATTCCATAATGTATACCAGTCAGAGTTTTAAGATAACTTATTTAGCTATAGACAGGGAAAAATAAGACAAGAGTCAATGGCAACAAAAATTCTGTCTCAAGGTAAAACTTTTATAAAACTCCTTGGTTATCTGTTGATACAGATAACTCAGATCTCATTTGTAAGATGGCAGTAAAATCAGTAGATGAAGAGATTAGAAGGGAGATTAGCAAATATTTTTAACATTCACTTCCCTTAAGCATTTTTTGTTTATATGCTTCATAGGCAATGAATCATGAGAAGCAGACACAGAAAAGCTATACCTTCTGAGTTCCTATCTTTATACATTACTTTCATTATGTGTAATTCATATCCTAGAAAGTAAAGGAAAGCTATCTGTTGCTCCAAAGAGTCATTCTCTTAGGGAGATAGTTGCTTGTACTCAGTTCCCCCTTTCTTCACCTGTTTCCATTGGCATTATTTTCTCTATGGTTCTTTAAGAAGGAAGTTAAGATCTGTACTCTGGGGCAAGCTAAAGCATATCAAACAGACAACAGGGAGATTCACATTTAAAAAGTACTTGGTGTATTACACTATACATGGAGTGGAAGAGTGCTTAAACTGCTTGTCTTCACTTTCAAGATCCTTCAAAGCCTATTTCATCTTTGCTCTGTCTAGCAAATTTCACTTAGTATCATTTCAGACTGCAAGTGACAGATGCCTCTCAATACTACTGCCCAGACATTACAAATCTCAAGGGTTTTTTGTGCATTTTCCATCTTTAGGAGAGGCTTCCCACGAACAATTTTGAATATACTTCATTATCATCTTTTAATCCCTCAAATGTTTACTTCCTGATGTCTAAAAGAAAACTAGACAAGTTGCATTGATGGTACACTAACACATCCTCTATGATCCAAGTTGACACTGACACAATATTTCCTGCGTTGTTCTGTATCAAGATAGTTTCTCAACTCGTATTATAAATGCAATCTATTTGGGGAAGGACAGATTTTGTGCAGTTTATATAGTTTCTATGTTTTGCCCTATAGCTTTAGGATCCTACCTGCAATATATTTGCAGATGAAATGGTTCAACATGCTGACTGCTGTGGGACGTTAATTTCAGTGTTCAAGACCGGCCTGATTGCCAGTGTGAGTGGCATTGGTGAAGGGTAGGAGCAGCAATCTTTGGCTAACTCTGTGCTAGGCTGTACTTAGGCACTCAGCATTATATTTGAATTTTAGAGCAGGATGCATTGCCCTAACAGCGTATTTCAGGCCCCAGTGCAAAAAAAAGGCAACAAGACAGATGGAAAAGTGCTACGGCATGGTTTTGGACCAATGTCACCACTGCATCATACTAAAGATAAAAATCAGGTGTAGAATCTGACAGACAGGTGAAGAATTAGAGTATATTTTTCAATAGCTCATCATAGGGCTCTTCAGCCTTGATGCCATTTTCAAAAGCAAATGTGTCACTCTCAGTTAAGACTTGGGCTTCAGAACGCCTAAGTCACTGAAAACTGGTAGCACGTTCCCTAGTCAGCTAGGTATACCTTCATATATTATATCACATATAGCATGAATGTATATGTTTCTTAAGACTGTAGTAGAGGGCCATAGCTCAGTGTAGAAGTTAATGACAATAAATGACCAAAAATTAATGACAGAATAAAATCTTCAGAGTTTCCATTACACTTTTCAACTTTATTTACCCTTCTCCAGATTCCTGTCACAGACCACCTACAGGGTATTACAGCTCCTTCCCTTCACTCTTCCAACTTTATCTGGAGTTCACACTACTTTATTCCTGCTCCCTAGCTGGTTTATTCCTGCTTCCTACTCACTTGCACCCTGCTTCATTCCTGCTTCCTACTCACTCATCATACTTGGGGTACGCTGTGCTTGTTGCGTAAAGCCACAGATACTGCTAGACTTTTAGATCATCTTTTCTAATTCTGTTCAGTATGCGTTTTTTAAATTCTCCGTAGAGATCACAATCATTGAAATACCTTCAGGGTGTCACATCAGCCATTGCCATGATCATATTTTCTGTCAGTGCTAGAGAGTACAGTGGTGCAATGCTGCACTCCACAAGGAAAGAAGGGCAGATATAGTGAGTTTAAGTAAAAAGTTGACTTACTGATTCTCAGTTGGAAAGTAAACTTCCCTATCTTTATATGAAAATACATATGTATATTGTCTATAATTTGAATCTAGAAAAACTATATATAGGGATATTTGGTTTTACCTTGATTCTTCAGGATTGGTATTATAATCATTTGAGTCTCCTCCTCTTTGACTGGTTACTAGCAAATATGAAGGTTTTGGTGCTTCAGCTTCTGCTTGGATGAAAAATTCTGTGGTTTTTTGAGAATTCTGATGAAACTGAAGCTCAGCACAGAAGTCTTCTTTTGTCTGTTCCAGGATGTGTGTTTCTATTAGGAAACAGAAGCAAACATATTTTTATTTTTTTTTCATTTGGAGGTTTCTCATTCAAAAATGGCTTACTGTACTCTTATTTGCAGCAGAAAGGAGAAAGCACTCTAGTTTCAGATTCACAGCTTCCCCATCCCACTAAGGAACGAGAGTGGTGTTACCTAAAGCATAGATGTAGGAGTTACTATCTAGTTACTGATTTTTTCTCATAGAAACCTGAAAAGTCATCACCATTTCCTAATCTCTCTTTACCTTAAATGACTGCTTAAAATAATGCTGACCCTAGGAAATTATCTACCTATCTTTTGCAAAAATCAGCTCTACCCTAGCGAGACATGATGAATTTCTGCTGTAGCCAGAGAAATTTGCGAGTTGTGAACTAGATTCTTGGTTATATTGATGCCTTTTTCAAATCCATTTTAGCTACAAAAGGAGTATCAACAAGCTGTAATTAGCAACAACAAATTTAAGGCCCCTTTATTCAGTCTTGGAGAGCATAAGGTACAGGCTCATGCAACTAAAGAACTTGAAGAATGCAAAGCACAAATTGTGCCAAAGGGAAAAATTATCTGATTAAAATGTTGAGTGTGATAGTTCTCTTAAGCTTGGCTACCAGATATTTTTAGGACATATTTCTGATATCAAGGTATTTAAATGAAAGAAAGATATACATACCATGAATGTTCTTTCATAAAGTAAGAACAAGTAAGTTTTAATTATAGAACTATATTAAAAAATGAGGAGGAAGCAGCCTAAAAAAGCTGCAAATAGAAAAAAGTGCATATACTCTTCATTCTTTCATTTAGATTAGTAGAGAACAAACACTGCAGCTTTTGCTCATTTAATAAAGTTAGCATTTCCAGACATTTTGGATAAATTAGATAGTATACATTCTTTGATCCAACTTATTATTTCCACCTCAAAAAATACTAAGAAACTGTCTATACATCTACAAATAGCCTGAAAATAGACATCAATCAGTATCAAGGTGTCATGCTGCATGTAAGACACAAAAGCACAGATTCCAGGACATAAACACTGAAGGCTGTCTCTAAAATCTGTTGCAATAGATTCCTTTTCTTGAAGAAGGAAAGACACAGCCAATGGTACAGGAAACATCCTGAGGGCACAGAGAGATGATTTCTGAATTGGCTGAAGTCAGTTTATCAAGTTCTCATAGAGAGCTATGTGTTACTACCTAGACAAAAAGGTATTGTACTTGCTGCTCATCTGTATTATCCTTATCTACTTCAACACAAATCCACTTGAATCACCTCACAATTCCTCAAAACTATAACCATTGATTTTTGTACTAGATGAACAACAGTCAACGGCGTAACAAAATGTGTGTTTCTGAGCAGTAATAAACATGTGGGGACCACAATTTGATAAAAAAAAAATTGTTAACAAATATAATCTAACACTACTTTCAGTAGTGTGATTGAAATGTGTTCCTTGGATCAATTCACAGCTAATGCAGAAATTGAACACAGCCCACAGCCACCTGGATTCTTTGAGGAAATGTACGCTGTTGCTCAGAGGCTTGAAATCCTACAGGTTTTTGAACAGAAATTTCCTTTTAAGTGTTGCTACATTCTAAAGCTGGATTCAACATCTTGCTCCTTCTTACTGTAAGGAGGAAGGATCTCTAAAGAAACAGGCATTAAAAAATTCGCTATGTACACTCTAAGAACCTGGCCCAACTTGAGAGTGGCAACACATAAGGGCAAAACTCTAAATCCTCTCCAGTTAGTACTATCTGAAAACTAACCTACTCTGAATTTCAATACTTGCAAAGCTCCTTCGAGGGAAACATACACTCAGTTGAGATGTGTTTCCCATTTGATTTACATTATAAAGAACTGCCTATAAAACATTTAAAACATTGCCCTGTCCAGTTCTCCCATTTCAGATGCAGTAATCTGCATATATATAGTGGCCAGTTATGCTCTCACACACTGAAGGGGAAGTGCAAGGCTTCACTTGCCATAACAACTTTTTCTCCCATTCTTCTCTAGAGCATCAACATTTTCGATTTGAAGTGCCTCAAGTGAAGTGTGTTGCATTCTATGAAAGAATTCAAGCACAACATATCTGTTGCAATAACCAGTGACTGTATTGCCATGAAAATTTGTTCCTTGTTTAGCATTAACTGCACTCTCCTTTGGCCCACACTATATGAAGGCTGGAGAAGAAAACCCTTCTCATTCCAGAATGCTAACAAGATTAGATGACATTAGTTACACTGGGACAAATCAAAAAAGGGATTCCATCCTTTTAGCATGAGAGTAATCAAGTGATAAGTTTATCTTGTTTCCACAGTTCCTGGTTTTCAAATTTGCTGCTTTTAGTTCCAGGACGTTAAAAAGAGTTCACAGAGCAGTTGCAGTTGGAAGGGACCACTGGAGATCATCTAGTCCAGCCCCCCTGCTCAAGCAGGTCTACCAAGAGCAAGTTTCCCCAAGACTATATCCAGATGGCTTTTGAATAGCTCCACAAGCAGAGACCCTACAACCTCTCTAGGCAGTCTGTGCCAGTGTTTGATCACCCTCATAAAAAAAAAATGTTTCCTTGTATTCAGAATTTCATGCATTTTAATTTGAGTTCATCGACTCTTTTCCTGTTGATGGGTATTACCAAAAAGAATCTGGCTGCTTCTTCTTCACTCCCTTCCATCAGGTATTATTCACATTGATAAGATCTACTCCCTAAGCATTTCCTTCTCGATGCTCAGTCTCAGCTTTCAGCCTCTCCTCATACATAAAATACTCCAGTGCCTTTGTGGCTCTTTGCTGGTCTTGCTTAAGTTCATCTCTTTCTTCTATTAGGGAGCTCAGAACTGGGCTTGACACTCTAGATGCGAGTTCACCAATGCTGAACAGAGAGGCTGGATCACCTCCCTTGATCTGCTGGCAATGCTCTTCCTAATGCAGCTGGGGATGCTGCTGGCCACCCTTGCCATGAGGGCGCATTGATGGCTTGTGCTCAACTTGTTGTCCACCAGGATCCCAATATTTTTCTGTAGAGCTGCTTTCAAGCCAGTTGGCCCCCAGCACGTACAGTTACATGGGATTATTCCTGGCCAGGTGCAGGACTTCACATTTCCCCCTACTTCATGATGTTCCTCTCTGCCCAGTTCTCTCGCCTGTTGAGGTTCCTCTGAATGACAGCATATCTCTCTGGTGTATGACCTGCTCCTCACAGTTTTGTATCATTAGCAAACTTGCTGAGGCTATACTTTGCTCCATCATCCAGATCGTTAATGAAGATATTAAACAGGATTGGATCTATTTTTAACTCTGGGAGTACACCACTAGTGGCTTGCCTCTTACTGGACTTCATGCAACTGATCACCAGCATCTGGGTGCAGACATTCAGCAAGTTTTCAATTGACCTCACTGTTTACTTATTTAACCCATACTTTGCTTCTCTATGAGGATGTTATGGGACATGGAGTCCAAAGCCTTACCAAAGTCAAGGAAAACAGCATCCTGCTTGATCCATGTTTTATTTCCTACTTGCCAGGATAAACTATTTTTGAACTTGGACAAGGTGATCCTTGAATATTAACCAGGTCTCTTGGATCCCTCTTCTCTCCAATACTGTATCCTGTGGGTCCTTCCAAGCGGATCTCTGAGGAGGCCAAAGTCTATTATCCTGAAGTCCACAGCTGAGGTCCTGCTTTTTGTCCTGATCCCTCCTCTCAAAATCCTAAACTCAATCACCTCACAGCAACTGCATTCAAGGCTACCCCAACTTTGACACGCACAACCAGTCCCTCCTTGTTTGTAAGTATCAGGTCCAGCAGAGCAACTCTTCTTGGCACCTCAATCCTTTGTGTCAGGTAGATATCATCAGCTTACTCCACAGATCTCATAGATCATTTGTGCACTGCTATTGTCCTTCCAGCAGATTATCAACATTGTTGTAGTCCCCCATGAGGACCAGGACCTGCAAACATGGGGCTCCTTCCGGTTGTCTGAAGATGATCTCATCTGCTTCACCCAATCCTCCTCCATGCCCTTCCCTCTTACTGGCAGAATCAAGGATAACAACAATTCCATGATTCTATGATAACACCACCTGGGGCCCCATGCCCTTGTCCATCACCCCCAGAGCCATATAGTCACACGTAATACTTCCCAGGTCACCCCAACAGTATTAATGGTGCCTGCATGGAAGAGCAGCAGGTGGTAAGAGAGGGTCAGATGAGCCTCAGCAGCCTCTCTACAACATCCTAAATATGAGCTCCCAACAAGCAACAAAGTTCTCTAGATGAAAAGTCAAATCACCAAACAGATTTTAATTTTTTTTTTAAAGCCACAATGAAGTAAACATGTCTGCATGACGAGGTAAACACCTGCATTAGCAACTGAACTTCAAGCTAAATCCTCAGGCCATGTGACAATATGGATTTTCATGCCTTCAACTGTAAGTTACAGCAGCCGGTAAATAAGAATTTAGAATGGGACTAGACCTGTGTTGGCATTTATTAATGCTAATGCTGCTTCTTTAAGCAACTTATATTTGCAGCACACCTTTTCATCCAGATTCAATTCCCTCAAGCACGTGGGTAAGACTAAGCAGCATCACAGCAAGCCTGTAAGTGTCGTTCCCGGAAATGTTAGGCAAAACACAGAGGATCTGGTTTTTTCCCCTGCTGGCTTTGTAAAAGAAGATGATGGCAGCTTCCTCCACTCAGAATTCGAAGCACTCTGCCCAAGGGCATTAAGATTAGAGGGTTTACTTGTTTAATAAAGTTGTAATGCATTTTTTTTGGTCAACATGCTAAATCTCTCCGTAGCATGCTTTGGGGAAGACATTTTGAACGCTATCAGATCAATGGGCATGGCAATTTTTTTATTTTGAAAATCATGTTATTCTTCATTTAGCCCATGACCCCCACCCCAAGTTACTTAGGCCTCAGTATATAGTAGCTTGTCCTGCTGTTAAACTAAGTAGCAATATTAATCAATGCACTTCAGTGCTTTGCCTCATGCCTCCTGCAAATTGTATTGTGCACTAATTACCAATGCTGCAGACACACACTGGGGAATAAGTAGCATTTGCAATAATCAGGCTGCACAAGGAACATCAGAGAAAGGGTAAAACAGCCTTGCGCGCTTTGGAAAAATGCTGTAGTTTTCATTAAGCGGTATCACCACCATTGATCCTGGTTCTTGAGTATACTAAACAACTTATTTTCCGTATAAAAGAAAAAGTTCAGTAGCCCAGATTAATATTTCACTATAGGGAGAAGCTGAACAGCTGATCTTCTTCTGTATGTATTTATCTTGAATGAATAGCTTGTTCACATTGAGGGAAAGAAAAGCAAATGTTAGGAAGAAGGAATATAAAGACACTAGAATTAAAGGTGGGAATTGATTGTGAGGGGCGTAAGGGGAAGATAATGCTGTCATGACTTGAAATAGTAAAGATAGAACAGAATTCGATGTTGTTAAGTTGGGAGTGGTTAAAAAGTCAAGTGAAAACATTGAACCTAACACAATTTGCAGGCAGCCACTATTTCTCGTAGCTTCTTCTAAGGAGTGGGGGAATTGGCACTGAGATCAGGGAAAGCACAGCATTAGAGAATCCTGTACTGACACCAATAACATGGACAGAAGTGTTGAAGATGTAAGTGCACAGAAGGTGCAGATTCACCTGGAAGGCTAGAGAGGCAGTAGCTTCCCTTGTTATGCCACTCAGCATACTCAGCAGTCCTGTCATCCAGCAGAAGCCTCCTTCCCCTCTCCAACCTCCTTCCCCCTGTTTGTAGTCTTTCAGCACCCCACTAGCCAAATTGCGCTGATCAGCTCAGAGGTTTTCAGGGAATAACAATAAAGGAAAATAAGCAAAAGCCAATGGAACACGCACACAGCACCACAAAATGCACTGTTGACTACAGATCTGCCTGCAGATGAACATGGCGACATTGGAAGCCCTTGGTGCTCCAAACCAGCTTCAAGTGTAATAATACTTACGGCTTACCTACAGCTTCCTAGTACTTGTTTTCAGCTGGTCTGTAGCATAGACAAAGCATGTCCTCATCTGTCTGCATAAGACTGCATCAATGAACACCCAGAGGGATGGCAGTAAGAGGCAGAACAGGAAAAAGAGCAAAACCAGGAAGGAAGAGAATGAGCCATACACACTCTGGGAGTGGGAGCAAAGCTGACTGCATACTCAGTAGCTTAGTCTTCTGACACTGTCAAATTAAAAACATTCGGAAAAACTGCTGAACAAACCATTGTGCTACATTTGAAGAACTGACTGCAGCCTCAATTACCAAAAGACCCAAAAATTCAGTGATCGACAAACTCTAATTTCCTGTAAATCATGTATTTTTTCTTCTCAGTCTAAACAACAATGCAGCTTCAATTGCCTTTTTTCCTTTTTTTGTGGTTGTACAACACCAAAAACTTTGAATTTCAAACATCAAGAGGGAATATTCACTATCCAACAAAACTACCAAGCAAAGAGCGACCCTGTCCCTCTACCCGCTGGAATAAAAGGACACACTTACTACAGTTTAAAAATACTTTCTCTTGCCCTTAGCTGCAAGCCACACATCTACCTCAAGTTGCTGCAATAACTGTGAAGTGTGTAAGAGCATTACTTGAGAGGTTCAACTTCCTGTTATTTTGACTAGACTAATGGCTAATCTATACAATTGACTCTCAAATTATCCAGACTTTTTTTGCACATTAATAATATTATAAACATTTCTGAAAAGATAATTTTTGGGGATGTGTGTATGACAGTACATGCACACTTGCGAGTGTTCTAACAAGCTGGTAGGACAAGACTGTTGCTGCATTAATAAAAAGCAATTTTGATAGCTTCATGTGAAAAATGGATTATGGAATTGTCTTAAATTCATAACACCTAATGCCACTGGACTTGAAAGATATCTATAATAAATAAATAGAAATCAAATATTTAAGTCTAATGGAAAACTTGAACCTGATAGCCACTAGCTTTTTAAGCTATGCAAATGAAATTAGTTCCATGGCTGAATATTCCTTCATGAGCCAAAAATGATGAGTCAGCCTTTTTGTCAAAGACAAACATTCATTCACTCGGCTGTATAACTACTGGAACTTCCACCAAACAGAATGACTGTGAAAGAGATTGCTCAACAGTTCGCCCCTTATTGAATGATTAAAAGGCATAAATCCTGAAAATGAGAGGGAAACCAAAATTAGAGGATTTTATAGGCATAAATATGTAAAGAAAAAAAATGAGGCTGGTGGAAAAAATCTGATCACATTGCCTGGCGTGCGGAAAGAAAAGAGTTGTTTTAGGTTTTATGCATTTTCAGAGTGTCTGTTATTTCCTTTTTCATATGTATTTGAATTGACATAGATGCAACATATATGATTTACATGCAGAGCTCAAATGTCATGATTTTTTACTTTTTCCTCAGTATTTTACCTTTCCCACAATCTGCAAACAGGTTTTCAGAGTTAATCCCAAGAAAAGATGCTGCACTAAATTTTCAAGAAGAAAGTAATTCCTGTTTCTGGAAAACAATTACAAAAGCTCAGCACAAAAAGTACAAGGTCAATATACATTTTCTCCAAAACAAACAAACAAGAAAAAGCACAGCTTTATTCATCTCTGGACTTACTACAGATTTATTTATGTTAGCAAGTATTTAGGTCCCTTCAGTGCAGTGTCGTATACTGAAAACCAATAACCAGCAACTAAGAGCAAATGGTTGTCCCTTCATGACGCGCTTTTTCTAACATGTACAGAAAACTGGGCAAACTTTAAGATGATTATTCAGTAGGACTCTAAGAGCTCACTAAATCACTTCTGCAGCACAGCAGAATGGCAGCCACAGGAACCTGATACTTCTGAGTTACTACTCAGAGTAGTTTCATAATACAAAGATAATTCCTTTTATTTCTCAGTGCTCTGCCAAGCCAAAGTGTCATGTATAACCAGCCAAGCACTTGGCAGTAACGAAGTGTAAATCACCACGTAGATTCACTGTATGCTCAGTGCCCCAACAATACGTAATGGTGGGCCCTGCTGAGAGCACCATGGGTCAACTCAGAAGAGCAAGGACTATCAACTTGCTTTTAAGTAATTCAGAAGGTCCCAAATTTTACACTGAGATAGGATATCTGCTCTTATTTTAAGAAACAAATGACAGAGGTTCACTGAAGTAAGCCTTGAAAACAGTGTTTCTTGCAAACTCATAGATATTTTATAAGGGATGCATAAGCACTGTGATAGTCGTTTTAATGCCATCAAGATCGAGACAGTAATGAAGTAACTGGATCGAGATCATTAAGCAAATCATGGCAGAAGTAAAATTGCAGAAGTCCATGGCTCTGTATCCATGCTCTTGTGTGGGAATGTGGAGCCTGTGCTACCTCACTGGTGGCCCTTCCATTTTTATCTCTTCCTCAGAGACCTCAAATTCTTCTCTCTTCTGTCAGAGAGGCTTTAGCAACTCATTTCAATTGGACTTCAAGAAAAAAACCCCACATTTTTACTTATGAATGATAAAGTAACATTTACACAATCAAAAAATCAAGAGAAATTTCAAATAACTAGATTGGTATCCTTCCACATTCCTTTATAATGATAATTTTCATTCACACGATAGAGTACAGTATTTCTGTGAGAATATAGACATGCAGTGTACAGTATATACAAACTTCCTGTAATTTCAATAGTAATTAAAAGAAATTAACTATTTTTTAACTTTTTTTTTTAAACCATCGTTCTAACACAGAAAAATTTGGAACAATTAAAACTGTTTTAGAAATCAGTCAGGTTAACAGAAAATGTAATTCAGATGTTTGATCTCTGGTTACACCTAAGCATTTAAGTTGATCAAAATCACGATCAAAAAGAACAACGTATTTTTATTGGAACTTTCTCAATAAAGTTCTCTGCAAATTAAGTAAGAATAACCTAAGTTATATTTTGCATTAATGCCTTCATTTGCTCTATATCCCACGACATATACACACACACAGACGCGCAAAAAGAGGCTTGAAAATATTTGGTCTGCAAAAATACAGACAAATCTCAGAAGTTTAATGGTTCTTTTTTTTTTATTCCTTAAAGGAATTTAAAGAGAACAGTGAATTCATTCTGTGTTAGCAATTTAAGCAGGGGGACATCTGTGTTACTTTGAATGCTTCTTTATTCACCTGTACTTGTGTGGAACCCTGACAACACCCTTCATAAAGAAATAAATTGAGAGGGAGATTAAGAACAGTTGGAGTTATTCTGGCAAAGGCAATTTTTAACAATTCTCCCAGGATTCTGATTATTTTAATAATGATGTTTCCCTCGCCTGCTTCTTAGTCTTTTGCCCTCCTATTTAGCATCCAAACAGCAATTATGTACAAACTGGTGAATATTTAAAATAGAAAAACGCTTCTAGGTCTTTAAAATATGTGGCCAATCATTGTTTTGGTATTCACTGCCATTAATCACGATGCATTTATTAATGTGTAAATATCAGACATTTCCTTTGGCATTCCACCCTCCGTTTGCAATTCATTAACATATTGTTATTTTAAAATATTAGTCTCTGAGAAGACACCAGATTTTCATTGGATTGGTCTCTCACACTCGAAAAAGCATTTTTGTATTCTGAATGCATCAAAACAGCAGAATCGCCAGGCAGATACTAAGTGGGATTCACTGAAACACAATGTTAGTTCTAATGGACGGATGATTGTGTTTGGTCTTTTGAAACTTTGAAGTATAGGTAAGTCTTGATCACACAAATTAATAAATCCTAAAGCTGGAGTTAACAATAACCATTACACCCAAATTCTGCAGCTTAGCCCAGCCAATTTTTCAAAAGGTCAGGTTGTGAACTGGAGAAGATCAGGGAGGTCCACCGCATAGCTTTGTTGCCAGGCATCTCTCGTCTGGATTGTTGCAGGCATTTATTAGTATTCGTCAGCAGACTCAACAAAGCAAACAAGAAATTCAAGCACGAATAATAAAATGAAATGCTGCTATATAACCCTTTGTCATTCAGCAAATATGGGACTTTTTAGCTACATTGTTCCTAAACCTGGGTTACTACTTTAATTTTTCTCCACAGTGCTGACTGAATGAGTATGCATGTGTGTTAAATGCAGAGCTCCCTTAACAACTGCAGGACTGCCATTTAATCTGTTGGTAGATGGACCATTTCCTGTGGGAACTCCAGCTATGATTTCCAGATCCACCAAATAAATCTCAGATTAAGATTCCAAATGAAACCTGCCTTTGGCAGATAAAAAATGTCAAGATGGATATAAACAGTAAAATTATAAATTATCTAGGTGTTGCACGATGACTTGATGTGCGTTTTTTGTTTACACTTTCCCCGATATCACAACTATACAAGGCATTCATCAAATGCCACACTTTCATAATATTGGAGGCATCATTAAAACTGTTTGGCTAAGGACCTTGAAGTGTTTAAGCAGTAGCTCAAAAGTATATTTGTGCAAAGTAGAAGAATAAATTTACATATCAGCAGCAGCTCATAAGGGATGGGTAAATATTCTGTTTATCTCTCATTGTAATTCAGGTTAGTTTAAATACAGGGTTTCAGGATATCATTACAGCCTATATGGAGTTATTACATAATTTCCAAACATAGTGTCTGCTAGAGTTTTACTAAGCATGTTGTGTTTATGTTTTCTAAAGCAGCTGAAAACAAAGTAAACCCTCCCATCCCATTTTTCTTTTGCTATTGTCATACCAGACAATAGCTTTTCACATATAACCCCTTCCATTATCTAAATCTTAATGATCCAGAACTCTCTTTTATCTAGGCAGGGTCATGTTTCCTGATGCCCATTAATTATAGTGAAAATTCTCTTATCCAAATGTACTCAACCTCCCTTCCTGCAAACAAACAACTAAGGCTTTGCTGAATTAGAGTTCTAAACAAAATCCCAGAAAACTCCAGCTTTAGAAGTGAAGAAAAATATTGTAATTTTAAGAGTGTGACATAAAAGAATGGTCACTCTGCATAAACTGCCATTAAGACACCTTGCCCACACACGCTTTTCTCAGAGTAAATGGTCTACTAAAGATGCAGGTGAACTCTCAGATAAGAGTCTCCAGCGCACCCCCTGGAGAACCTCTTTTTAATAAATGTTTCTGTTACGTCTTTGCTCTGAACTTAAGTTTCATTCTAGTTGTTATTAAAATGGAAGCAATGAAGATTTTTTTAAAGAAAATAACCAAATTCCTCTTGCACTTCTAAAGCTCCTTCTGAAGCACTACATAAAAATTACTGTGGTAATAAGTGCTGCTCCTCCTGAAGCACATTTCAAGACATTCTGAAGTTAGCTGCACTCATACTTTAAACACTTAAGCAATTCAAAGCGCAATACTTCAAGGTATGCATTCTCCCCATCCTTAGTGCTTTCAATACTCGGTGCAGATAAGGCACTACACATTTTCAGCGTACTGTAAAGGGTCTAACAAAGTCATAGTCACAACACTCCAATGGGTCAGGCAGATAATGGATACTTAACCGTGCTTCTGATGAGGAGTCTTTCTGCATGCAGCCTCGCCAGGAATAAACTGTATTTAACCATTCCAAACATAGAAAGAAAGAAATGGGATGGAAAAAGGAGGCATAAGAATTTATACATGTGAAAGGGTGATTATATTCACAGGAAAGACCAGACAGTATTTGATGATTTTTCAGTTATCATTAGCTCCTTTTTATCTTGTAAACTATCGCATGCTATTCCCTCTTTTTCTATGCAAGACGTTTTCTTAATCTTCCGTAGCCAGTGTTGCTCAGCAGCTACTAGCCACTCTTCCCATGTTTGACTCATTGAAGATCTTCCTCTCAGCCTCCTCAACCTCTCTTCTGCCTCCTATACTGTGCAGAGACACCTGCAACTACCCCTGCCACTTTGCCAGGGGATCTCTTACAGCTGGCACACAGCGAGTTCGCTGCTGAAAGCACAGCACACATGGAAGACACTAATCGATTACACCACATGTGTGAAGAGGACTCTGCCTCTCTGCATATCATACAGATTCTTCTGCACACACACCTATGTAATAGCCAGGTTTTTTTTCTTTCCCAGGTAAACAGCATTTCTTATTACTAAAAGAGGGAAGGAGAGAAAGAACATGCTCACACTATCTCCTGTTGAGGCATGCACAAGAAGAAACAGACTTCAATATGACAAGTAAGGTTTATTCTGCCTCTACTACAGCCTTGGAAGAAGGGCTTCAGATTTATTTTAGAGTGTTTGCAGCTGTAATGGGTGTATTCTGGAGAAAGGGGAAGCAGCACCTTTACAAAATTGCTTTTTGACCAGCTAGGGCATCAAATGAGAGATCTTTACAATGCCACATTATTCTCAAAGCATTCTTTACCCCTTTATCTTTGTGTGTGTGTATGTATGCTAGTCCTACAATAGTAATTGCAGACAAAAAATCCTTGTAATTACTATTACAAAACCAAATCCACAAAAGAATACATTAAAATCATTACACAACTAGAAAAAACGTATTACTTCTAATAAGATAGTCTACAAATATGTAGTGAGGAACAGGAGCTTTATTTCTAGGGATTTAGCAAAAAAAGATAATTCATTTTACTTATATGAATATGCATATATGCATATGACTCTATATTGCCTTAATTACCATGAATGCAAAAGGGATGGCTGACAACTAATGGAATTAATAAATGGGAGTAGATAAATGCAGAAATTTTTCTAGAGAGGTTTTATTTCCTGAATATTATTCACTACACAGCAAAAGAACTTGAAAGTATTTTTGAGAACAATACACTGGCATATATGTCATGACTATGACAACACAAGGAAAGCTATGGCCAGATTCTTCACAGTAAGCAACACACATTCATGCAAGACCAATGCATGCACAAACATACAATGCAATTAAGACAACTGTCTATGTGTAAGCTTATCACATGCACACGTGTCTGACCAGCTATACACACATAACTTGTTCATTACATTTGCATACCTGTTTTCCTCTTCTATTTTCCCTGACGGGAGCAAGACTGGAAAACTATAGCTTAACACCAGATAAAACACTTACTTTTCAAATTACCCTGCATAAGCTGATTCTGCAGTTCTGTTCCCATCTACATGATCACATCTCTTTAAAGCTAGAGTCCCCTCTGAACTTGCAGAGTTTCCAGACATGCAATTCCAAAGTGTTTTTACAAGCCACACAAACATTCTTTTGAAGGCTAACAATTTACAGTGAAAGTGCCTATATGAATTATAACTAAGGGTTGACATCAAATTCTTACAGGTGAAATTGGGTCTTTGACTTACGTTTCAATATGCGCTTTAAGTAGTAGTTTAGAAATATTTCTATGTATTTCTATGTTTGAACAATATAACAACCACCTTTTAAGAGAACAAACCACTTTGCCATTAAAAATAATCACTCTGTTACCTTGTCTTAGGAAATTCCAAATCAAAATTATAATTTTGCTAACTCCAAAATGAAAAGCATTGTATAATTTTTTTGTCAAAACAGACCAAACACTACAAGATATTCTGAGACTTAACCTAATTTCTGCCCTGTCCTTAAAAATCATAGATACTCAGAAATATGACACAAACAAAAACATTGCAATAGTGAAAGCCTATACAATAGAGAATAAGTTTAGCTGCACCCATTCAAACACAGTACGTGATACGAGTCAAATGAGACACAAATTTAACTCCAGTATTTGCACACTCACCCCTTTCCTATCCTGCTACCTCTTTTGGAAAATTGACATATCAAGTCCTGAATGCATATGCAAGTATGAAATGCACCCAATTTCAGGTTCCCTCTTGTGTTTTCACAGTGTGTTTGTGCAGTTTTCGTCAAGCATGGAAACCCTGCTAAAGTAACAACTCCACCTAGGTGCAATGTGCTTCCCCCTCTCACCCCGACAATGCAAAGATATGCGTCTATTTGCCAACATAAGTTTATTTTTATAATGGACTACCATCCTAGGCTTTCTAGCTTGGATCCTGAATATTTTTCATCTGCAAATTACACAATCTTTGCTGGCCTGCTGCCAACGCTCCTGATACATTTTCTCACATATTCTTAGAGAGAAATGAAAAACTTACTATCCTCCTATTAAAAACTAGGTGCTGTGGAGATAAATAGTACATTTAAATTAGATACAAACCCAAAATAATAAGCCTTTCACACAGACTGTTCTTTAACTCCTCCTAATATACCAGAACAGAGACAGACAAATGTCTTCAACCCACACAGGCATATTATATTCCAAACAACACAGAAAGTTATAAAGAAAATCTCAACTATCAAATACTTCAGATAATACGCTTCTTAAAGACTACCCCTCTTTCAAGTACTTTATTTTATAACGTCTATTAACAGGTTACATATTATCCTGCATAACTGCCATAAAACTACCACTTCTCTGTACCTAACAGTTTAATTTATTTTTTTTTTTAAATTCTCATTGCTTGACTCAATTTTCATCCAGTCACCTGAATTTAATCTGACATGCTTCACCATACTAATTTTTTGACCAATAATTTAATCTTCAACATTTTGGTATGTTATTAAAAAAATAATTTTGAATAAATCATTATGGAGTTATTCTAAAAAGAGCTTTTAAACTTCCAAGTTACAAGCAAGAAACAACCAGATACAGTATAGTACCAGCCACAAAAAGGAAAGATACCACAGATGAAAAAGCAAGCAGGACACAAAATAGTACACATTTCAACAGATTAGAAGTTGCGGTGTTTACTGGTTCAATGAGAAAATGCATCAGCATGTCTACCAAGGGTACATATTGAACATTTGAACATGGCTATAATTTATCTATTATCTTTATGATAAGAAATGTAATTTAATTGTTAATACCCAAATAAAATTCTAAGAAAAGAAAATTCCTCATCCAAACCAGTATGATGGCATGAAATTTATCCATAATCCCTTTCTTTAACTTCCCTAGGGTAAAAGCATAAAGAATTACATGACTTATCAATGAATAAAAGAAAAAGTATATCGATTTCACTTTTGCATATATAACAACTTCTATTGGATACACAAATATTTAAGTGTTAGCCTGGAAAAAATGGCTTTCTAAACAGCACAAATATTAACTTAATGCATCAGAAAAATAATGCACGTGAAACTCAGCAACTAACCCATTTTTAAAGTATCTCTGAGCAGCAGAAGAATGTCGTTTCTTGCAATTAGACAGAAAATATTTCACAAAAAAACACTTCATGGGATTCACTTGCCTACTTTGGAAAGTTAACCTTTTGAACCATTCTTAGGGTATGCTGACCCCTAAAGGTCTAAAAATACTAAATCTGATTAAGCCATTACACATTTAAAGTACAAATTGTCAGAATACAATTCTCCACCAAGTTATTTCACCATGACTATTTTTGTTTTCAGAGTATATGATTCAAAAACTTTTTTAACTTCACTCAGTAATAGCTCAAAATTCCATGAACTAAAACGGGTTTAGAAGTAGTTTATTTTACACAATAATCCAGATATAAATTCCCTTACATATGTAAGAAATACTCCCAAGATGGAGTATTTCTTCTTTCTTCTAAACAACAGACTCTTCATGTGAGACTTGACATTTATTATTGTTTGAGAAAGAACACAGAGTATAAAATTAAAAAAAAAGAGAAATACGCAAGATGCTATTAGGCTCTGATATCGGAGGCATCTCTGATGTTGACACACCTATTCTATTTTTTTTTTTTTGAACCTACACATAGCCCCTTACTGGAAAAAATCCACCCTTTTATGATGTGCTGAAGGTCTCCTTCCTGTGTCTTTCCCTTTCTTCAATCTACAAATTATTATCCAGTCACAAGCCACTGTCTGACAACTCTCTTCTGTCAAGTCATTCAGTCACATGATGTGCTCTCAAACTCAGTGCCCACTCCTCACACCCCCTTTAATTTTTTTAAGTTTTTGCTATGAAACTTAGAAGAATATATCCGGGAACAAAATTTTGGTCATCCAAATACAAAAAGATCCTTCCATCCTGCTGGAGATGAAAATTCCATGAACCATGGAAGTTCCAAGTTAACCAAGGCCTCCCATACATCCAAGTCTACCTTACTGTCTATATTCAGTTGAGGTAATCACAAGAAACTCATTAATATTAGAACATGGCTTGATCATACTCAAGCCAGGCGTGAGTAGCCAAGAAAGTTACTTTAACACAGACTTCTGATTTGTTGTTAACACATTAAAAAAAAAAAGTTTGAAAGTAAAGCGCAAGGTATAGACAAAGAATTTAAATAAGACTTCTCAAAGTTATACAAAAACATTTTCAATTACCCAGAAAACAAAAATAAAGATGATGATTTACATTCATGTAGCTGCTCTCCTCTTACCCCAAATACTCTTAAGAGGCAGTGTGTGGTTGTGGGTTTTTTGGTTTTGGTTTTTTTTTTCTTTTCTTTTCTGCCAAAGTTAGTCATGTATCGGCAAGAACAAATGCATTCCATTCACTGCCTAGCACTGGTACAACAGCTGAGGTTCCTTATTAATATCTTAAAAGTCCTTACCTTTTGACCAGTTCTCCATTTGTTCTTCTAAACTTGTTTGATCTGGCACTGACTCCAGTTTTTGCTTGAAGATTTTAGAGCTAAAATAAAGCAAACTCTAGATAAATAAACTTGAAACGATATATTGTAACACACCTATACTTTCCCTTAATTTGTCAGAAAATTTACAATGATTTAAAAATACTTATAACAGGACAATAAAGTCAGTGTACTTTAACAGTCAGTGCTAAATTATATTTTTCAGTAAAACATTTTCTCTTCACACATCTAATTTTTACAATGGTTTGGGTCCAGCTTTCTGTTGTGTGTAACACCTTTGTTGATTTATTAGCTTGTCTTCTTGTTCTAGAGTCTGGTCTTGGAAGTACATGCTACTGAGCAGAGCCCCAGTCACACTGAGTGGTCCCATTAGAGGCAATGAGACTGCTCACTTTGGTAATTATCACAGATGCTGATATGCGCTTTACTGTACAACATTCTTTCTCCTGCTTTAATTCCCTGGATAAAATACAAGTAAAGTGTCCCATGACAACTCCAACTCTGTATTTGCAGGTTTTTCTAAACAGCTAAATAATCCATCCTAATATTTGCATACATATTGCTTTAGACTATACAGTTAATTACACAGTTGCAATCTTTCATATAATCAAAGATCTTCTAGAAACAACTGTCAATACTCAAAAATAAGACCTACAGTAAAATGTTATGCTTATCAGGTAATATTCTGAGCTTTGAAGTATATACTCTCTTATATGTTAAAAATTCAACTATATTCTATATGTGAAGGAAATCTAAATACATTTGCAATCTTGCTAATATAGTAAGCTTGCCACAAATTTTATTACTTACTCAAGCACTTATTTTAAAATGTACTATACAAAGGACAATTTTGCATCTTTAATTACATAGATGTGCTTATTTTGTGTTTCCCCTGCTATATTTTTTCTACATTTATCAAAGAGATACAACATATGCCTTGAAGAGGCAGTGGCTGGATCATGAAAATACCCAGAGTTGTCATTATGCTGACAAACGCATGAGTTAAAAAAAAAATAAAATTAAATACATATTTTAAAATTCAAGCATATTATACCAAGACATATGTTCTAGCTAATAAAGCAGCAGAAGCAATTATTTTCCTATACAACAGCAAAAAGCTGAAGTTTTCATTTTTCTCTTTGAGATTACAGAAAAGTATAACTGCGCAAACACTTAAGATTCCACACTACCTTTTCCATTAAGCATTCAAAGAAATACATATTTAGCTCATATTTGTTGTTAACTATAATCGTGCATGATAAAAAAAAAATGTGTATGATTATATGTGCTTAGGTCTTAACAAACAATAACAACTTCACCTCATATCGCAGAACACTGAGCTCCTTACAAGAGTCCCTCAAATGAAGCTGTATGCTTCTTTTTCAATTCTGTGTAACTGTGTTGATTTGGAGTTGGCAATCTTTTCCTAAGTTCCTCATTTACTTTTGGATTAGCTGAAAATATAGAAGGTTATTAATATCAAGAAATAGGTTTCTGTCAATGAAGCCATTTCCCTACATATTGCACAAAAAGGTTCATAATAATTGCAGTATTTTAATAAGATACTCATATAGCAAGACACGAAGAAAATACGGTATTTAATAACCTCTGGAGTATTTTAAAACATGTCTTAGGGCCTTAATGTGCCTAGTAATATACTATTTAAAACCATAATTTTATCCCTCCACAATATACAGTCATTCTTCCCCGCCATTTACCCAGCTAATGAATGCCAGCAATTAGTAAAATGTAATCCCATTGCACAATCATTTTAATGCTTTTAGCACTCAGAAAAGTAAACACCAAATTAATACTGCTCAAGCCATATCAGATCCTAGTTGGAAGCAAGCAATTATAGTTCAGCTCCTCAGGTGTAATTAAATGATTGGAATGATTTAGTTCCATAAATGCAAGTTAATTCATAAGCAAGCAACAAATATACTGGGAGTAATTACAAGAAACATTGACAGTCTAAGCAGGGCATGTGCCTTCATGTCCCTGATGTAGGAAAATGCTGCCCTCTCCTGGAAGTAGTAGACTACGGCACGGGAATAATTGGAGACAGAAGTAAAGCAGCTCATTTTACAGACTTTGCTTTCGTAGGTGAAATATGTTCTGCTAATTAATAGGAATTTTCTGGTTTACACAAACAGAAAATAAAAATATTTGATATCAGATTAAGGCAACCTAGTGATCGAGGTCAAACAGAAAGACCTTTTGGGGCTCCCTAGGGTTTGCAGTATACTTTCCCTATTATTAGATACAAAAATGTTAGTAAATAAAACAACAAAATATTCTGTACACTAAGCATGTAAATCAGTTGTCCTGAACACAGTCTCTGCAATAGCTATCTAACTTATCCACAACACTTACGTATCATTCAAGATAAACCTTTACATTACGTACTTCGAACATAAGGTATTTTTAGAACCAGAACTTATTGAACCATTATTATTCAGACAATGTTAAACTTCACCACATCACCAACAATCAGAAACTGTCCATGAAGGTCTCCTCAGGTGAAGTCATCAGAAAAATTAAATACCATTATTTTAAAGCTTTTCTTTACTTTCATTTGAAGACAATCTGTTAATAATCAATCTGTCCAATAGTCAAAAGAAATTTAAGCTGAAGATTAAAATACAATATACCAGTGGACTGAGACAAAAGTGAAAACACAAAATGATACTGTAAGCCTAAATCTGGAGTTAAAATATAAATACTAATTTCCTTATTCACTACCTATTTATTCAACCGGCATTAATATTAAGACTACTACTGGAGCAACATGCATAGAAAGCTAAACAAAATAAATAATTGAAATAATTTTCCTTATTTGTTGACTATAATATGCAATAGTTACGTAAAACTTACACTAAATATTCAAGTCCAAAACTACCAACAAATATGAATATAAATTAACCAGCATCTTCTTATTCATGAAAAAAATCACAGATCTACTTTTTTTGCCTGCTTAGAAGTAACTAATGCTTCCCAGTTCTGCATATACCAGGATGGGAGAAAAATCATACACTCTGGTCAGTATATGACTATTTTCCATACACAGAAATTGACCGTAAGAAAGCTCAATTCTGAAGCACCTGATCACTGTAAAAGCCTGAAATTGCTCTTTACCAATAGCACTTTGGCATCAAAATATTTCTTTGCTTTCTGTGTATTTCAAAACAAACCCCAGCTGTTTACAAATACCTTCACTATTACTTTACCTATTGTGGAAATGAAATAAATTATTTTAAGAAGTCGTATATTAAAAGTTTAAAATGTACAGCACATTTGCTTTGCCCTTTGATGTCACAGTCCTATTTTTCTATTCATATCTTGTACACTGTAAGTTAATTGCTTTTGGAAACTACTTATTATTCATGTAAAAATTAATGTGCCAATGTGTTTAAATCCTTTTAAATGACCATTCATGCATCTTTCTTCTTTAAGTACCAATGAAATCTGTCAAAGACATCAATGCAAGATGGTCTTAGAGAAAGTTCTAATAAAGATTTTTTCTGCTAACATAAGATTTTCATTTTCGTCAACTTTACTTAAATTCCATTAATTTTTTAAGCTGCTTTTAATAAATTCACAAGTAAAAAATTTTAGGCTCCATAGTCTGTCATTTGTGTTCCAGCTGACTTTATGAATATTAATAACAGTGTTATCCTGATTAAATAGGCTTCATATAAAATCCCTGTGAATCCTATAGCTCAGACATCTCATTTTTCCAACTCTTTATGAATTTGGATTCAGACATTAAACTGGAAAAAACCTTAAAAAACAGATTCAATGGTACATTTGTGCATCCTTAAGCAAAAAATTAGATGTTCTAATGATTCAAATAATTAAAATTGATAGGACCACATATTGAGATTTCAGGCTTTCTGTAAACATGCAACATATTTTAACTCTAATGAAAACATCAACACTTCACAGAACAAAGGATTAAGAATCTATTATAAAATAATAATAATGTCTATCCTTATCCTTACCTTAAACAACAGATGATATGATCTTAACTCTTCATATATGGACTGCTGATTTGCAGAAGTATTTCCCAAAGAGAAAGAAATTAGTGGATGCTTAATTACATAAGCATACACATGAAATACCTGAGCATTCTAGTTTAGCATGGGTGTCCAGTGAAAAACAATATTAACTTTTAATTGCTTTACACTTCAGCAAAACCAACCTTTTTCTAAAGAATGTCAAGTCAAAGCATACAGGGTATTTTAACGTTATCCTAAGAGACAGTTTCAAACTGTCACCCTCTTCCCATGCTTATATGTTTGAATTATTTACATCTATGACAGATAAAAATTGAAAACTAAGCTCACTGTGCTGCCTTCACTTTTTCCTTTTTTTGTAACTAAAATTACTGCTTCCTCATTCATTCAGGGATATTTTCTGTAAACATTGCCATCAAAATATTTTGCCTTCCAGTATCTGGAAATATGAATGGATTTTAGAAGAAAAAAAAAAAAACTGAACAAAATAATCGCAAATTCAAAAGGATGGCTTTCCAGTCCTGGTTCTAACTACTTATCAACACAAGCTCTTATTAGGAATTAAATAAAAAGAAAAAGTATATAAAAATAATATACATCTGCATAGCATAGGTAGGAAGCACACAGTTGTTTACTTGTGCAGTTCTGAACAGCTTTTATTACGGCTTTTAGAGGAAAAGATCTCTGAAGTCTCTCCAGCATATGTACTGCACAAGAGAGCGCCTCACAATAAAACCAGCTTCCAACCATCTGAACAGTGATGTTCACTCAAGGTATTTAGATTACTGACAAGGTATTTAGATATAGCTGCCAGCACTTATCCTCCCTGGGCAGGAGATTGGGAAGTCCACCTTCTAAGCTGGAGTGCAGTTACTGACTGCCCCTCCCCTGGAACAGAAAAGCTGTTGCGACCCTTCCCATGTGGAACCCTAATGATTGCAAACCCCTGCTCCTTGGTCTTGCCTTGACAGGCTTTGAAGACAACTACTGGATCACAGCCTTAGCCGCTGCGACAGGAAGAAAATACTTGCTGGTGTTGATAGAATTCACCGCTTCTTCACAGAAAGTGAAGGCTACCCTGCCTGCTCTGCCTCTGGTGGAACAAGACACCAGTTCCCACCACCCCTTGGAATGGCACTGAGCCAGTCTTTGTCCCCCTTAATGATGCAGTTGACAGTTGCCACTGACAGTGCAGGGATGGAGCTATGGAAGGGAGGGAACATCATATACTTTATGGATCAGGAAAGAAAGAATGAATTTTAGTATTATTTTCATAAGATTAATTAGATTACCAGGATCTCCTAAAATATCTGAAACGTTTTGCCTCAAGCCAAGCTAAACTAAAAACCTTAATTTAGGAAGGTACACTACATAAAAACCAGTTACCTTCTAGAAGCATTTCCCTAGGGAACAAACAGACAGTTTTCTTAGTCCAGGTGGATGCCAAGTTTTGATGCAATGACATACTCCTCCACAGAAAAAGTCACATTTCCTCACTACTTAAAGAAACTTCATGGCAAATCATAAATCTAAGACAACCCAAAATAAGTTAAAAATAGCTTTGGGCAGTTATAAAAATACTACTCAAAGAATAACTGAAATGGCCCCTCCAAATATTTGTCTAAGGTGGAATAACACCCTTCTGTTAGATACTTGAAAGCTGTGAAATGAGACATACTTTGATATTTGATTACAGTTACTTGTTCTATTGTATTCTATAACTTTTATATGCTTTAAAATACAAGTACTTAATGCAAAATACTCTGTTTCTTTTTAAAAGAATATAAAACATGGGCAAGCAGATTCACCCCATCAGTGGAAGAATGTAGCATGAGGAGTACTTCAAATTCAAAACTCTACCCTGCTACAAAGACTTCAAGATTTTGGTTTATAGAAGTAAATGCATTATCTGGAATCTCGATAAAAATATTTTCCCAGAGGGCAGTCATGCACTAATCCCTGGCTTTTCTCCCCTACTGATTCTTGGCCCAAAAGGAGATGAGATGTTTGCAGTTGATTCCAACTAACCTGCATAAATCAGAAAAACACGGAGAATCAAGGCTTGGGTATTTTTACTCTGTTGCTGCAGCAGCTTCTTCACATTCTCATTAAAGAATTTGCATTTGGTGCTTTCTAATGATGGAATACACTAAGCCAAAGAGCACTCATTCTCTGTGTCATACTTTTGACACAGGGAAGAGAGAAGACATAGAAATGCAGTTTCAACTGGTTTGCACTAGGTTATACCAATTTCTGAACCAAATTTACTTGGATAAAGGGCATGCACTTTTCTCTTTATTTTTTCTCCCTAATTTCTGCTATTAGTTCAGAGTCTTCAAGGCTCGATTTTCTCTTTGCACATGCCAGGAAGTGTTTTATGTGCATATTACATCACTGACAGCCCTGTATCTCTTCTCTCCTCTGTTATACTGTCTCCCCACCATTAACAACCAAAATAACAATATTTGTATCTTATTTATTAAACAATCTTCAGCTTGCTCTGTCTTCTTCTTTCCACTTTTTAGCTGTCCTTTGTCCTCCATTTCTTTTCTTTTTCCTTAGTTTTGTTTTCTCTTTGACAATACATGCCTTTTCCTTTTTCTCTCCCTGCCCACCACCTCTCTGCGATGTAAAGAAAACTGCAGAGGACCTTAGCAAAGACTGTCTCCTTTTTTTTCCCCCCTTTATCTTGGTGTGCATTCTGTGAAGCAGCTTTCTCCTGTGACACCTCCATTAACATTATTTTCACTCTAATAATGAAACTATGATATGCTTTGGTCAAGTGTAGAATAGCCAATTCATTTAGTTATCCATTTAGCTAACACTTCACCAGTCTTATAACTCAATTATTAGATATCATGTAGGCAACCAGATCTCCATTTCTAAACAGTTTACATCCAGATTGTGATTCCCACAGCCTTTAAGGATAGGATATATACATGCATTTTAGACTAGCTGTTGTCTTATCTGAAGCCAAAAGAATATTGAGTAGAATATTTTAGTAGAATCAGCACTACATCCCCATGGCAGTGAGGTCTAGCTGTATATGACACCCTGTTGACAGGATTATAGCCACCAGACAAAGGGAAATGATTTGCCCTCTATTTGGCACTTGTGAGACCACATCTGAAATTCTGTATCCAGTCTGACTCTCTCATGGATTTCCTGAAGGAAGTCCAGCAGGAAGCCACCAAGATGATTAGGGGTCTGCCACACATGACTTATGAGGAATTTGAATGAGTTGAGTTAGTTGGTTTTAAGGAGAGAAGGCTAAAGGGGGATTTTATTGGGTTTTAGCTGCCTTGTGAGAGAACGTACAGAAGACAGAGACAGACTCTTATCTTGGAGACAAGTTGTAACATAGATAACTCAGAGTTATGGGTAAGAGGTTTTTCACAGCGAGTTAGGTCAAATACTGGAACAAGTTGCTTAGAGACGTTACAGAAGCTCCACTGCTGGAGATGTGCAAAACTCATCTAGCTATAGCAACATGATCTAATTTAGGAGATTATCCCATTCTGAGCAGAGGTGTGAAGTGGATAATATTCACAGGTCACTTCCTGACTACCTGTTTAATTATTCCAGGGATTGCAATAAAACAAAACCACCAGAGCTAGTATTCTTACAATACACTAAAATCTGGGTTGCTTGCTGCTTTACAAGGTAGGACAGCAGAAGAAGAAAAAAAAAGGCAGCAGTGAAGCTCAACCAAAGAGGACCCACTTGGCAAAGAAGAAGAATGCCAACAGGGAGGAAATGGTGCACCAGTAGCATCAGTGCAGCATTTCGAGGACTACTTGGCTCGAGAACCCCATTTTATCCAGTTTGCTACATGACTGGATAATGTGGCATTAGGCCAAATATCAAATGCTAGTTTGCACACCATCCTTCACTAAAACAAAACTGGACTACTGATACAGATATTTCATCTACCTTTCTGAAGGCATTTGCCTCGAGCCCCACAAAATCCACCCCCAGCCCCCAAACTTAAGGAAAAGTCACTGTGAGTAAAGAGCTCCAAAGCTAACTATTCAGGAAACAGAGCTTATATTTGCAAAATTCATTGTCTATTATACTCACTATCTTGAAATTCTCAAATAATAATTTCTTTTACCACAGAAGTAAGTTGCCAGCCTAGATTTTACCGCAAAAATAAAGTCACAGAACATTATATGCCCGTAAAAATGAGAAGCGGTAACTTAGTGACAGATTCATAAACCATTAGTATAAATAATAGCATTAAGCAGAAATGATATTTCTCCTGCCAAAAGCACTCAAATTTAATTGTTCTGCTGCCTTCACAGAAAGAAGGAAGATTGAACAGGGACCTAGTGAAGAAAATGAGGCAACAAACCCCACTGACGCAGAGAAACTCAGTTTGTCCAGCCAACTTACATTTCTCAAAGTACCTTCAAATAGCACCATTTTTCCTGACAGCAAACGCTCTAAAAATAAAAAGCACAAAGGCCACAAACAGTGTGGATATTGGAGCCTAACCAAGAACTATCACGAGCGCTGAACATGCAGAGGCCTGTCAGAAACGTGCCAACCTTTCAAGGCCCAGTCCCGTGCGCAGGGGCTGAGAGGGGCCCGCTGGTCCCTCGCAGGGAAAGGCAGCTGCCCCGGTTATGCATCTGTCAGACTGTTTCGAACAGCATGACAACACAAACATACCTCTACTGCCGTTGTAAACCAACATATCCAGCTCACTGGATCTACCCCAAAATATATTACGCACTCAAATTCGACAGCATACATTTGAGCCGCTGAAGAGAATCGTGTCACCTGAAATTTCACAAGCTAAACAGAGCAGAGAAATAAAACCACACTGATTCCACATCAGCCACTTTTGCTGGTTTTAAGAGAATTAACTAGGCTGTCATTTGCTTAGATTGCTATCAGAAGAGAAAGCTATCCTTTAACTGAAAGCATAATTGCTCCATAAACTGCGCTTGCGCAGCACTAAGAGCATTGGAACATATAATGTTGCTCAGGTGTGAACACAAACATACTTTTGACTCAATAAACATATAATCTCTCCTCAACTTGTGATTTTCTTTTTTTTTTTTAATCTAGCAACTGGATCCAGTACATAGTGCCTTCATTGACTACAACTAGTAATTTCTTCCTTGTAAGTGAGAAGTGTGGGGAGCTACAGGGAATGGCACACTTCAGGACATACATGTTACACTCTTAACAACATTTCAGAGCATTTTCAGCATGTATGCATTGGCTGTGTGCTTTACAACATGCTCAACATGTATGATGTATAATGTGCCCTATCATGTACTGTTGCTTATTTAGGTATGATTAGCAGGCTAGTGTTTTTAGAAACTTCATCTAGGTGCTTCTCTCAAACTTAATGCAATATCAAAGAAACCTGAAAGCCTGTACCATTTAAAATAGCAAGCTGCACATCCAGAAATGATCTTGGACCATCAGAGAAGAATCAGATATTCTGAGTTGGGCCAGAACTCGATGAGAACTGGAGAACAGTCAGTGAAATTAAGTCTGTTGAGAATGTCCAGAATTTAGAAAAAAGCTAAAAATCGAAGGTTAAACCTGCAAACATTCAGCACCATGGAGTTGTTGCACTGCTTCATTTTCTTGCCCCAAATGAAGGTGCAAGATGAAAGGGGAGTTGCCATTGACGCAAAATCAGTGCCAGGCAGAGGTATTTGCTAACAAAATTTAGATCATCAGTCACATTATCACAGACATTTCTGACACATCCATGTCCCTGCCAAATTTTAAGAAAGCAATGCAAACCATGACCATATACCAGCTTCCCAATCAAACTACTGCAATATTTTTGTTCACATCGGGAAAAAAATACATTTATCCTTAAACCCTAGTTAAACCCTAGTTTGGAAAATATCCAAGACCATCTCCCAGCTGAAATTTACCAAAAAAAAGTCACCTTCACTCAGTAGGAAGGAAATGAGTACTGTGGAAAAAGAAAAATCTCCATCTAAAATGTTCAAGTTACAAACAATGGAAAACAACAAAATGCAGAGGTGCAGGACGTTAAGCACAGACAGAACTGAGACACAGCCTGTAATGAAAGCTCTGTTATTTCTGTTCTTGTCCAGACAACAAAATAGTTGAGCTTTTTTTTTTTTTTGAAATACACATTTGAATAAATTGCTCTTGTTCCTCAGTCTTGGCATCATTTATAATGATCCACAACACAGGGAATAAAGAAGATGGACAGACTTACTTTTTAAAAGACATTAAGAAATGTCTTTACTGAGTTTTGAAGAAAGATCATTTAAAACCCTTTGTAAGCACATTAAATTGCTTCTGTGTTTTTGGTTGAATAAAGTGAAGAAGTCTTAAAGAATTCCTCTGAGAACATAAACCACAAGGAGGTTCATATAAGTTAAGGGTTACACAACTGACAGGAAAAAGTTCTTATTAGGTGTTCTGAGCATTAAAATCAGACTCTTTCCATGCAGACAAACGGAAAAAAAAATCCTGGAAAAATCCAAGACCTAGCATTATGTAGCCAGTTTCAGCAAGATTATTCTCTCCAGGTTTTTTTCGTAAAAAGAAACGGACGATCTCTTCTTTCTTGCAACCTCATCACAAATTCAGATATCTTACATTCATTATTCCTAGATTCATCAAGCTACATTAATGTTTTCATTGCCAAAACACTTGACACTAGAGGTGAAAAGAAGAAATTATGTGAGGTTGCAGAGAGCTGAGACAGCAGCTGAATCTTGGCCCCACACGAGTTATTCCTGAGAGGAGCAAAGAATTTCTAAATCCACTTACTAGACGAAGAAGGCAAAATTCTTCTTTAGCACTTCTAAAACCCCAGCTTATTTGATGACTGCTTTCTCTTGCACATAATTGTGCTGAACAGTTTGAGGCTTGTTTGCCAGATATTATGGGCCTTACAACTTGCACTGCTTGGCATCACTAGAAAGCAAAAGAAATTTTTTAAAAATCAAGACTTTATAGCTACAGAAGTATAGATAAAACACAGGATTAAAAAAATATGGGAAATCTGGCCAACAGTTCAAATACTTAGAACAACTCTGAAGACATTCTTGGACATTGTCAAGTTGCAAGACTTGTAGACTCCAGAGTTTTACCTCTCCTTTCATGTTGAAGGAGCGACTGACTAAGTTAGGTATGTACACTAGGATGGCTTCTTTGCCTAATCATAGAACTAGGAAAAAACCTCGTAAATCGCTTCGTATTTCATAGTCAAACTGGGAGGAAAGAAAGGAGAAAGTCCTCTGGAATACTTCTTAAAACACATTATGAATAAAGGCAACTTTGTTTTAGCATTGTGCTTTCATGACTCCTTGCTGTCAAAGACAAATCTTAACTTGTTCAGACTTTAGTGTTAAAAAAGGCATAATTTTTCTGATAAAGTGGCATAATGCCACTTTGAGACTGCTTTCATAGTGGTCTTCAGTATTCTTCTTTAAACGCCTTCCAGACTTTAAAGCCACAACTTCTCAAAAATTATTTCCATTTGTAAAAACTTATGCCAGTAAGTCACAGCCCTGTTTGTGTTTTCTTCTTATCTAAAGGAATTATTTCACTGTACTCAGTTCTTCAGCTGGACTGTGCATTTGCTGAGCAGACTGGTTTGGGAAAAGAGGTACAAAGTTGTTGCAGGTTTTGCCACAACTTAGCTTATTACAATATGTTGTTCCTGCTTGAAAAGAGTTAAGTGAGTTTAATTTACTCATCACACTTCACTGAGGTGTAAGATTATTTTTTGGTTTTATTGAAGATACTCATTAAAATAAGTTAAACCTAAGGAAAAGGTAGCTTAGTACTTAAAAGTTTTGCACAGTGCTTTCAGGACAGGTTGAAAAAACACACCTAGTCTCAGAGATCCATTAATAGACACCTCCCTAAAAACCTGTTTCTCAAGATATTTGAGAAGTCCAGAGACCCTACAAGTAGCAAACTCATGCTCCAATCACTATTTTTTTTTTAATCAGATGGGATACAGTTTTGTTTCAAAACATTTTGGATAAAATTAGGTAATTTTTACAAACTCTTTTAGAACTGGCATTTAACATTAGTCTGAATGAATTTCTATAGCAACTGGAATAAAATTTTGCTTTTATTTACAGTATCGCATTCTGGTATTATTAAAGAGTGTCACTTTTAAGTGTAATTGTATTACATAGCATTACAGTTTAAAAAAAAGGTCCGTTACTGGGTTATTTTATTACATGTGGGATTTTTAAGAACTGCAGATATACAGATAATTAATTTCCCTGATCTCTCTAATGGACTGAATGGCTGTATTATTGGAAAGGAAGTGTTACGTGTAATACTAAATGGTCTCTCAATAAAGTATCTGGTTTGATTTTATTTTTATTTTTTTAGTAACTTTAAAGATAAATTTGAAATGTTTATGTTACACCAAGTAGAAAACAAGCTAGTGGGCAGATACAACTGGAGGGGAACCTCAGTACAATAACAGCATATGCTATTTTTAGTAAGTTTTCTCTCATAAGTGTAAGACAGTGAATGTTTGCCAAAAGAATTTTATATCCAGGAGGGTTTTTGAAATATGAAAGATACTTTTAAACTATGAAAAGAATTATAATTTTTGCCTAATATTTAGTAACCTTCAGATACTGTAATTCCACTTCAGAGCCTGGAAAAACATTCTGGAGACAAATATTAGTCTACCACTGGATAGTGAAGAGGAGGAACAAAATTACATTTCAAGGGGAAACTGTTTTAATTAGAGTTACCTTGTACACCTGCACAGCAGTCACCTTCAGTACAGTGTGATAAAAAATGTTACACCCCACAACTGTGTTTATTCTTTCTGCCATCAAATTCTGAGTCCATAAAGCAAGAAGCTGAAGCTTCCTCCCAGGCATATTTATATCACCCTACATTTATGCCACTGCAGTGCAGAAAACTAACTTGAAACACCCTTAATTTGCTGACTGTACATCCTAGGATAACAGAGTCTCTTGATATATCCATTGCACCCTAATCCATAATATTTATGACAAAGGAATCCTCCGTGGGTGCTCCATTCTTTTATACCATTGGGGTGCCATGAACAAATTACTGGGGTGGGTCCACTAGTGCACTTTCACAGTTGTATCGCATCAGAAACAGCCTCATTATGATCCTGAAAGAAATCCCATATCAAAAAATGGATGGTGAGTCTATTCTCCCAGGGAGCTGCATTTCCATATCTGTTCTTCTGCAGTCTAATCGATCTTTGCCATTTGGAAAGAAAGCCTGATCACAGAAACAGACCTCAGTGATCCGATCACCAGCCAAGCAAATGAAAGCTGCTGAGGTACAGCCTGCACAGAAGCTTACCAAGAACTATACTAGAACTTCATTCTTGTCAAACCACTTGGTACACAAAACCATTTACCTTGAAGCCTACCTGACAAACCAAAGAGCAGATCCTGACCCCGCCGCAGTGGTCCGCCCTTTGCTGAAGCAGAACAAGTTACAAGCTCACAACCTACAACTACTGAAGAAAGCAAAAGACCACTTGTAGTCCCAGAGCTTACCTAGAAAACCTGTTCAGCGACTCCAGATCAGCACCCCAGGGATGCTGTGTCACTACTCTCTGCCATGATCTAACTCAGGTAACGTTGGCAAATTACTGACCTCAGCCACACTGGTACTTTGACAGGAGCCCAGAAAACCTGGAATCTGTAATAAGCAACAGACATAGAAATCACTGCTTCTATATAATAAGGGCAGCTGATCAAGACATGTTTTGGCAGCCAACACTTCTGAAAAATGCCCAGCTTGACAAAATACCTGTCAGGTCTAGTGACACTTTTTGTGAAGTGGATGTCATGTTGAGAAGTCTTATTTCTTATCGCTCAAGGACTCAACAGCTCCCATACATACATATGGAAAAACCTGTCACTGAACGTTACAGCTTTTTTATGAAATATTTGTGGAAAGATGAGTGGTAGTCATTTTGGTTAGCTACCTACATGTTTCAAATTCCAGCTTGCAAATGGGTTACTTAGAGGTTGCCTCCTCCTCTAGTTCAGACTGGCACAGATGGTCAGCTGAGGTATCTGAACCCGAGCTACCTCCTTACAGGATAAAATCATCAACAGTATATGTTATCTATGAGGACCTAGAATCCAATTTATTGTCCTGCCAAACCTGAAAAATAGTTAAATTTCCTTCGAGATAAAATAAGCCTTCCTGATAGAAGATGCTCCTGATAGGAAGCAATTTATTACAGAAATAGATTCTTAAATCATGAGTTCTACCATCTACATAGCATTTGGACACCAGCAACTACCTCTCCAGCACACACAAGGCTGTTTGAACAGGGCCAATCTAATTTCCAATGTTATTGCAGCAACAGTTCCATTCTCACCCACAGACCTCAAGCAAATTTTGCACTAATCTCTTCTTAACAAAGACACGTTAATTTGGCTACAGGTAACGTACAGGAGGACAGAGAGCATTAATACCTATTTACTCCTTTGAAAACCAAAAATACTCAAAGCTCTAACATTTATAATGCAAGTAAAGAACACATAGCAGGAAACATGGTTCTTATCAGATTCATTTTATTCACTTGGTATTTCACACAGTAGTACTGTATTTTGCACATGAAGGGGTTTCCATCTACTGACCTTGGCATTCATCAGGACTATACTGTGATTTATATTGAGAATTCCAAGCCTTTATCTGATCTTATAAATAAATGTAAAATACATAAAACAATTATCCTAGTGTAAAATTGAATTTTATCTCTCTGTAACCAGCTTTTTTCTATGCTATATATTTCTATGTTTGAATACAATTCAAAATTAATAATAGGTATAATTTATTTTCTGACTTTTCATTATCTTGACATTTTAACAATCTTTGTTTTTATATATACTCAGACTTTAATTTTATATAGGGCTTCAACCCCACAGTTTGTTTTTAGACACATACAATGTGTCTTTCAGAATATCTGCTCAAGGAATAAGCCTGCTGAAAGAATATATTGACCATTCAGGAGACAAAAAAAAAACAGTATAAAGAAATAACAGGACTTTATAACAAAGAAAATCACCAGATTAGCAGCCTGGTCTAGTGGGAGGTGTCCCTGCCCATGGCAGGGGGGTTGGAACTAGATGATCTTTAAGGCCTCTTCCAACCTGAACTATTCTATGATTCTATGAAAATGTAGCACTGTGTGTAAACAACAGAAAAACACACATTAGAAGAAATCACAAGTTACAGTGAAGAATTAGAAGTAGAAAGTAGAGTTCTGAAGTTAGTGATTCTGGAAAATTTTTAACACACAGCTAGATTTAAAATTAATTTTTTTTTTTTAATAGCTAAAAAAAATAACCAAGGAAGTCCTTTTTCAGTTAAAGGGCAGTGGTAACTTTATATTGAAAGTTGTAGTGCCAGCAGTTTAATATATAGGTTACTCTAACATGGACATGAGCTTTTCAGTCGTTCATGAAAAATCACTTTACAGAGCAATTTTTTGGGGGCTTAAATAAATTACATAAATGCACCAACCTAAGAGCTGACTTTCTTTTCTTACCACAATCAACTAATGTCACTTCAACTAACCACCCCCAATGTTTTACTACCTCAGATATATGTATGTTGAATTCAAAGAAAGCCAACTGTTTCTCAAGTCAAGTTCTCACTACCGCACAGGCTCAGGTATGCTTTGTATGCAAGTGCTACGGTTTATACAGAAGCCTTCTTTTAAGGAAAGCAAGAGGCTCAGCAAGAGAAGGTCAGGGAGAAAAAAAGACAGAAGAAAAATTTGTTTTCTCCAAAATGGCAGATCTGCAAGAAAAGCAAGATGCCCAATTCAGCCGTGTCACATGTACACAAACACATATAGTAAAGCATGAAAAAAGATCTCAAAGAGATTTTGATGAATAAATACGAAGAATGTCACAGTTATACGGGCTGGAAGAAAAATTGCAACCTTCCACACAGGGCGAGGAGAAGTCCATGACCTTGGCCACTCTGCACAAAGCCAGACTGGCAACACGAGTGCCTTATGCACACTGGCAGCGGGATTCCTTCACGTCTGCAGCAAATGAAGCTGCTCACCGGGCCTTTGTGATTAGAGAAGGAATGTCATACCCATGGTGGTCTAGACTGCTACCAGTAAAAACAACATATCCCAAAATGAGTGGCCCTTGGTCTGAAGTGGCTGTGGTCAGGATGAGGCATGTTTAGGAAGTAGTCCCTCAAATACCTTGTGATAAACACATGTGGAGAAAATTACATGAAAGAACACTGTAGTTAACTGAATAAAAGGTTAAAGAAAATAAACAATATTTTTGCAGCTTAGCATTTATTTGTGAACTGCTGGTGCAACTCCATGCTTGACAGAAAAGCTATGAGGCTTTTGGTAGCTTGACAAGACAATCTACAAGCTTGAATGAAATGTTCAGCTTAAGGAATTAGAATAAATCTGATGACTGATGTGCTACTGAACGTGACAGACTGTCATCTGTTTTAAACAGGATCTCTGTAGGATGTACTGAAAGCAATTTTTTTCCATTACCTTAAACATACTAAGACTTTTTCCAATGAATTCTGGCTAACCTATTAAGACAAAAGATCTTCTCAAACTCTTGCCATTTCAATAAAATAATTAAATAGTCATTCAGCTTACTTGCATAATTAATTCATGCTGACACTGTGATTAATTTACATCCAGTCCACAAAAGCATACAACAAAAATGATTACTCTTACTTCCCAAATTAACCATAAAATTATAAGATATGAGCAAATCAGTGATCAAATTAGCTTATCTAAGTCCTGTTCATATATAAAGTTTCATATATAGAAATATCAAATTGTTTGCCTGTTACCAAAGCAATTAAATACATTCTTAATTGAGTCAGGAAAACATTATAGTAGTATCTTTTTCATATTATCAGTAGATTTTATACAAAAATACACACAGGGTTCTGCAATAGCTTTTTACAATCAAGAAAAACTGACCAACGGAAGTCCTACAGAGAAATGGTGCTGCAACAGACAGCTAGGGATAGATTAAGAAACACAAGCTCTAGTTTTAACCTGGCCAGATCCTATAAAACAGTTACAAATCCCAATACATGCATGTATTTACTAATTTTAAATATATACAGAGACTCATATAAACAATGTAAAATAAGATCAAAATCTTTGGGAGGCAATTTATGCTATTTTAAAAATCATACAAGCATCAAAAACATTGGCAAGTTGCAGGCTGCAATGGTAATATCCTTCCTCTATCAGACTGTAAATAGTTCCTGTAGGAAATACTGAGATGCTTTATTATCTCCTTATTCTAGAGACAACATTTCAAATCTGTTCTACAAACCAAAAATAAGGAAAAAGGGATTTTGTGACATCCACCTGGAATCTGTGCCTTAGGTATAGGTAATTGGCAAAATTGCTCGTTGGTGGATTAAGAGCAATAATGTCAGTTTGAACCACTCTGCATTTAGAAAGCTGAACGGGGAAGCCAGCACAGCTCCCCAGCTTGCACAATCTGCTTCCAAAGGGGAATAAGACTCAAACCACCACCAAAGTCATTCAACTTTCAGAAAAGGCTACGTGTCACAGATGCATACCATTTAAGATATTTTAGCTATCTGATGAATTTCCCTCTTAGTTAGTTGATTTATGTTGAACTAAAATTTCACATCACACACATTTCTAAGAACACAGCAGTCCATATCATTTAGCTTATAAATGTCAGTATTGGACCAATTTACCTTGCTAGTTTCCCTTACTGCTATATAAGAGTACCACAATTAGTGGTAATTAGCCCAGCAGGAAACCTGTTTCTAGGGATGGGCTAGACTGCAAGTGTATACCACATGTATTTCACTGCCAGAACAGAGAATTAGCATTTTGAAAGACACTTTGCATTAGAGCTAGTGAGTGTCTGAATCAATGTTAAACTCTGAATATGAAAGATTTGACAAGTCCTGATGGTAAGATGCAAATTTAAGCCATAAAAAGTTCAAGGAGCTCAGTCAAAATAGTTTTGCATGTAAGACTGCAGTTGTCTAGGTGTCCCCTCCATTTGCACTCAGAAACCACTCAGACCTCAGAAGACCAACAGACCTTTTTTCAGTCAGTCGCTATGTTATAGATGATCAGTACAGAAGATCAAAAGCCTTTGCACAATCTGATGATTTGTTCTATATTTTGCAGTTCCTTAAATGGCTCATAATCTCCTTCCCCACTTAATGTAACCTGTTAACAAAAAAACCCACTATAGCAGTCATGAAATCTCGTGCTACAATTATCAATAGGTCTTTCAGACACCCTATACTATCAGGAGAAAAATCTATTACTTCTGCTTATGTCAGAATTAGAAATTAATCTTCTTGAGTTACCAGCTGAGACCTTTTGGATCAAGAGAAATGGAATGAGAGCCCAGAAGCTCTGATTCTTCCTAAAGATTTTCACAATTTCTAGTTCTCCATTTCTATCATCTTTCTTGAGTCAAAACATCAGACCTCACCTCTGCTATTCAACATGTGTTCTATTTTCCCTGCTAAATGCTTCAGGCACTACATAAATCTCAAAAGAATCAGGTGCTGATACATCAGGAATGCTGAACACACACAGAGGTAGTCTACACTTTCTTCAGGACAACTGCCAAATTCAACTGATGCATCAAGCACAGAGAAACATTTGTTATCAGTCATATTTTCATGATGCCCTCCATGCACTAGCAGGTGCAAGACTGTATTTCTGTGTTTTGTTTTTAAAAAACATTTTAAGGCCAATTTTAATGAAGGCTTGTCTTTTCTTCCCACCTTTTAATGACCAGTAAAGCCACCCTTGTTGATTCTACCACTCATTTCATGTTTCATACAAGATTATTAAGCTCTTCTTTTGCTTCTAAGGGCAAACATTCATTGGAATATCATTTTCTGGACATTTTGTCTTTTCAGCTCTACCCTGTATTTCATTGAAGGCTAACTTTTCCTGAAAAAGCTCCCTCCATCTCTAAAGAAAATGCTCCTTTAAGGAGAACATGGGCTAAACTTTTGTAACTATTCCCTTCGTAAGCTGAGAAAGTTTTTTTTCCACAGAATTTCAGAGTTGGAAGGGACCTCTAGAGATCATCTAGTCCAACTCCCCTGCCAAAGCAGGAGTGCCCAGAGCACATTACTCAGGGCTGCATCCAGACGGGTCTTGAAAGTCTCCGGAGAAGAGGACTCCACAACCTTCCTGGGCAGCCTGTGCCAGTGCTCTGTCACCCTCACTGTAAAGAAGTTTGTTCAAAGGGACAGAACTGACCCAAACTGGCCAAAGGGATATTCTATTCATGCTCAGCAATAAGAACTGGGGTAAAGCAAGAAGGGGATGTGCAGCTTGTCTTCTCAGGCACCTATTGCTCAGAGACTGGCTTGGCGCTGGTACACTTGTGGGTGGGAGGTGGTGACTGACTTCATTAGCATTGTTTGGGGTTTGCTTGTTTTGGTTTTTTTTTCATTCTTCTTTTTCCTTTGCTTATTAAACTGTCTTTATCTTGAACCATTAGTTTTCTCAGTTCTGCTCTCCCTATTCTCTCCCCCGTCCTGCTGAGGGTGGTGGTCAAAGAGCAGCTGTGCAGGTGCTCAAACTGCTGTCTGGGGTCAACCCACCACCCCACAATTTTTCTTTTCTCCCTCCAAAGCACAAGGATGTTCATAGTTGTGGTTTGTTTTTGTTTTTTTAAATGCACTGAAACTGTAATGATGTAGAATACTGTTTAGAGCTCCCTTTCCAAAGTGCAACAAATAGTTGGGTCTGAAGGACTGGTGTACTACAGTTTGCTATGTGCCACGTTAAAGAAAATGCATAAATGCATTTTGCAAGCCCTAAGCAAAATTGATTGCTAATCATTAAAACAAAAAAAAGCAAACCAAATGATACCATTCCAGCAGAATTCTAACTCAATAATTTCTTTTTGACAAATGCTTTCAAAATTTCACTTTTAACCCCATTCCCTAACATCTGAATGCTGGTTTCACATGCATAATGAACAGCACGCAGAAACACATTTCCAAAGATTCTTTCAGATTGCAACTTAACTCAGTATTCATATAGTCATCAGACAAATCTGCAGGCTTTGAGAATGACTTTTTTCTTTTTTGGGATACAAGATATTGTACAGGGGTGTTACTGCACAGAAATATTAGTCAGAGTAAGAACACCCCGACGCACACCTTTCCCATTGTTTTGAAACGCAAACATTAAGTAATCTAGAATTTCAAATAAGAAATGCAGGATATATGTTATACAAATTGTGTACCTGTAAGAATCACAGAATAATCCTAATCTGTCATATTTTTCATGTATATATTTATTGACATAAACAAAACAAAACCCCCCACCACAAGAATAAAATCTTACTACCTCTTATTCTCTCTGAAACATTGTCCTCCATTCCCCCTTTAAAATTAAGAACTGTATCTCACATTTTCAAATAAAATTAGCACCTTGCTATTTAGGAACTGTTCTCACACTACCGCAACTTGTCTACATACAGACCCGCATCAGGCAAACATTTCTAAAGGAAGTTGTTTGCAATTTGCACATTCTTCACAGTTTTACAAGCAGCCCACACAGATGTCAATAAAACAAGTCCATATATCAGTTAGTTGAACTGCGTAACATTGGGCTGAGGGTGTGGACACACACTGCAAAAAGTGGAATATGCAAAATTAGCTACTGCTGATTTTGAATTTATGAACTGCACTATTCAACACATTTCAGTACTCAAAAACATAGTTTCAAAAGGATCAGCAGTTGGCATTAGTGAGAAACAAAAATACAAAACCAAATCTCCAAGCTTAAATTTTAAAAGCAAATTATTTTGCTCCATAATTTTCTTAAGAGCATCCCACTGGCCCTGTTTTTGATGCTCTCAACCAAGATTTGCCCAATGACAAGCAGTTGATTCAGAAATTAACTGAAAAGGGAAAACACATGGCCTATCAGACAAGCTGTCAGACTCACAGCACCTTAGAACAGACCAGGGTATCTCACCCAATTACCTGCCCCCCAGGAACAACACAAAACTGTTCCTAAGCTTCTCAGCACATGGTCACTGCCTCAATTGCATAGCTAATACTAGACATTTAATTTTAAAACCGTGTTCGTTTATTACATACGAATAAAACTTATTACAGATACATGCTCAAGAAGCTTCTCCTGCCTGGCTCTCTGGGTAGAGTAACTGCAGGTTCTCTCCCCAGACTGCTGAAGGCTGGCTGTTGGCACAGGGCTCCATCTACTGGTTTGCGAGCCTGTACACCCCTGGGAAGAGCTGGTGGGGGAAAAAATTAAAATCTCAGCAGCTATTTCACATGTCTGTTTGCTAGTGAGATCAGAATATTCAGAAAACACTACTGGTTCAGAGAGAAAAAAGCAACACCCAACAGTCAAAATACACACATTCATACGTGCTAGGAAGGAACAGTTGCATGTAAATGACATCTTTTATTATCCTTTACCATTTGTAAAACGTGTCTCAAAAACTGTTCTAAAGAACCACAACTTTTTCTCCAAGAAGCAGCATACTATACATTCCAAATCCACATGTACAGCTTTATCGTTCCTTCTTAAAGCAAGCAAATAAGCAAACACAGATAACTCAGAAAAATTACTGGAAATTAATTGCATAATATATACACAATTTAAGGGATTAGAGGTGGTCTCTTTTTCCTTAAACAAAGGGGATTCCTCAAATGTATAGAAACAAAAAGTTTCAGTAGGAGACTGCCATCAATTTTCATCAAGGGTATTTCTGCACTGCAGCAATTGCAGCTCACGCAGCTATAGTATGTGTAACTTTATAGATTAATTTGGCTACTGATGTCATACGCAGCATTTCTCAAATTGAGGCATTTAACCCTTGCCTTTCTAACCCCACTTTGCCTTCAACTCATGTTTGGCAGTGAAAAAGAGCAGTGTCTTCTTCTCTCCAGAACCCTCTGTGCCCATCAGCCAGCCCTGTTGAGCTCAGGCTGCAGAAGAGAAGCCGGAACAGAAAGCAAGAGCTGTGCTACCACTTCCGAGGAGCAGTTCAGGTAATTAATTACCTGAGCTCACTTTGAAGAAGGGTACAGTGGTGACTGTAAGGCAACAGTTGAGAAATTGGATAGCAGCCATCACATCTAGTTGGCAATGCCCAAAAAACAGCTGACCAGTCATCCCCATTCTGTTCTCCAAGGCATGCCTAGTAAGGTCAGCAGCTAACTTCAGACCTGGTGCAAGACAGGAGACAGTGCAAGAAAAGGACAGTGAGCTCCACAACTCCTCCCCACCTCTTTTCTTTAAACACCCTGCCCCACACTCATCACCAAGTTGAAGGCAGCTAAGCGAGGCTCAGTACTGTCGCGGGCACAAGAGCAATGGGGTCAGGGTAAGAAAATCACAGAAATACCCACATCCCACGCTCACAATGTACCTATACATAGGAGAAGATGAGAATAATTTAGCCAGGAACACCTGGAAACAACGAACAGATTGTCACAGCAAGAAGGCAGGAACGGAGCCAGGAGTAATAAAACCCAGGCACTACAGGACATCCTACGAGGCAGGGAGAACTGGCGAACAAGGACAGCAGGAGATTCATGCAGTTCCTCCTGCGGCTCAGTTTTCTCAATTTAGCTTGTCCCCCTAAAATGACAGTTGAAGAGACAAGAGACTTGAAGAGACAAATTCTCCTACAATGAACTTGCATAACACCACAGAATAAGAATAAGAACAGAAAGGATACTGAGTTTTTTTAAATTTTAACTTGAAGAAAAAGCAAAATTTAAACCTTAAAGGTGGGTTTCACTTGCTAAATTAAAATTTTAATAAAAATACATTTTAAAATACAATGGAGCAGAACTATGGGGTTGCTGATATCTCTTTAAGGAACAATGACATCAAGGTAGGCTACACTTGAGAAGGATATAGGTGTGGAACTACATCCTTTTTCATCATACATAGTCAGGTGCAATGAGAAAAGTTTAACTTCAAGATTCCTGTGGTCTAATGTAAATAAATACCATTACAAACAGATCCAAGAATACAGACTTATTAAATACTGTTTGTTTTTCTTTGGATATAGATCATGGGAACTGAGATATTTAACTACTTCAAGACTAATTTTTATCCTATCTTAAACTGCTTACACCATCAGCAAGCTCATGGTATCCTGACAACTAGCAGATGGGGAAAAAAAAAGTGGAAAAAAGTCAACTAGCATCTATGAAAACAGATTTAAATTGGTATCTGAGTATTTGATCGCCCGACTTTGATTACACTGAGCAACTGAATGTCTATGATACTACCTGTATCACTCATATTTGTAATAAAGAAATTCAAAATCAGAAAACATTTTTGTGTGAGCTACAAAACATTCAACAAACCTTAAAGTCATGGTGGATGTTTCATAGTGCCTTTTTACTCATCACAAGGAAGGTAGCAAGGAACAAATTGGTCATACAGTGCTTACATCAAACTTCAGACAAGGAAAACCACGTCCTAATACTCTGCCACAGAAAACGGTAAAACTGCCTGTTCCAGTGCACATGTGAAAGTACGCTAGGGAAAAACATGATGAAAAATACTGCTTTGTTTCTCATGCTTGTATCTAAAAGTTTGCATAATCAGGTTAACACATGCTCACCTACCAAGCACCTAATGTTGCAAAATCCTACAGAACCTGAAATTTTATTTACTTGAATGTGAACCACAAGGACAACACATTGAAAAACAGAATCTTAAAGCAAGTCCAACTGTAAATAAAATTAGAAATTAAGAACTGTACTTGAGAAAATGGAATTGTACCTTTCTAAAAGTAATATTAATAACCTTATTAAACTGTTGTACTGATATTAATAACTTTATTATGTCAATACTAATAACTTTCTTATAGGGTACGTATAATTTATGCAACTACCACAAGCATAAATTGCAATATCCAGACAGGACACTGCATTAAATATCTATCTTCTTCACATTTCACCATCTAATCTCTAACAGGACTATCTGTTTTTAAAGAAATATATAACTATGTATCATACCATTATTGAGAGAAATAAATGCTTAAAAAAGAACACATTTTTACATAACTTCAATGCTATGTAAAGAAGTGGACACTGGAATGTCTTAGGACAACTTTCTAATTACACTCAATTAGTATTCTCAGTTCTCTAACTACACTCAGCTACAAGCTGAGTTAACATTTTCCTTGGAAACTAGGCTTATCTTTTTGGTAGTCAATTAAGATTCTAAAATTAAGCTAAAGTTATAATACACAGGAAAAACCCCAACAAAAACATAGCAAAAATTGGAGGTTTATTTCCTACCAGATGTAACATGTAAGCACTAAGAATAGCTCCAGTTCCTCACCTGTTGATACATTAGGATTAACAAAGGGAGGAGGTATGTGTCAAATACATACATTTGGAAACAGTGTAATGAAAGAAAGCTAAAGCAGAGCTGATTGCTCCCAAAGGAAACAAGCCAAGGACATTTAGGAAAAAAAAAAAAAATCAATTTTCACAATACAAAGATTTGTACATGTATTTAACTTTGTGCATTAAAAACTGGAACAATGCACAATAATATTTTTAATTGTGTAAGTGCTCTGGCAAAAAAAAATTTAATATTTTTTTCATTTACATGCATATCAACTGCCATGCCTCAGAAAGCCCTATTCCTGTTCTCCAAGCCAATCTAAGCTTAGTACTAGTCATTTGTTAAGTTGGCAGCTAATGACGATTTCAAGTTCTGGTCCCACCAAGTGTAGTTCAAACACACACACAACCACGAAGCAAACCTTCAGCACTAAACACTCTTTTTACAAGTGCATATTTTTATTTATAAGCTAAAGTACAAGTCGATATAAATTACTAGATTCATACATTTTAAGAACACCACTGAAAAAATCAGTGTTTTTGCTTCAAGTACGGCAATCTTTGATCCCATGCTGAATTTTCTCACAGTGGAGCATCAGACAGCATTTTCAGAACAGTTTCAATTCAGACACTACTCTGCTCTCATTCCACAAATGCTGACAGGAACTGCCACCCCCTCCCTCCAAAGACTTAATCAATAACTGAGAATTTTAATCCTTCTTTGTCCTAATACTACCTCACTGAAGCAGATTAGATTCTTGTAATTTATTTCACACTTAACATCTATATTACTGCATAGCTAGCTGGAATATTACTATTTAAATGAAAGTATAACTTAAAGATCAAAATCTGTCTTCAACAAATTTAAATAAAAGGACAGAAAGGATAACATTTGTCTACCAGCATGTTATGTGGATCTCCTTAACTCAATTTACTATGGATTTCATGGTGTAAAAATTAATGCCCTCCAGGAGCTGAACTCATTACCAATTTTTTCTTCCAAACCCACGGTGTAATCCCATGCTGCTGTGATCGATGAAAGTTTGCCGTTTACTTAAAGGCAAGTTGGATCTCTTCCTTGGTTTGCTGCTCTAGCAAGTGATACTGAGTAAAATGATACCACATATGCTGTCTTGACTTCCTTCTAACATGGAAAAGATACTACGAATCAGTCTCAATGTATTTTATTCCCTGCTAAAACTGAGAATGACGTATTGAGGATAATTTTACCTATATTTAAAGGCACCAACAGAATTATATGCCTTTCCCAATATTAATTTCTACAATACATTTCAGCAATGGCAAGCAGCCTGTGGAGCTGTTCATGGCTCCTGATGAGTCCTTCATCCCTTTTCCTACTCCATAACCCACAGAAGCATCCCTGCAAGTCATCCGGTGTGCAAGTGTCACTCTGAACTCGCAGCACATATGCAAATAGCCTCCCACTAGGCACCTCATCCGATATACTCCTTTTACATGCCTGTAACAGAAAAGCACTGGTAAACAAAGAAAAAAACCAAAACAAGCTGTATACTTATTCTGGTGGCCAATATAAAGTTGACGACAGGTCACAGGTGCCACAACTCTATCTTTAAAAATAAAAAAAAAATGCTTTCAAAATAATTAACTAAACTGCTGCATTTTAATACCTCTGAAAAGCATGAAATGAATCTGACATCTTTGACAAGGCTCAGCCAAGTGTAATGGTGAACAATAAACACAACGAGCTGTTTTCATATGTAGTTGATGTTCAGTAACATGCAGAGGAAAGCCATAAACAACACATACTGCATTATGCTAGCTATCCACTGGCATTCGATTTAAGCGATTATGTCCCTGTTACTTGCACTTAGGACAGATAAGCAATGCCTGTTTCACACTTCACACAAGAAGGCTCAAAAAATTCCATTTATTTGAGAGAATTGTAACTAACACATATGAAATTTAAAAAAAAAATAATTACTTGATACTATGAAAATCCAAAATCAATCCCAGCAACATTTCATATAAAATATGTTCAAAATTCTAATACATAATATTCTTTAATATGCCAAAGGCCACCACTCTGCAGAAACCGCCGGTTTGCATTTTAACCTGTCCTTAACAGACAAAAGTCTACGTCTAGAACCACCATGGAAAACAGAAGCCTGCTGCTATAGTTTCTGCACTATGGCCCATGAGGCTAGCAGGGAACATGCCAACCATCCCATCACTTAAAAATTGGTGGCTCAAAGCAGCAGAGATTCATCTTAACAAATGAGCACACACACTATTTCTTTCTGTTCTGCAAATAAGGGTTTGATACCGTTTCTGTTAATTACCCCTTCAAAACTGCTTTCCTTTAAAAGGAAAGGGCAGAAGCCAGCACCTGTACTTTCAGAAACGTCTGCCAGTTGCAACATTACCCTGTAGTTAAATCTGTTACTAGACTGCAGCCCACAAAGCTTGGTTTGTTGTTTTAAAAGTAAGTTTCAAAACACCTTATTGCCTTTATAGGATAACAGATGTGAAAGTGAAAAGGAGCCTCTGCATAGATTTGTGAGATCTGCACTAAAGTGAACATCAAGTTGGATTAGCAATTCATAGTTTAAAAACATTTCACTATCTGCGTGCTGCCATTAATGTGCAGCATCTACTCTGCCATATGTTTGACAGCCTACAAATTTTAAAAGTAGGTAGCAAAAATATTCATTAGGATATCTCTCAGGTTCGCATGACTGATTTTACACAAAACTGGCATCAATAAGCAGGACCCTCTCCCCCTTCACCATCAGTTCACATGCACCTTCTTGCTTTCGGTTCTAGTGAATAATTTAATGGTGCATTCCACAGAGAATTACCAAATGCATATTTCCCCTTGTCCTCTAACCCTTTCCTGCATGCCACAAAAACTTCTTTACTTTTTTACTAACCTAGGCACCCTCAGAAACTAAAAACCCCACAAATTGTAAAAAGCTAAATCTGGGCCACAGGGCATCAGCACCGTACTCCTACTTCTGCTGGTAATACAACGTGTTGGGTTTGCCTCACTGCAGGAGAAATAGTATGCTTGATAAATGTTTTCTTTCTTACTGGTCAAGAAAAGAGGGTAACACCATAATAGTGCATTTCTTATTTAGCATCATATAGAATGACTTCTAACAAGCAGGGAGACAGAATACGAGAATGCAAAGAACAAAAGCAACATTTCCCTCTCCAAAAGAGGCAAGCCAATGAAATTAATTGAATCCATAAATAAAACAAAACAAAAGGCAAGAAATCTAGTTAGTTATCACATGAAAACTGGGGAACAGATTTTTAAAATTTCATTTGTGATCCCTGTACTGGTGACAGTCAGAAGAGCTCGTAGCTGTCATGCCAATGGTGCCTCACTGGTGTACAGAGCTCAGTCTCACATCTCATACTTCTGAAGGACCTTGTCAAGTACGTTTTGGTTACTTAAAAGCAAAACAAAACAAAACCAGAGTACCACATAACACTGCATGTTTACTTTAACTGTTATGACTTAGTTTTAATTCTTGTTAAACCTCAGAAGATATTAAAGTACCATAACTTATTTAAATAAGCAAATAATCCAAAACAGGTGGTTTCAGGTTGAACCAAAGTTGTGTATTCCCAGAGCAAAACTGGCGAAGAATAGAAGGTCAAGGACAGGTGCAAGTACAAGGGAAGCACATCACTGCATTTCCCTAAGACCCACAGGTCCCACAACCTCCAGAATCTGCAGCTTTGAGATCTGCTGAGCCAGAAGCCCTTCTCTGCGGTTAACTGATTTTTCATCCACAACTAAAGCACAGCAACTTTAGGCTGTTCTAACAGTAGTTAGAACTTGCTGACATATTAAAAAAGACACTATGCTGCTGCAGGGCCCTCCGAATTCCCAAACTCAGGGTCAGCAAACTCCTACAGCTCCAACCACCTTAACCCTTGAAGGGTTATCTACACCCAGTTGTAGTTGTTCCGTGGGCAAATGTCAAAGCGTGTGCTGTCTCAGATACAACAGGCCTCTGTGTACACACACTGAATGCTTTTTTTTCTCCAAACTGCTCACACTGAGAAGCCATAGTCTATTTCCTCAAATGAAACAGACCTTTACAACACCAACGAGAAACTGGGTTAAGTATGAAACTTACGAATACTAGAAGCTGAGGTATGCAATTCATTGGAACTTCCTAAGTATCTTTTTTTGAAAGTCATAAATGTGCAATAAATTTTTTTAAAGTACAGACTGCAAACTTTGTCAGGTGGGTTAGTGTGTTGTTTTCTTTTCTTTTTCTTTACTATATTACTATCCAGAGCACCCTTCACATCCTCTTCTCACCTGACGCTAAAGATCCAGCCCTGATCGGGAGGGGTTTCACCTCACATTCTCCAAGCGCTGCCCCCACCTCCCGGGAGGCGGCGGCGGCAGCAGCCTGTCTGTCCGCCCGTCCCTCCCCGCTGCCCTGACAGCCTCTGAAACTCCGCATCGCCCATCCCCGCACGGGAAACTCGCTTCCCCCTCTCTCCAGCTGCACACCCGGGGGCCGCCCGGCGGCGACCGAGTCCGAGGGAAGTAACGGTGACCCAGCCGAGGGGCTGCCACGGCCCACGCAGACGGTAAATGGAGCAAGGGCCCGGCGGCGGCGGCCCGGCCACAGGGGCGGGGGAGGTGAGGAGGAGGC
>VXBO01014843.1:203114-234894 GCA_013400135.1 Rhinoptilus africanus
GGTGTTTGGCGGCCGCCCGCCCGCCCCGCCGCTCCCCCGCGCGGGGAAAAGTCGTTGCTTTTTTGGGGGGGTTGGCGCTGGAGCGCTGCCCAGGCACGGTGCAGCGGCCACAAACGGAGAGCCAAACCCTGCCAGGGCTGCTAAGGAGGAGAAAGTGGTGGCCCACACGCACTGGGCTGGGGAGAGGCCATAGGAAAGTGTGGCTAAGCCTGGAGGTGCTTTAGGAAACCACCCTGCAGGTGGCCCTTTGCGGGGGAGTAAGGAGGGGTGGATGGAGGAGGAGGAGGAGGAAAGATGTGCAATCCATAAAAGAGGTTTTCAGCAGGAGAATTTAATTGTGCTGAGGTGAACAGATTTGGAGTTTGAATACTGTCAGACAAACTTAATAGTTTCCTAACAATAGCAGAGTTGTGAGGGTTTTTTAAGGGGCAGGTGTTAGGCTGTTCTGTAAACATATTGTACATAAATTACACACGCTCTGAACATTGTTTTTCAGTTTTTTCATGTCAACGTTCTTTTTTGTCGCAGTGATACCTCCTGTGGAAAACAAATCTAAGCAACCATTTTCTTCACCCTCCGATCAACTCCAAATTCTCTTTATTGTTGAACTACTGCAGCAAGTCCACCTTAACACTAGATTTGGTGTTTGTGTCAAAGGGAACATCGCGCAGGGAGACCTACATCTCCGGAACACAAAAGTAGTGATGTTTCAGCATCTGCTTTTTGATGATACAGAACACTGGAGACTTGATGATCCTGCTATATTTATTGAGCAGCAGCCTCAAAGAGACAAACCAAGGGATCTAATGCAAATGTTAATGAAACATTGAAGTTGAGATTTTAATTACTTAAAGGTCAGCACAGTCGATGTTTATTAATTTAAGGGAGTTATTCTGTATTCCCACAGCAATCCCCACTCTGCTCCTACACAGATGAAAGAATTCAAGTTACTGTTTATTTGATGATGCATGCAAATTATGTAACGGAATTTTATAGCTGAATATTATTCCTTTTTGCTATTATGGTCTCAGCCTTAGCACTTTATTAAAACGTCTCCAAGTATTTCCTGTGTTCCCTTGCTTTTCAGTAGCAATAAAAACGTTGTTCTTCTTTAATCTTTGTAGTAAATTACCAAAGGCTACATTTCTTTTCAAGTCTGCAACCTCTATTCAGTTAGCAACACTTGTTGCTAAATTACTGTTATTGTTATTATTAGTGCAAAACACTCCCAGGCACTCTGTAAACTAACATATCAGAACAGTATTATGACTGCATGAAAATACTTTTCCAAAGACACTTTTCTAAAGTTTTGGCTTCCAAATACTATGATGCCTGCAATCCGTTCTCAAAACAGGAAAACGCGTTTGGGAAGGTTTGGGGAACGATTCCCAGAAATGCCTGTCAGGGGGATGAAAACACTCCAGTTTCAGAACATTATGCACAAAACCCACCTGTAGGCTGTTACAGGATCCTTCCTTCTCAAATTGCTCCTCATGTAAAAATTATTGGGGTTTTGTTGGTAGAAAAAAAGGTTCTGAATGAGGTGGAAAGTTAAGTTAAATAATCTTGTTTCTAATAGGTTTACATTATTTTCCCATCAAGAGCATAATAGTAACCTTTGTATTTCCATCCATCCAATCTGGAGAGCTGTGATCTGAAAACTCTCGCTTTCATAATACTCTCTGAAACAAATTGTCTCTTACTGGACTGCTTTCTACCTCTATGAAATAATTAATGGCATTTTAATCCCAATCTAAAATATGTTTTGTCTTTTATTTAAATATGGGGGTTTTTTAATTTAATTAATCTCTTTGATTATGTGAATTACATCTATCAGAATGCTGGAATGCTACTTTTTCCTCTCTATCAACTTCAGGTATTTCCATCGGCACTTTTATAGCAGTCAAATATGCCTTTCTTCACAATGGACTTTATCCTCAACTTTTTCACTTTTCCTTGAGGAAAAGGTGTGATATTATTATAACAAATGCAGATTTCTCTTAAAGGTACCTTTTCAGGACTGGAGGGCAAGGAAAACCAGCATATCGTCTCTTCCACTCTGGTGTGCTACGTATACTCCTAGAGTCAGAGTCATGATATCCCAACTTTAGTATAATGCCTCTGGTGTGCCTAGAACTCACTGTGCCTTTATCTTAAAGTCACTACCTCAAAAGGCTTTAAATGAACATGTGGAAGCCCCTCTCTTACTAAACTAAAATGTACATAGACAGCAGACTGCCTTTAAATACCTATCTCAGACATGGAAAACGGTGCATAAATATACTGTTCAGACAAAAGAAACAGATCCAACTTAATATGTTTCTTAAGGAATAGAGCAAGACCTAGGTACCAACATTTGCCTTTGGTAGCTGTGTTACAGGAATACATAAATGCATCTAGTTACAAATTATCTATACTTTGAGTTTAGCATAAGCTGATGCCCTTGTAAGGCAAAAGCAGTGTGTCTTTTTTTTTTTTAAGGGAGAGAAGTTAAAATATAAGGATGTAAAAACTACCTTTCTCTTCCTTCTCTTTTGAAGAGGTGCCAGCAAATCCAGCCTCCTAATTCTATTTCAGGATGCTTGAGATCACACACGATATTCACAATCACTTTGAAGACAATGTGAAGGATTTCTGATTCAAAATGAATATCCTTGTCTGTGTTAACACTGTAGGGCTGTTATCAAGAAAGCAAAAAAAAAAAAATTAATCCCAAATTATCCATGTGACTGGCTAAATAAACAATCTAGTACCTTATTCAAGAGCCATTTCCTTAAATCCTTCTTCTTAACTCTAATAAATATGCCCTTGAGATCAACAGCAGCTCTGTTTTATTCCCCAAACCAATGTAATTGAGCTTGTATGTCCCCCTGATTGTTAGAAAAGAAGCAAAGGTAAAGCCCAGAGCAGACAAGACTTCCCTTGGGTTAAGAAAAATCAGCAGTACTAGAGGCTGTGGGCTACGCGCAGAAGGAGGGAAGAGAGAAAAGTATGGGAAACCATGGTGTTGTTCAAAGTTAGGTGGAAGCGAAGTGGAGACAAGGAAAAAAATCTTTGCAGCTAGATGTTGGTAATCCAGGGGTTTGACTAGTAGAGCAGGGTCAGTGATACAGCAAAGAAAATGAAAGACCACCTGCAATACTGCATCTGCTCCCAACTTTTGCAGGCTCCATAACCATTTAGATGTTCAGTTGTTGAGTAAGTGCTAAAGCTGTAGTTTATTAACCCGAGTGTCATTTTGAATCTGGCTCTAAGTCAAAAAGACTGTGTACTAGTAAACAGAAAGGATCTATGCCCATTCTCTGGCCCTGAGAATAAACTTCCATGTGTGTTCTGCATCCACATGGCTGAACTGTTTCCCCCTTCACTGGTGCCGCCTCTGGGGATGAGGCCATGCTGTCCCACATGTTGTACTCTGGTATCTTCTGGAAAAGCACAGTTTGGTCTTGGTGAAAACAATGCTGGGGACTGTCAGCAATGGCACTGACTGTGTCCCAGCGCTCCAGCCCGTGCCCTGGCACTGTTTCATTTACTCAGATGGGCCAATAGATGCGTGTTACACATGCAACAGCCACTCTCCAAGTGACAAAATACCCATGTCCTTTGAACGCTGAAAAGCTACCGAAGTCTAAAGGTTTTAAAAGCACAGTATGCTTCAGAAAGACAGCCGGCGGCCAAACGGCACCACTGACCCTTCCTAGAAGTGGATGGCCAGGGGATCTGCGGGTGTCTGCTGGGTCCCAGCGGCGGTGCGCAGCAGGGCGGCAAGTGCGGGCTGTGTGGCACCGGCCCCCAACCGAGCAGTAAACGGCACAAGCCCGAGGAGGCGACGGGCCTTTTCCCCGTCAGCTCGCTGACAGGCCGCCAAGCCTTGCCTCCCGCCCCAGCCCAGCCGCTTCCCGGCTGGAAGCGATCAGGAAAGGCTCCAATCTCTCCGCCGCGATCGCCAGCAGCTGCGAGCCCGGGCCCTTCCCGGGGCCGCCCNTGGCCCGGGGGCGGGGGTGGCGCGGCCGGGCCGCCGCCGTAGCCCCTGTAACCCTGCTCGGGGGGCTGGTGAGGGGGCGTTTCCCCGGCTCTGCGGTGTATCTCCGCCCAACACGCCCCGACAGCCCCTCGGTGATAAGGGTGGCGGGCGGGCCCCCTTCAACCGCAAGAGCCGTGGGTGTCCCCTCCGGAGCCTCCCTGGGGGGTGGCAGTTGGGCCTCCCTTGCTGGAGGCTGACTGAGCCAGTAACTTTCACAGTAAATTTTAATGCCAGCCTTTGCAATCTGCCAGCAGCGCATTGATGCGGGACAGAAAGCATTGTCCCCCTTCTCAAGCACCTTCCCTCTGCTGCTGCCTTACAGGGAAACCGATGCAGGGCTACTGTGGAAATGTATTTCTGTTTGTTTGCTAATGCTTTTAGGAATGTCGCTGTTGCTAATTAATCACGCTCTTTGCACTGCAAAGGGCAAATGTCAAACCAGCATGCACTAGTTTAGCAATGAAAGCATTGCTTGTTAATTTCTTTAGTTTGCTTTCCCTAAATCGGAACCAATCTCAAATATTTACGTCAGCCTGCCTTGTAGGGAATATTTACACAATATCCTGCTTTTTCAGTGTATGTATGTAAACTCCATTAGGATTTCAACTCTGTAGCGTGTTTATAAGTGTTCTTTGGTGTCTCTTCTGGGGTCAAAATGCTGTTGGCTGTGTTATCTTTAATTAGAAGAGGAAAGCTACATGGTAATACCCCTGTGTCTTACATAATGCTTTAGCGCTAGCAAAATTCTGTGGGTGAGTACTGTGGGACTGGGACACCGCATGTGAGCTGGTGCTCTGTTCCCTCTAATTCCCCTGCTGCCCCTAAATCCACTTCTATGCATTCCTGCCACCAACACGTGTTTGAGCGCTTCCTTTTGATGCCCATGACTCTGCAGGTCCTTTGTTTTTGGCCTTCTGCTTTGGCACAGAGAGATGTCACAGCAGAATTGGAGAGGGCTGTCCTGGCCCTTCCAGTGTGTTGTACGATGGTGTTCCTGTATCTCTCCTGCAGCCTTGGAAATCCTAAAGCTTTTTTAGATTCTGCTTGATACCACCACCCTTACAAGAAAAATGGAAGGTTTAATCTGTGCTAGCCTGTTGAAGGCCCTTCATACCTGAAGGGATACTGAGGTGTTTTGCAACCACATGTTTTGCAAGATGACAAATTTATCTGCCCATAGCAGTGGGCCTGTGCCTTAGTGATTCAGATCAGTTTCACTCAGTATCTTCCCATCCTCTGGCAGTAGCCTGTTTTCTTTACAGGCTCTCTTTGTTCCTAGAAGTACAGACAGTTTGGCTAACACAAAGGAAAAAAAAGATTGTCACTTAGATGAAGGCAAAGTTTTACAGGACTAGACTTGGAAAATTAGTGTGTTTGAGGGTGGTGTGGGGAAAAGACAGCATGAAAACTATGTGCTGATCTAGTAGGCATAAATGTTAAGGTGAGAGAACTTTACAGAGACAACTAATTTGCACCTAGCACTTTTTAAAGGTATAATATGGGAAGCCTGTTGAATCTAGTCTAGAGGCATACTGTTAAAAGATGCTTGCATCCTTTTGCTTAGTTTCCCATCAGGCAGGCAGCTTCCACCACAAGCCTTAAATCTGTAGAGAAATTTCTACTCATTGGTTTTGAAATAAACCAGTAAGGACTGTTCTCTACCTCTGAACAACACTAAAATTGTATCAGAGGGATTGGTAAACATATGTCTCAAAGTGGAATTCTAAGGTATTAGGAGGAAATGGGTTAAACTTGAAAACTTGCTTGACAGAGGCTTAAAACTCAACAGCGTTTTTCTTGGCGATTTATAGAGAAGATAGAAAGTAGCTTTAGGGTCTTCAGTCTAATTAAATTTCTCAGGCAAGTGGGGATCTAACATGGAAGAGGCGCAAGAAGGAAGGAAAGGATGGATGGTGCGACTTGTCGACAGCATACTTAGTATTGCATCCTACTGAGGGAGCTGGTTGTCTGAAGTTAGTTTTCCAGTATCGCTTTAGATACCCTCTATATTGCTTTTGGCTGCCTCTGCAGAAGGACATAGGACTCTTGTAGGTGCTTTGTCATATGTATAGGCCTCATATGGATATTGCAGATATCCTAGCCTGTCTTTGCTACCTGTACCACAGCCTGGTATTTAGAAGGAAACAGGAAAAAAAAAAATCATAGTGATGAATTAATGTTTAGCTTTTTAAAAAGTTCTGATCCTCTTAACTTGTACAGTTAAGCACAAGGAATGTATGAAGTTGCTTGTAAGAAAGGTGCTGTAAGTTGGTGTCTTTGTGACAGGAAAGTAGCTAAGCAGTTGGCCAATGAACTGCACAGCAGAGCAGGTGTAATTGAAGGGTCAGAAATATTGTCTGCATAAGTAAAATGAGAGGTTATTTAGCATCTGCAGGTCTGATGCAAAAGGATCTGATAAGAAGTGATTCTGCTAGGTCGAGTGGAAAATGATTAGAGATAAGCCTAAGCTGTCAGAACAGAAAGAAGGGGATTTTTGAAGCTTTATGGAAGATGACAGGACTTGTTTGTGGACTTAATAAAGACAGGGGAAGGGGAAAGAAAGAAATCAAGCATGACCCCTAGTCTATAGGACTGATAAAATGGAAGATACTGGCATACTGAAGGAAGGAGAAATGAAAGTATTCAGCATTGTACAGGAAAAGTTTTAACCACACCATTGGCTGTCTGAGGTATTTCTAAGTTAAACTCGAATGTCTCTGTGCTGTAATTGAACAGTAAAACTTAAGCATGACAGGATCTTGTGCCTACTTGATATCTGTGCCAAGGGCTGCATCTGCTTCCGCATGGCTTGTAACGTAACATGAAGTTAAATTAAATTGAAAGCTCTGCTTCCTGAAGGTGAACTCAGTATTAAACCAAGACCAAGTAAGGTTTTGTTCAAATTTGTTCTTTCTGCTAGCATGCAGTTTGCTCCCATCTTTCAGATTCCTGAATGGAAGTTAATAGCATAATTGAAGGTACTTGGTTTTGTTTGCTTGCCTGGGTGTATGACAATAGTAAGGAACAGAACTTTGATTGAAATGTAATTGGGACACCTCGTTAGTAAGTTTGGTCTATTCTAGTACAGTGAACTGCAGGCATAATCCTTTTCTCTAGTGGTTAATTACTAAACTAAGGCATGTGTGGAATTTATGGGGGGGAAGAGAATAAATTCTCTAAACAGTAAGTATCACTGGGAAAAGCACAAATTGCGAATCTCAAAGTTTATTTCCCTAGATTTATAGTAGTTCTTCAAAAGGCAATTTGAGAAGTCCAGTGAAGGCATGGTTCAAGTCACAGGAAGAATTGTTTCTGTAATTCACAAGGATCAAAAAAATCCTTGTTTTATCTTCCTGTATGGAAAAGGCAGAAATTGAAATAGTAGTGTTGCATGCAAAGTCAATAGTCCTCTATCCTTATAGAGAGGAACTTAATACTGCAAAGTATGTTGTGTGATACCCAGGTTGATTTGCCAAGACATCTTGAAACAGTTTTGAGTCAGTTTGAATTACAAAGTATCACTGTAAACAATTGCACAGATGTCCCTTGGCTCAATATAGTTACCCTGAAGGTTTTAGATGCTGCCACTTGGTATAGGTGTATTCTTGTTTTTAATAACAAAAGGCTGCAGATGGTGACAATTAACTAAACCCACAGGTAACATTGTTTCATTTATATTTATTTTTGTATGTTCACTTCTCTTGCTTCCATACACTTGCAAATAAATAACATATAAACACTTGTAATTTTGAAGAATTTGCTTAATATATGTAGTAGGTGATAAACAGAAAGATGACATGTTTTTCAAATCTGCACTATTGAACTGATCTTTAAGTACTTTTCTGCTGTAATTCAGTGTTTCTCTTCCTAATTCCATTTAATAAACGAATGTGAACTATTGGCTTTCTCTTACTGCAAAATGAACATGGGAAAGTCAGAATAAAATGAACCTTTAAAAAAAAAATTACTATGTAAGAATAACTGTAGCTAGTCTTTTGCCCCTATTCTTCATATTTTCATGGAACAGCAGGGTTTCTGCCTCTTTGGATCTCTAGGCTTCATTTTTTTTGGAAAGAGTTAGGTTTCCATCTGCATTGAAATCTAATAGGATTTGGGAGTCTAATTCTCTTAAGCTCCTTTGAAAGTCCAAACCTTTTCTTGTGAGAGGTGTTTTATTTCAGGAGTAGACAGAGTTGATTATCCTGGATAGCAGCAACTCCTTTGAACCGGATCTATAAGCAGGAAAGCCAATTGTCAAAGTAAGGCTTTTGGATGCAAATAAAGTATTGAAAACAGTGCTTGGTGTTCCAATGACTAGGGGCATTAGACAGATGAACATCACTACAAGGTATGCTAGCCAGCATACTCTGTGAAACACCTTAGGTTATTTGGTCCCTATGAATAGGAGAGGGAGTGTGATAGATGTACAGGAAGCACTTTAAATAGCAGGAAAACGTGCTAATTCTCCCTTTTTCTTATTTTCCCCTGCTAGGTGTTTAACTTGTTTTGATTATTTTGCTGACACTTTTCTGGGAATTAAAGTTAGGATGAGTGTTCTATGCTTTCTTGGCTGCTTTTTTTTCTTGCTTTTAAGCCATGCAATTAGCATTCACATGTGATTAAAATAATCACTTAATGCTCAGAGGCTATTCAACTAGCTAAGTACTTAACTAAACCTTGTAACTATCTTGGCTTGAAATCATAATATTTTAAAGTGCTTAAATTCCCTCTTAAGTTTTTTAAGTCTGAAATATCTAAGACCACAGTACGTGCTCATTATCTTTCACTGCCTGCATTTGGCATTTTGGATGCTAACAAAGACCACTTATTAAAAAGCTAAGGGTGGTAAGTAGTCAAATAGAATGTTTTCTTGAAACTAATACTACAAGTTAAAGTACTCTAAGGAAATGCACTTGATCCTACCAGTGAGGCCAATTTTCTCTACTAGGCTGAGAAATTGATAGTGTGCTACCTGTGGTTGGACTTAAAGCTTCAGGGGGGAGTTGCTTAGTTGGCAATATGTTGAGGAGAACTCTGAGTTGAAGAGAAGGAAAAGGAAGGTTAAGTGTGTGTAACCTGAGATCAGATATCCCGAACGTCCTCAAGTATGCTTCTAAGAATCTGGAGGATGTAGGAACAGTCAGGAAGTTAAGACTTGGGAAGATTTCTATCTGTTTCTGCTCAACCATCCCATCATGCTGTGTCTTACAAGACATGCTGAAAAGAAAACGTGAAATACCATTGTGAAGTCAATGCAACCACTGTGGCTTTCACCATTATACAGTTCAGAGGGGGAATATGGTATTCAGGACAGTTTATGACTTCAGTGGGTCCCTGGGAATAAGGAACAGCCACCTGGGAAGCTCACAGAAACTGGTGCTAGTTTTGAAGTCAGTAAGGTTGAATTGCTGACCTGGGTCTCCTGAGCACTTGAAAACCAGGTAAATTGTTTTTCATCCCATGAGAACGTACTTCCATGTTGCAGACCAGTGCAGCAGCCAGCTAGCTGAGGGTAGGCAGAATGCCATGTGAGGAACCGAGTTGCAGTTACCTTGTGAACATTCACCAGCAGAAATTAAGAGTATCTCCCAACCTACTAAAGAGTTTCAAATTTGAATTTTGCAAGTAACATTTTTTCAGTCTCTGAGCCTCCCCTTTTCTCTTAGCTGATAATACTAAAAGTTCACCCCTGAATCTGAAAGACAGATTAGAATATTTGCTTCATATACATCTTCATTAATTGAAAGTGTTGTGGGGTTGCCTCAGAAAACCATGTTTAATTTTAGTGGAAACTAATTAAGTCCTTGTGGGATTTCATACACTGTGCTGAACATGCAAAGCTGGCAGCTAGCAAAATTCCTATAAATTTTCAGACAGTTAGTAATTTGAAGAAACAATATCCTTGCAGTATAGTTTTAGTTTAAATGGAACAAATGAAAACCTCTGTATGTAGTGTTTATGGTGAATTGATGTTGTTCGATCAAGTCATTGTTTACTGAAGTTATGAACACCCGTTTGAAACTCTTCAATGTGTTTCAAGCGATATGCTTTTTAAATGTAATAGCATTTCTATGGAGGTTAAGATATGAAGAAGTAATTTGTACACGTTTATGTAACATTGGCAAAAACAAACTAAGACTTTTCATAACTTTTAACATCATGATACCTGTTGTATGCTTAGTACTTACTGTAGAAACTGGGACCTTGAAAAGACAAAGTTTTTTGTCTGTGGGGTCAGAAATGTCTCATAACAAACTACTTGTTGAACCTTGGGGTTAAATTTCAAACTAAGCTAGTGTTGCCTTGTTCTGATACTCACCATTGCTTTGAGCACCCTCCAGCAAGCTCATCAGTCCCATTCTGTCTTTGTTCCAAGAGAAACACTGGAGAAACAAAACATGGGTTTTGAGCAAGGGTATACATTTTCTATTGTTTTTAGTGGAACAAGTTTTTTTCTAAAAAAACAAGAAAACCCAAAGCAACCAAAACCCCGACAAAACGACCAACCCCAAACCTCAAAAACGAGTAATGAAGTTACTTGTACTCATTTGCTCTACGACCCACAAGATGGCAGTGTAATACTACAATAAGATGCTAAATGTGGTATTTCCGATGGGTGGCAGATGAATAAAAATGTATGTTGAACGTGTTGCAGGTGAGAAGATCAGCATATGGCACTTTGGATGATAATATGTGAAAGCAAAGCTTAAAGATATAAAATAAATAATGGTCAATAAATGATTTCATATATGTACTGCAAAACCAATGGCACTGAATTTGACTTTCCTTGAATCAACTGCAAAAATTGTAAATGGTGATAAATCACTGGTAAAGGTCAAAAGGTAGTGCTAAGGTGAAGACAGCACGTATAAATCAGCAAACTTGGGATAAATTTCTGTCTCAGTGGAATTCATTTGCAACTAGCTACTGATTTCCACAGGGTGAGGATTTTGTCTTGATTATTTTAATTTTACCATATATTTTATGTGATATTGCAGAAATATGTTTATAGATGGGAACTGAGAGTTTAAAGAAAGTGAGGACTGCTGTGTTACAGGAGGCTGTAAGCCTGTGTTAACTTCTTTCAAGTATTGTCAGGAATGCGACTTAGAGCATAAAAGCTTAATAAATTGTACTTTTTCAGAACAAACTCTAAAATATTTTGTTGCAGCTCTAAATATTTTGTTGTCAGATTTCCAAATTAAAGAATAGTATAGAATAGTATGTATTTTACATGTAAAAGCAAATAGTCAAAATAATTAACACTGGAACATGCCTGTTCTAAAGGCAAAAAAATGCTTTGTCTGCAGAGGTAGTTCTGAGAAGTTAATGCAGCTTTTGTGAGCAAAGATTGTGTTGGGGTAAAGAAAAACTTTTCATTACTGTGTTTATCGTTTCATCAGTTGTGCTTTGTGACCAGAGTTCATGTTCAAATCCATATAAAACTGTCATAACACAAAGGCTAATTATGTATTAAGAATAAAATTATACTGTACAGAATTTTGATAGCAGTATAGGTTTTTCTGTGTCAATGTTCTAGGAAGGAAAAAGAAAACTGGTTCTGGTTATTTCAGTGCAGAAAAATATGGTATTTTTGCCTGTTAAGTGATATTACAAATTTTCCTGTAACTGTAGCTAGTTTCCTGTGACATTATGTTGGATGTCCTTCTTAGACTTGTGAACATTCTTTCTTATGCTTATTACTCTTCTATTTCAAGCTAGCAAGGTGTGATACACTCAAAATCATACCAATGAGACTGGAAGTGCTCATCCGTTACACAATTGACTCTGAATTTCTCTCTGAAAAATGGATATATTAACCTAAACTCCTCAGACTGGCCTAAGTATTATGATTAGGGTTGGTAAAAATTAAAAGTTCTAAAAGAACTAAAGACAAGTAGGAAAAACCTCCAACTTTTCAGATAGTGATGTGACTCCTGGAACCTGGAAGTGTTGAAAATCAAAATTGCAATGAATGGAGAGAACTGACAATGGTTCCATTACAGGGATGCCTCTAAGTATTTTCAAGTATCTGCATCTTGATTCATAAAGGCCTTAAATTTTTTCTGCTTCAACTGGACTTGAAAATGTAGAATTTTTAAATTTTTTTTCCCCCCTGAGGAGATGAATTGATGTTTGCTGCTTGTAGAAACCATCATTGGTCCTGTTGATGGATAATCAAATAAATCAATACTGGTTTTTATAATCAGAAGCTTTCACCCTCTCATGCCTTATCATTTATGCAAGAAAGTGTTAAACATCAGTCATTATAATATAATGGTCTCTGTGCTGATGGTCTGTAGTACGAGTCAACTGCTTTGGTCGTGTTTAAAGTTGAATAGTTGCAGGACAAGTACCTGTTACTTTTCCTGCAACATGTCTTGTCCTGGGACTCATTACGGTTAGATATAATTTCACAACATCTGAAACATCTAAAAGTTTGTCTATAGTGGTGATTTTCTGATGAGAAAATATGGTTATATCTTAGAAACTCTGAATGTTGTTGAGAAGTCCCACCCATACAGCGGGAAAGGAAACACAGGGGTAATTACCTTTTTAGATCTGCTTTTTGGTCATTGAACTACAGTGTTAACAGCTGCTTTTGTTTTTCCTCTGGATCCTTTTCAATCTGCCAATTTTTGGCAGGAAACATAGTTTATGGGTCATCTTTCAGCCTTTAGTCAATGGATCATTTCCCAGTTCAGGGTGTTATGCTAGTTTCCTGGACATTCTGCTGTTTTTATTATACTGAAGTGTGCTGATGTGTGACTGGTGTCCCCAAACAGCAATGGTCCCAAAAGCAAAAGGAGAGTCTCAGTAGTACGTCCAGTTTGAGAAAACTCTTTACACTATTTATTTTACTTCCTCTTAGAGCTAATTTTAAGTTCTTTTGCAACAAAGTTTTACTTATTTTTTCTATTACCAACAATTCTTTTTTAATATTTAGCTAGAGGCTTGCTTTTCAAAATTAGCATATGTTTTGAATGTATAGTAAAATTGCTCAACTTTGTTTTTTCAGCTGACTCTAGATAGTATGATGACCTTGGTAAAACATGAAGGGCATGGTTTAAAAAACACCCAACAAACACAAAACAAAAAAAACCCCAAAACAACTAAAAACCCAAACCCAAATGATGGTTCTAACTGCCATAATCATATACACAGAAACCAAATTTAACTCTTTATTATGGGTTTTGTGATATTTGTCTCTTCCAGCTTGTGGAGCTACGTGATTTAGTTTCAAAACTTGAGTTTGACTAAAACTCAAATTTAAAAAAAAAACCAAACAACTAAAACTGCAACAACTTATCCTCAGTGTTGTGGCATTAAAGCTTGAAATGATGGATTGTAGAGGCTTTAAGAACTTAAACCCCAAAGTTTAAAAATGTTCCTCATGAATTTTAGATGAATTTGGGATCTGAGCTATGTGGTTGTGAATGCTTGAGGCTGGTGATGATGCATTAACCTTTTTTAGACTGGTTACATATATCTTCTCTACAGGAACGTTTGCAATACTGCCTTGTATGTGATGGCGTATAAAAACATGTGCTTAATGTAACCTCATGGCAACAAGTAGAAAACAAAGCACTGGGCTGCTTATAGGTTGTTAGAAGAATTTGTTTTCCAGAACAGGGCTTTATTACAGATTGCTTTATTACAGGTCTTGTAAGAGTATACACACACTGGTTTTGTCAGAATTGCGTAATAGTGTGAACAAGAGTGTTTGCCTTGTCCATGCTACGTATTCTAAACATTGTGTCCAGCACCCCTTTTAGCTGTTTCTGTGATCATATCCTTGGTACCCTCTATTTCTAGACTGCTGTAGTAGTTCACCCTTTGAACAGTTCCTCATCAAAACCAGTGCTTTTGTAAAGGAATTGGCAGTATTTTGAGAAGACTTCTGGAAGAACCTGGGAGCTCTGAGGGTCCTCATAGTCCTGCTTTTCACCCATTTCCAGGACTGTGGTTAAAGAGCCAAAGCAATGAGACTTTTAAAATATTGTGTTGTATGGATGAGAGCTTTATTCTCTTCTCCTAAATGGGATTAGGATTCTGAATGGGGTTGGGGTTGTTGAATTAAGCAGGGAAGACGGGTTTGCCACCTATACCTTATGCCTCTTAGTAAAAAAATTTTACATAGCCAAACTATAATGCTGACTGGGTAATGAGACAGTCCTTGCCTAAAACAGCCTCTTTTTTTTCTAAGCAGTGAAGAAAATAAGTATCAAAGTACAACATGCTTTGTCTGGCATGTTCTTCCTTAGTGTGAAGTATGATGATGACAATTCTAGATGACAAAAAGGAAACAAATCAATCTTTTCTGCTGATTTGTCAGCAAAATTTTCTCCTTTCTGCAAAATTTTATTTCTTAATATGATAAGAAATATAGCGTTAGACATTTCTAAAAGGGAAGAAGAAAGCATATGGGTTTTCTGCAAATATATAACAATTGATATTGTTAGAGACTAGACTAAATGGAAAGAAATGTCTTATTTAGAGTATGAAACTCTTCTAAGTTAATGTCCATAAAGTTTAAATTAGTTCAGACTTTTCTTATTAGAATAAATGTTTCCTTTTAAAAAAGCATGATAATCATAATCAAGACTAAATTTGTTCTGTTATTTATTTTCAAAATGATTGTACATGTTTAGCAGGCTTTTGATTTAAATCCCTAGGGATATATTGGAGACAGATGTTTAGATGACCTCATGTTTAAAGTAAAGCTATATTTGGACACTAGATTAAATTTTCCTTAAAATCTTTCCTTATATGTTAGATTGTGGAGGGGTGCAGAGAGTATTGAAAGATTTATGTTGAAAAGGTACTGCTTTATTTTAAAAAATAGTTATTAGAGTTCAGTAGACTTTTTCATGGGACCCTCAAAAACACAAAATGTCTGATTATGAAAGAGTATGTTTACAAATGAAAATATTGTTTCTTGTTGGAGAGCTAAATGGGAAACAGACTTCTTTAAAAGTTCCTTGAATTCAAAAGCAAATTTACCATGTCATTTATACCTTCCCCCCAAACTTGTTAAAGACTACAGTAGAACTTAAAATGTAGTATCAGTTGAAGACTGCATAACAGGACATAACAGTAGCTGGTATTTTTACCACTTTCTGGTTTTGAACAAGTAATAGTTTTTATCAAGCTGCAGTTAATGTCATAGTGTGAATGGCTATGCTGGTTTCACATGTGACACTGCATAACATTTTGGAAAAAGTCTTCAATATTTCATCAAGTCATATTTACCAAAATTAACCTGCTGAAACTTTATTGATTGACAGATAAAAAATAAACTTCAAAAGACTGAAGAGACTTATATAGGCAACGCTGGCTTTTAATGTGCTTTGTTAGATAAACAAGTTACTGAGTTGTTGGAATTCTGCCGTTTGTAATTGTAACTGAAGTATAATACTAATAGATGTATAGCTATTCTTGTCACTGCCAAAAATATTTTTCCTAAATACTCCTTTACTGGCAGAGTACCTTTCTTTGTAGGCTGATGCAAACGTTACACTAAAAGATTAATCAGATGCTTGGCACATGGACTGCAAAATACACTTTGCCCAGATCTCATGTGAACATTTCTGTGGGACAGCGATTTTTATTGTTTTCGCTCATTTGTGATTAAGAGGGTTGATGCAGCCAGCAGAGCTTGGCAATGTGTTTCATTCTCAGAAGACCTTAAATTTAGGCAGCAAATGCAGCATTTTTCAGTAATCACAATGAGGTCTGCTGGATTAGAGCCAGCGTAACTGTCTCACTGCAAAGCCATTTAGGTTTTTTTGTGGGTTTGGAGCCTCTTCTTTCATCAAAGAGTGGATATTGGGTCAACACTGGTATAAAAGTCAGATCTCTGCTCCACAAAGGGATTGAAATGAAGACATCTCATTGTGTTCCTGAAAAAGGAGCTTTCATTCTGTCTTGTTCTTCTACAGTTTGTTGCTATTATGCAAATGTCGATAGACAAACATATATCAGGCATGGGCAATAACTGTTTTGCACAGCATGGATCTAAACAAAACCTAGTGAATGAATGTGTGGTACCTATGTGATGCTGTTTATTGTAAGCAGAAATTATTTGACGTTTTTCTTCCTGAATCAAGATTTGGTATTCACTCTGGAAGATAAATGGATTTTTTTTCTAAAAATCAATAAAAATTAACACTCTTTTGCATAAAAATAGGATGTAATTCACGCATGAACTAAAAAAAAATTTGACCCCTTGATGAAGTGGTATGTTAATGGGACTCCTTTTCTATATTTGTATGCATAAAAATTCAAATTGTTTATAGATATGGAAAATCTATAAAATGTATAATCTACCCTGTATTGAACATTAATATTTGATATATTTTTTCTCTAACAATGTACTTGCTTAAAATTCAACTATTTCTGGTAGCTAAGTAATAAACAGTAGGATTATACCAACTCTAAGCAAAAGTAGTTTCTGAAAATGAATAGGGGAAAACTAAGTTGATTTAAAACTCAAGTTTATGCAGACACAAGTGTCTTCTGAAGACTTATGAGAAGCAAAAAGTGGTCACAAAATTGGAGCAGATAGCTCTTAAACATCCACTAAAAATGCCACTTGGCAAAATTGTTGGTACGAAGATAAGGGGCACTGTAGAATGAACTTTAAATTTTCCTAATAAAGCAGCTTTTACATTACAGTGGTTATACATTGTCTACGCACAAAGATTTTCTACATTCAGAAATGTTCTTTAAAAGTGCTGCAAGAAATATTGCTCAGTTGACACAACACTTCTAGTTGGAGTAGTCATTTGCTTAGTCTTGCAGTCCTAGAGTGAATGCTTGGAATTGAAGCTGAAGTAACTTGTGCAACAACCTTATGTTTGTGTAGTATTATCTTAGTAGTCATTATATGATAGCCTGGTCCTTTTTTCTCCATATCAATGTATACTTTCTTCAGTGGATGGAAAGAAAAATGGCGTTCTATTCAAATACTTATCTTCTCATGTAATATGTTATCACTTATGCATACAGCACTTGACTATTTTTTCTTGATTATTCATGAGTCTCCTTATGCTACTTGAGTATTTTCACTGAAGACTTGGTTGGTGTGTTGAGATTGCAGGACTGATTAGTCCTCTCTGGTGCCTGAAGATAGACATCACCTGCAAGTAAAGTAGACATGTTTACTAGGATGCTATGAATGTTTTATGCAACTTGTAGAGAGACAGGGATATAATCCTGGGAGGGAGGAGAAAGAGATGGTTTTAATTGCCTTAATTGTGATCAGGTTTTTTTTTTAAATTTTCTCCTTGCCTATAGTCCTCTATTTCCTTATCTGTGCTTCTTCCAAATATTTTTAAGAAGTAGAAGGGAACCAAAAGGCTAAATGCTACTCTCCTACTCCAACTGAGGTGTAGGCATTCTGTGTGCTGAATGAGGCTAACGTTCTTCAGGGAAAACCCCTGCAGTCAACTAGAGATGGTATCACAATTACGATAGCTCAGTCTTAACTGATCTTCTTCTGTTCATTCTTAATCTTTGTTGCCTACGCTTAATTAATCTTTATAATTGCACCTAGAACTGTAATTGCCAAACCTTTGAAGAAATGAAAAATGAAGAGAGTCAATGTTCTACCAATCCCCTTTTTGGTGGGACATCAATAGGGCTGGAACCTTATCTAGTGCAACTGGAATTGGGGATAGCTTGCTTTTGCCTTTGTTTTGATGACAAACTCTATGGTTAGTAAACCAAACTCAGACAGGAATAAATCACTGTATTACATTCTGTATGATGGTTGAACTGTTTGTAAAATTTGAACATATTTTATATGTTTGCTAATTGTTTTGTAAACCTTTCAGTATTCAACTTTGTAGTGTAAATAGTTTTGTCTATGTTTAAGATTTAGACTGCCTGCATTCTGCTTAAGAAAAACTGGGTGCTTCTAGCTCATTCAGGACAGACCCAGGAGATTCATGAGACCAGTGAAAGAATTGGGACCCTCCTTGGCTTGGTTTGTAGCCCAGGGAACCAAGGAAACAAGAAATTTATCTTTTTCTAAGAGTGTTAGTTCACCAGGCTGCACAACTGGGTTCATTCTTGCTCTCTTTCTAGGTCTTGAATCTCACAGTCACTTCTTGCATAGCAGTACAGATCAAACATGGGAGAGAGTAACTGCATATGCAGTGGCCCTGGTGGTCAGTCAAGTAGTCTTAAAAGTGAAATAATATATTTTTTTTAGCTGATGGCAGCCTTAGGCATAATGTTTTTTCTTTCTGGACCCTAACACATTAACCTTTCATGTGTACTTCCAGGAGAACTGTCATTCCTCAATTCCAGGGGAACTGGAGGTGTCTGAACTATGAGACTAATTAGTATCTTAATTCCACAGAAATCAATGGAAGTTACCTGACACAATTGTAGTTAAGAGGTTCAGGGAAAAAGTATCGTGTGGTGTCCAGCATGTCAACATACTCACTACTAGCTCCAGGTGACTGCTCCCTGTACGTATACGAGAGTTGCATTATTTCCCTGGCTGTGGGCTTGGGAGCTCTGAAGTGTCCTGTTGAAGTCAGGCAGCAACTTTCTAAGCATTGAAGTGCCCTGAAGTATGTAGCCAACTAACTTTTTTTTTATTTAGAGTATCTAAAACTGGGTGCCTAAAAGCATATATCAAGTATTTGAATAAAACAGGCCTTATTTTCAATTACAACTTGCTGGAGGTAGCAGGAATAGAATGGGGGCTAGTTAAAGTAATCTCCTATCTGGTAGGATAGATTGGTAAAGGGTTCCTATCCCAGTGACTTTGGAAGCTTTGCTTGTCTGAAATACATCAATTGATTAAAAGCCATACTAGAGAAAAAAGCTATAATGATACTGGACAAAAAAACCCCTATAATGATACTGAAGGAAATTATTTTGCCTTAATTTGAAGGAAAAAACGAAAGGTCATTGTCACATGCTGCTTACAGGAAAAGAGAGTTTCAAACTGGAAGAATATTCACTTTATATCAAGGTAGTTCAAAGTTTTACTTTGCTAACGTAGTATTTTTAAATAACCTTGGTAAATATTAAATTCCAAAATCTAAACTTTATCACAAAAGTACTTTTGTGGTAGCTATTGCAGAATGGAAGCTAATCACAGCAGCTAAGGATGAACAATATAATAATTCATATGAGTTTTATAAGTATAAAATACAGAAAGATTAATTGGACACAGAGCCTTGACTAGTCTAATTGAATTTCAAAGTTGATCCATCTTTGAGAAAGGGTTGGGCCAGATGATCACCAAAGATCCCATCTCACCTAAGTTACTGATTCTAACTCTATTAGGTGGTGGAGTCTCCGTCTCTGGAGACATTCAAAACCCGCCTGGACGCGTTCCTGTGTAACCTGCTCTAAGGTGGCCCTGCTCTGGCAGGGGGTTGGACTAGATGATCTACTAAGGTCCCTTCCAACCCTATGATTCTATGATTCTATTAGAAATGCTATTTTTTAAGTTACTTGTAAATACGAGACAATGTAAGTTACATTTCTATGAAATCCTGCACAAAGCATGAACTCATATCCCCACCCGCATTTGGACATTAGGCTAAAATGTTAGAAATTCTGCTCATTTAAAAAAGCAGTCCTGTAGGAAATGGCTAATTAGTTGTATTTCTATTATAGCTTACATTCTTGGTTTATACCTACAGTGGAGAAAAAAATATTTCTGTAACAGGCTGTAGAGCTGATAGCTGAAAAATCTAGCCAGCTCTGAATTTGTACTTCTAAAACATGCAACCTGTTGTCAGGTTCTCCTGGATGAGATGTATTGCTTAGTGAAAATAGCTGTGTGGTGCGTAGAAGAGCACCATAAATCTCTCTTGGAAAACTGATAACCCGGTAGTCTTACATAAAATGGTTTTCAATCCAACAAATTTAAACCTTTGCAGGGAGGAAGAGCTATTCTGCTGTACCACTGGCATCCTTTTCCGTGAATCCTTTACTCTGTTATTTCATGTTCTGTTCTAGAACTTTTATTCTCAAACTTAAACAAAATTCTTCTTAGTATTTGACTTCCCTTACCCCAAATAATATATGGAAAGTCACATTGAGTCTGTTGGATTTTGGACCTGGATTCATTGCCCTTCCACCAAAGGATGTGGGGTGCATATCTGGAAATAGCTTCTTATTTGTAATCAGTCTGGAAATAGTAGTCTTGCTGAGTGGAGAACAGTGTTTATGGACTCTGTGGACATTAAAAAACACTCTCCTGAGTTTATTATACTAATTGAGCTAAAACCTAAGCAGTTTTCTGTCTGAGCCTATCCACATTTATCTAACAGCACTGCTGTTTTGTCTTGACTTCCTAGCTTAGACTTTGAACCAGTGATATAAGTGAACTGTCAGTATTTGCTTTGGAAGCTTCTGTTATTCTTTGTCATAGCTGGGGCTTGTTAAATTTCTCTTATTTTTTATTGAGACTTGCATCCCATATGTATTACTCATCTTCGGTTGGCTTTGAATTGGAGGCTGAACTCCGTCTTTTGGGGCTGGATTGAGCACAAGTTTCCTTCCATTGTTCAGTGCCCAGCACATATTTGCTTCTCCCTCATTTGTAGACTGTAGATTGGCAATGGTCTGATAGTGCTAACGTCTCATCCAGGTCTGTTTCCATTCAATGGAAGTTCCATTTGTTTTGCTTTGCTTCTGCTCAGCAGCTCTAGCTTTTTTTCTAAAACTGATGGTGATGCTTTGTATGTAGAATATCAGGTGATTGTGATATTTTTCTAAAACATGGTCTGTGCCAAGCAGGACCTAAATGGCAGGATGCACTGACTGTATACAATTCTGTGCTTTGTTTTCCTGTCTGATCTTCAGAGTCCTGATGGTATCAAACCTGCTGATAGGGAAAAATATTTGCCATCAGTGATCTCTTCCAAAGTCTCTCCTCTTGTGTGTAGTTTAAACATTCCTTTTTCTCATGTCTACAAACTAGGTAAATAAACGAAGGCCCTGAGATTTTTATTCACACTTATTGTAGCCAGTAAATATATCCACTCAGTTCCTTCTGCGCATTCTGATGCATAAAGCAATAAACTCCAAATTTTGTAGGCTGTCTTTTGAAGAAAGTTCCCCACTTACTAAGCATGAATCTTATATATGTTGAACTTCCTTGTTTCCTGGAAGTTTCCTGTATAAACTGTTCCTTGTTTGGGTTAATCCCATGTGTTATTGTATGCCAACATTTTGCAAAACTAAAACACCAGAAAGGGTGCTTGCCAGTCTGCTATTTCATATTTTTTTCATTTGTTATTTGTTTTTACAATTAATTTGTGTTATTGGTAGAGATAAAGTTGCTTGTGTGAGCCCTGTTTCTTTCTTTAGCAAAAAGCTACCTATGAGAATGCTTTTCTCGTTTTACTTGTTGCTTTCACGTCTGGCTTTTGTGTCACTATCTTGGTTAAAATCTGCACAAATTCTGGGTGTGTTTTAGGTTGATGATACATTCTGCTGTTGCAATGTTCCTCTGACCTATGAAGAAGAGAGGTGGTGCTATCCATCTATGCCTGTTCTTATTGTGTTAGCAAACTCTTTGAAATGATGCTCGCCTTTCAGGGAGCTGGTCCAAGGTGCTTAAGTGACAAAAACCTAATTGCTTTTGGTAGGGTTAGTTGTCTGTCAGTTTATTTGCCTGAACTGCAGGAGTTGGCAGGAATTCCCAGTCGGTGGAGGAAGAGTAGGTAATGGTTCTGGTAGCAGCTGGCTTTTTGGATTGCTTACCAGCTTTATCAGGCTGCAGTGAGTGCCAAGAATACTTCCGTTTCTGAACTTCACCCAGAGCTTAACAAACATCAGCAATTTAATTTGCTTGCTCTATTGTGGTAGCTAACGAAGCTGTTTGTCACTTTCCATATTTTCCCTTGTAGGACCTGCTTCCCAGGTAACCTGAAGCTTTAACAAATACCATTAAAGGATGATACGTATTCAAACAATCCACACCAGGAAAAAGGATTTTGCTCGGCTTTGTGTGAGGATTAAGAGGGAAGGAAGGTTCCACTCTGCTTTTTAAGAAAGAGCTTAATAAATTCTTCTTCATAGTACTTGTATGCTGATGGACATATAGTAACAATAAATTGAGTTTAGGATCTGGGAAATGTATATCAGACTTCATATTGCTCTTTGCTCAGTGTATAATCCACTTGACTGTATGTGTAGGAGGGGAAAAAAGGCAAATTGCAGCCATGACGGTTGAGTCACTGATCGTCTTCTTCCCTGTGCGTAAGCCCATGAGTAGAAAAACCTTCACATTTTGTATTAACTTACAGTACTGACAGATAAACCAAGGCATAGAAACACTTTCAAGTATGTGTTCTGCCTTTCTGATGCAGGTCATTTGAGGGCAGGGGCTGCAGCTGAAAATGTGAGGGGAATTTGCATTTTCAGCTTGCTTACTCTATCCCCTCTAGGCTTCAAGGCTGTTAATTTTGATGTTTTTTTTCTGGTACACTACATTGGTTCGTTAAACTAATTTGCCTGCCTGACAGTATTTCTGTTCATGTGCTTGTAAAAGATTTAGAAGCTTTTACATATGTTCTTGTTTGCTGTATTTTTGTAATCTTTTTGTGTGTGACACTTGTACTTCAGCAATTAAGGCGGAGATGGCAGTGTTGTGCTTCTCAGCTGTCTTGCTTGGAGACAGAAGCAAATTGCTTAGTAGGATGCTCAGGCTGCTGTGGGTTGCTGAGTTCGTGTGTGCAAACAGAAGACTAACCATGCGTGAGGGTTTGCTATGTGAAATCTTTTCTTTAGGAAGATACGTATGTCTTACAACAAAAATACTGAAATTAAGAAGATACTGGAAGCAATCAAAGATCAATCTGTAGGTGTTGCAAGAAAGTATGGTATTCGTTGAAAAGTTCTATTATATAACACTGGATTGAGAAATATTTAAATTGACTAGCTTTTTTGCATAGAATGTTGTCTGTGTTAGTTCTAGATTAAAATGGAAGAAAATTGGCTTTTGAGCCATTCATAGTTTGGAAGTTACAACCTTTCATTGTAAGGATGGAGACCTTATAAATACTCATGGAAACTGGTATTACTTTCAAACATCCTCACTACTGTTCTAGGTGTCTGGGCACAAATTTCCTGGCTTCAATAAAGCCCCAGTCCTGTGTTTGGAAGACGTTTGATGTAAATGTGTTCTTGGTGGAGCTGGAGCAGTGCCTCTGAACACCTGGAACTTTGGCTTTGTATTTGGAAAGCAGCCACATACTGACCTTGGTGGTCCTGCACCTGTGGAGGTAGTGCCCACTCAAATACTGACTACTTGCACCCTTGAAGTTTGAAGATCTAAGCTCCACTCACAACTTGTGTCTTGGCTTTTTCATTTTTAATATTATGGTGTTAACTATATAAGCAAATATTTCTTGAATCTCTTCCTTAACACAGGCTTGCAGATCACAGATACCTTTGTTATTCTGAGATTCTTTTACTCTTAACCCTCTAGTTTTCCTCCTTAAGGTTTTGTTCCCTTTCCAGTAATGCTTTTACAGCTGGATGGTTTCACTGTACACTTTTATTCTTCTAAATCTGAACAAGGATGTGTATCTGCTAAACTGCATCCTAGTGACTCATACAGCTATTAGTAGAATTCAGTAGCAACTGTGTAACTTTGGGCATCTGTTAAATCATAGGTAGATATAAATATTTTTTGAAATATGAAGGTATATATAGTATGAAAAAATAATATACTGCATATTAGGGGTGTATGTGTTTAGTTCTTCATTCCTCTTGCAACTCACATCAGTGTTAGTTTTAAGAGTATAACCCTTAATAAATATGTGGTAGGGTTTGTATTGCTGCCAGAGCCTTACCTATTTTATTGTATAAGTGAAGACTTTGATACTTAAGGTGTTTGAATAGCCATCGCAAAAAATATGAAATGGGGTTGGAAGAGGGGGATGAGTATGATACATTTATGTTCTGTGTATACCGTCTACTTGTCTCTCTAATGGCTGTGACTGTATTTACAACTGCAGATCTGTCTACAGTTTGTTCTTTAAATTGATATTTAAAAGGCGACGTCGCTCATATTTTCCAGTCCTGATTCTCTGTTGCTTCTTGAAGTCCTATTTCACTACTTTTTCTCCTTCTCAGAAGCAGGAATTTCCTGCAAATTTGCTCTAGACTATGTAGAGCAAGGTGTATCGCTATTAAAACATAAATATTATAGAACATAGTGTGATGGCACTGCTTGTGTATTTAAAATATGTCTACTCACTGTATCAATGGTGATTTTAGAGTTATCAAGTAAGTTATTTTTCTTTGTCTTCAGTGTTTTACCCTTTAACCATTTTTAATTAATGTACCACCATTTTGTTTCTAAAATTCAAGTACTATTACTGGGAAAGTATTACCTCCTTTTTTTTTGTTTGGTATTTTAAACTCTTGTATATTATCTGCAAATACTGTACCTTATTTGAAAATTCTGATATATTGATATTTTTTACTTGGTTCTCTAAAGTAGTGATTGTTATGAACCAATTGTACTTATTTTTTTAAAAACACATAAATTAACATGGCCTTTTAAAAGACTTATATAGCTTGTGCAATGAAAAGTGATTTACCACCAAAGGTAACGATTGGAACCATAACTTAGGTAAAACAGAGATCAAAAATCAATCAAAATCTCCAGTTCTGTATCATCCTCCTCTATAGCCAAGTTTCTGCTGTGCATAAAATCCTCAAGACTAAAAGGAACAATAACCACTGTAGTGATGTCTGTTTTCAGAAAATTAGATATGGTAGCATGTAGGCATTAACTGTTCCGTTTCGCTGTGTGCTAATGGTGATGCTTATAAATGCTAACGATTTTGCTGCTCATCAAAGCATGCAAAAAAAAAAGTAGTAATAGTATCAGGTTATGAAGACATGTGACAGTGTTTTCTGAAATTTTTATGTGTCTGTGATGGCCTGGTAAGACTGCAGCAGGTCAAAAGTGAGTATCTAAAGATGTCTATTTACAAGTTCATGCTTAGGCTTTGAAGTGACTTGATTTTGTTCTGAAAGAGGGTCTGTCAGTATCCAGAAATCTGAAGTACTGCATTTCAAACATGACTGCAAAAAGAGTGGGTTATGTTAACCCCTAGTTTAAGATTTATTTGAACTTCAATATTAAATATTTAAAACTACTTTATTTTAAATAATATTTCATTATTCATCTCCTTGCTAAGCCTGCTCCCATACTGAGCATACTTAGCCTTCTGGTCAAGATATTACTAATGAAGAGCAAGACATGAGTAACATGTCATCTCAGTATACTTTTTCCACTTTGATTTACTAGTGAAATGAACTGACTATTTAGTGGTTTCGTTGATGATATGGTATGGGCGGGCCATGCTGTGCTTGGAGCAGTATGTTGGTTTTTGTATAGAAAGGTCAAAGCTTTTCTTGTTGGAGGCAGAACAACTGCCATCCTGCTGCTGATGGGGGGATGGGGTGGGGGTGTTTGTCATGAGAACATATCACTATCACTCTTTCCATAGGCAAACGTTATTTGTACAGATTTTAGCTCAGATTTTGTAAGTGCAGATGCAGTGTTTCTATGTAATATAAGTACTGAATATTAGCAGATCAAGGGAAGGTGAGGATTAGTCAACAAAATGTGGATATGTGTAACCTTGATTGTTTAAAGTTCTTTTCTTTTAAAATACGATGCCTGTTTAGATCACTAATGTATTTTAATTGTTTCCATCTTTCAAAATATGGCTAGCAAGTTCAGTTTCTAGTTGTTGTTACACAAATAAACTGGTATTAGATGCACTGTTTTCTTCCTTTCAAACATACTTTCAAATTAGTGCTTAATGTGGTTTGAAGATTTTGCCAACATATTCTTCCAGATCCTTCTCTTGTATGAGGGTGGCTGATTACATCTATCTTTCTTTTTTGGTTTACAAATGCCAATATATTCTGAAGAATGCAAACCCTGGGACCATTTGTCATCACACTTTGATTGTAGTTCACTTCATTATTGTATGTAGGAGGAAAAGCAAACAATTAGATGCCTGAAGGAGGGAGGGGGGGGAATTGGAGTGTCAGGGCATGCTAAACATTCTTATTGCATTGCATACTTTAACCTCCTATTGTTTTCCCATTGCTTTTAACACTTACCTGCCTGGATGTCACAGATGTACATATATTTAAAAAAGAAACAGAACTGTTTGGCTGAAATAGTAGATGTAAATACTCTTGAAACAAATGGAATCTAGGGGCTACAGACCTTTAGGATTTACATTTAAGGGTGTTTTTTGTAGACTAGGTGCCTGATTTTTTGGGGGGGGATTCTGAAAAGTTCTTTAAGCTTTCATTTGAAGGAGAGCTCACTTTTCAATAATCTGATTTGCTAGGCATAGATGTAGATTTATTCATGTACAAGTTGCATTAGGATTAACAGTGTAGGTAGGCATCCTTCAGCTTCTCTGCAGGGCTCCATTCAGCAGGTGTGCTTAGAGCAGCTTCATAAGATCAGGCTTTATATAAACCATTGTGGGAAGATAGGTAGTTCCCCACAGTTTTGTCCTGTGTCTGCTTTCTTTAGCTTGCCAGTGTTAGGTCACTTGGCTGTGATGCAAGATACTTGGGTTCAGCTCCTTCTCTGCCTGTGAAAATGCAAGCTTGCATTATGTGTTGGGGTAGTGTGGTGCTCCCTTCAAGTTTGTGGGGGAATAGCTCATGCTCTCAGCCTCCTGTATTCACAGCTTTTGCATGAAATATAAAAGGGCTGATGAAGGTGGTGTGCTTGTTAGACCAGGCACGAGTGTGGGGCAAGGAAGGAGGCTTCAATAATCTGGACTTCCTGCTTCCCACGAGTGCCCCTTCCACTAGGCCATAGTATATAGCCTTTGATCAAGTGTATTTTTAATTATGCAAAATAGACTGTTTCAAATAGCAAAGGAATAAATAAACTTACCTCCTGCAGTTCTTGTGTTGTAGCTTAGCATTTAGGGCAGTCTCCTAGAGATGACAAAGGCAGGTTTAAATCCTTTCTGGTAGAGGCTGGCAAGGAATCGGTTTCCCTTGCCTTGATGTTATAGTTCAGTTACCTGTTGGCTTGTTTACCTGTTGGCTTGTGGGTACAATCACTGTCACTGCCCTTTCAAAACAGGGACAAATGTTAGTGCATCTAACTCCAGGAAGAGGCTGCAGGTTGAAAATAGGACGTAGAAAGAGATGCCTTACAGCTGCTGAGAATCAGGGTTACCAGATACCGAAGGGAAAGTCTCTCCCTTTCCTTAGTATGAATTGGTGCCACTCTTCAGCTGGGTCCTCTGGCTTTTGGCTCTTGAGGAATTCCAATGGTATTTACCTTGTCTGTGAATCAAGCATTCAGGAATCCTACCTAACCCAGTGTGCATTGCACAAGTAAGAAAGAAAACTTAATGTAGGTGCATTTATTTACAGCATATTCTTTCAGGGTTTAGCCTCAAAGCAACAGTTTCAAACCTTAAAAGTGCCATAGGTGTGTAACGAGTGAGGGATAAAGATAAGTGTGATGAGGATAAATGCCTATTCCTCTGATAAGAGTGAGAAAAGCTCAAACAAAACAGTAGCCTCAAATTCAGTCAAGCATAGCACAGCATCCATTTCAGTGGCACTTCTTCCTGTTCTTCAGTCTCCTGACAAAAGCTGCTTACTGTAGAGGCATGAAAATAGCCAGCAAAGCAAAGGAAGGTAAACTGTATTGCATCTTTCCTTCTGATGGGCATTTTTAAAATGACACTGTTGAATGTGTGAACCAGAACTGTGAATTGGATCTGTATGCACTATATTAACCAAGGTGACAATTCCAGAAGAAAATAAGTTAATTTATGGCTGGTGGGGTGTTCACACTGCACAGAAGAGCAGAACTGAAGACCCAGCTGTTCTTGGACACTTCTTTGAGTGTTTGTGGGATACTTCTGCAAGCTGATAATGATTACTTCCATTTCAGGGTTAAGGCTTCAAGTGGTGTTTTCTGCTTAATATGCTTCAATTTGTCATAGTATTAAATCTTAAGTAGTGAAGGCAGCTTACTGCAGGCCCTGCACTTGTCCCTTCATTTCAGGCTTTTTTTTTCTGCTGATGATCTGTAATTTTGCATTCCAGTGACTTTGGGAACTGTTTTCTTAATTGGACCATGAGGAAATAGGGGATATCATAGCTGTTTAGTGGCTCAAAGTCCCCTGATTGTATTGCATGACTTAAATGGCAAAGATATCTGAGGCAAATGATGATGCATTGGCCTAGAATCACTCTACTGCTTCATACATCAGTCAACCTAAACTGAAAACACAAATTTTGGTATCTTCCTTTGGCTGATGCTTACTGCCAAAAGCAGCTAAAATTCCTAGTTGATTACATGGGTTTTAAGCAAGATTATTCCATTAACCAAGTTTTAACTCCCTTAAATGAACATCCACATACATGCAAAGACTTGTTAATAACCAGGTTACAGGCTTAGAAGCAAAAGCATTTACTCAGGCCCTAAACCTGACTCTTCCTGTGGATGCACCAAGCTGGAGCAGTCCATTTGTGTTAATATAGGAACTGAAATTTTAGGAGTAACAGTCAACTAACAACTTGGTTTGATGCAGCACTTAGGTGAACTTGGTAGGAAGACTCCCATTCACTTCCATGTTCATTAGATAGCCCTTTAATCCGTAAGCAAGAATTTCCCTTGTTCAAAGTATATCTGTCAGCTGGGGTGGAATTGTAAACAGGCTTTGGCCTAAGCCCATCTTCCATGCTTCCATTGAGCAACAGGTTTTGGTTTTTTAAAATAAATGATTATTTTTTTTTTAGTCCAGAAGCTGGCCTAGGGCCTGCCTCTCCACCCATGGCTTTTTTTTTTAAAAAAAAAAAAGCTTTTTCAAGTTATGTAGGCCCAACTAAGGAGCTCAACTGCCCTGAGAATCATGACTTGCATAGCCTGGAAAGCATTTGAACAAATCATTAGTTCTCTGTTCCTGACCCCTGTTTTTGGCAGCTCTGCAGCTCCTGACTGAAGAGCAGGAATGCTTTGGCAGCTTTTTGGATTTTCCTGGTGCTTCTGTTAACTACAGTGCTTCCATCTGTTGTCTTCAGAGGCTCATGCAACCTGGAAGGCATAGATTATCAGCTCTGGATCGCCTCGTTAGGTTAAAAAGAGACAAATATTTTATAAAGTTTTTCCTTATTTTTTAATCTGAGTAACATATTAAGAGCTGTACTAAGATAGACCTAAGAGATGATGGAAAAATAACTTGTATTATCTATTTTATGATCCCTTTGTGATTAGCCTTCTTGGGGAAGATGTGCATTAAGGGGCCACAGCAAACTTGTGTACAATTGAATGAAGCGAGTAGTCTCTCTTACCAGACCTTTAGATTTATAGTCCCACAGGTTGGCATTTGTTTGCCTTCCAGCATTTGTTTATCTTTGAAGCTTTGTTTCTAACTCTGTAGGCAGTAGTCTTCTCAGTTTTCCTCACTAGGGATGTTCTAAGAGTGCTNTCACTAGTGTTTTTTTAAGGGGTTTTTTTTTTTTTTTTTTTTTTTTTTTTTTTTAAAGCTGTTGTAATGCAATTACTTTTTTATAGATATTTTGGAGATGCAATTCTTGCCTTTAGGGACTCTTTTTCTCATGTTTAGCAGTAGGTCAGATCAGTGTAATTGCGGCTTGTTCACTCCATTTGTCACTTAAGAGTTTCACTATGTAACTTCTTGGAATCACTTACTTTTAAGATCTGAGATCTAAATCATATCCAAGCCAGTATGGTATAACAATAGTTGGCTTCAGCTCTTTCTGTATGTAATTGAAAAGATTACTATTTTATTTTGCTCAGATTTTAAAAGTAGACTTAAATAGATACACTATAATACCTTTTAGATAATCCTCATCATGCCTATTATGGCTCATGTTTGGTACTGCATGATAACTTGTTGTAGTAAAAATAACACTTGCATATAGGAAGAGGAGTGGAAAATGAAACACCATGCTCAAAAGAATCGCTTTCAAGCACTGAGATTTACAAACTGTGAAAGAAGGAAGTGGTGAAAGTCTTATCACCCAGGTCCCCAAACCGTGCATTAGAAAACAGACTAGACTGGACCAGAAAGAATTATCTCATTTGACCGGGAAAATGGCTTGTTAGGTCACTTCTAATTCAGTTTCTGAAGAAGCAGCCCCAGAGTGAATTCCTACTCTTAACCATGCAGACATAGGCATGCACCAATACAACAAAGCATCAGCTAGGCACCAATAATAAACCATAAAACGTATATGTATTTCAAGATACTTGAATATTGAAAAGACATAACATGTGATAAGTTGGCAAATTGTCATCAGATTTTAACTGTAGTGTGACTTCTGCCTTTGGTGTTGTGAAATAAAAAGAACTTCTCAGTGGGGACCATACACCTTTTGCAAGGCAGAAAACGTCTGCTTTGTCTGTGAGAACGCCTGTGTTATATGCCTCTTCCATATCTTGGGAACAACAGTTTAAAAAAAAAAAAACCAAACCTTAAAATCAATATATGGCAGCAGTGTCAGAGACGGGATGAAAATGTTGATGGTATCTAGCCCTTTGGTGAATAGATGTTCTTTTCATGTGAAATATTAAGTTGTAGATTTTAGGAATAACAGGATAAGCTGTTGTGTGATATTTACACATCTGGGCAATGCTTTTAATACACAGAATGCTAAGCTTTTGTCCACGTAATGTGAAAATAAAATGCATAGTATGGTTCATAGAAATTACACTTACTGGTAGCAGACTTCCAGAGCATACAAGATGTTCTGCTGGAACATGGATTGGGATCCTCATGTCTCAGGCTGACTTGTCAAATACTTTCCTCATGTGAACTTAAATAATAACTTCTATAGGATTAAAATTCTTGTAAGAAAATGATCCAGAATTCTCTTCAAAATTAAAGAGGAAGACACAAAATCTTAGTGTTTTAGAATGTGTATGTATTTTTTCCAAGAATAAAAAGTACTGAATGGCTTCAACCTTATACATAGCTGTACTGAATAATCCAATTATGGTACATACTGGGAAGATCTAACACAAGCAAAATGTTAGGAAATTTATTAAAAAACAAAAATAAAAGATTTTCTCAAGTTAAAACAAACTCTGCTGTGGGCACAAGTGAGAGGAAAAGGATAGATTCTGCTTTCTTTACAGCAGTCTACTGAAGTCATCTGGACTACTTGCATTAAAAACAATCCGCTGGACTGGTCCCCAGGTATTACAGATGATATTCTAAGGAACATGGAATATACTTTGTTTGTGTAAGGAAGACTGCAGGACCCAGGTACTTTATTGATTAAGGTTAATTTTGAGGAATGTAAATGAGAATCAACTGCTATAGTATTTTAAGTATCTAATAATTTACTACTTTTGTAGCGCTCTTTATTTTATAGTTATTTCGTGTTCCACAGTGTTTATTATAAACCTAGTTTATATTTTTTCCCATGGAGACTCTTCACTGCTTAGAAAAATCTTTGAAAACATATGTTGTTACATAAGAGCCTGTTTGTGGGAACTTGTGCAGACTTTTGCTTAATCATCCTCTGGAGAGCAACAACGCTTATTTCCTGTCTGCTTCTATTACTTGATGCCGTGCCTTAAAAAGGCACTGCAACCAGGAAGAAAATGTCTCTGAACTGACAGAAAACACTTGGAAATAGAAGGAAAAAATTAAATAACAGCCATGTGAGAGCAATTCGGTGTAAATAATAAACTAATCCTTGGATGTTGCACACTTGACTTAT
>VXBO01014843.1:235266-268631 GCA_013400135.1 Rhinoptilus africanus
AGGTCATATACCCATATACCTTGTGTGCTTCTGAGTAATTTAGCAAAAACTGATCATTTGAGACTGTCTGGTATAAAACACCCTGCACCCTAGAAAATCCCTGTTCATAACCCAGGGAAAACTACTGTCTCTTCAGGTGTACCTCCAGTTTCTGCTCTAGTACCCAAGAGCTCTTCAGTGCTGCTCTGTCCCTTTGAATCTAATTTCATGCCCCTGTTTCTAGAGCAGAGATATTAATGTTTTTAAGTGGAAACAAAACCTGAAAAATATGAGTTGGATATAATAATAAGATTTCCATTTTACACTGTACTTCAGTGTTGTAGCTTAGAGATCAATTTTCATGAATGTACTCTTTCTCTGGGTCGATATATTTGATGAGAATTAGGTACTTCTGTTGTTGGGTAGCTGAGGAACAGTGCAGAATGATTCATCTTAGGCCAGTCTCTGTTTTGTTAAAACACTTATTCCTCTAGCCTGAAGAATTTTAATATCCTGTTCCTAGTGAAGTTGCTGAAGCAGTACTCCATCCTTCTCAACTTGTCAGAACTTACCCTTGTCTTGAATGCTTATTTTCCCTTTGGTTTCTGTAAGGTCAGCCTTCAGTCTTATTTACAAAGACGAGTTTAAATATTGCTTCTGTGATGTGACTTGTATCTCTCTTACTTCAGACCTCAAGTGTTTCTGTCTAGCTTAAAATCTGGATTTGCTACTGTGAAGTAGCAATTTATGTTCGTGATGTCTGAAACAGGTTTTTTTGTCCTCTCACTGTCCAACCCCTTTTCATTCTCTCTTGATAAATATGAAATACATCACCAGTTCTCTGGGTCGGCTGTGCCCATAGCTGTGATACCATTTCAGACAAGACAGGTAAGAGACTTTGGGGAGATTTGAAAGTGAGCACCTACACAATCTGTTTACGTGACACTTCTAGGATCAGGCTTTGTGGGCAGCACTAATATGTAAAAACACTTTTTGAGGTATCTGACATGTCTTAATGCAAGAACCTTTTCTTGCTTCTTGGAAGCAAGAAATAGCATCTTGCTCTGATTCAGGAAGTTTATTGCTATTGCTGGTAGGAAGTGTATTGCCATGGAGGTGTTTGAGGACCTCATATCTAATTTTTCTGGTTCCCATCCATATTGTATACCTCCAGGCCTTGGAAGTTCTGTATCCAAGGGGGAAAAGCAATTGTATGTGCAGCTAGCAGTGAGGGCCTCTTGGAAAATGAAGTTTTGTTCGGGAGGATCTTCCCAAACTCTTTTCTTCAACAGGGCCAAATCAGGAAGTTAAAGGAGGATCCTCCTTCCTCTTCTCACCTAAAGATGAAACAATTACATTTGGAGTACCTGTGAGACAGGAAGCTCCAAGCCAGTGTTTATTTCTTCCTTTAACCTGACAGTGAACTATTTTACTGAAGTGATGAAAAAGTCTTAACTCTTGCACAAAAATCTCATAATGAGGTGTGGACAAATAATGTTGCTTCTGCATTTTTGAAGAAAGGGAAGAAGAATGTATTTCACTATCACTTTGGCTTTCCAAGTAGCACAGGGATTGCAGTGTTAAGGAAGAATTCAGCTCAACGAATGTCCCAGTCTTCCTTTAGCTTAGAGCTGTCCTTTTATTTGTGGCATCTCTGGAGAAGTTCAAGCTAGGGCCCAGGAGTGACAGCAGTGCTCCCCTCTGTTTTTTTCAGAGCACTGCCTCTGCAGCTTGATTTTAATTACTAAACTATTGTCACAGCTGACACTGGCATAGCTGCTGCATTCTGCACACTCACAGGAACATACCGAACTTGTAATTCCAAAAGAAACCCCAAATGAAACCTAAGATATGAGTTGTACCTAAGCAATAATTTTAATAGCTCTGCTTCTAGGTGTAGGATGCTAATTGGGTGGCACTGATATTGTACTAAATGAACATGCATCATTGAAGTCTATTGTTGCATTGCTTTGTTTAAAGATGTAGTACACTGCCAGCAGCAGCATGCTGACGGAAAACTGTCACAACAGCGATCGCTACAATCTGGGAGTTAAGTTTGACTGAAACATATGTCTTCAATTTTAATAGCTCAGCTTCCCAGATGCCCTAGAGGAGAATATTGCCTGAGAAGGAGCTTTTCATGTAAGAATAATTTGTGTTAAGTAGCTCAGTGATCTGTTTGTTAGGTTAGAGCTGACAGTTTGTTTATATTTCTAAAGGGGTATGATGAATGGGGGAGAAGTTGATGCTAATTAGCCTAAATTGTTCCTAAGAATGCAGAGCACTTTGCCAGTTTCATTGTTTCTGTTTCTTTGCACATTTTCAATAATTGAATGGAGCTCAGACCATTCATCATAATTTTAGGTAAGATGGAAATAAATGAATATAGCACGGGCCAGCCTGTATGATGGAAGATGTCACTTTCGAGGTCAATTAGATAGGACATCAAACTAGGACTAATGTAGCATTTTCTAATCAAATTCTATAAATACAGCAAATGTGTTTTCTTCTAAGAAAGTAATTCTCTCTGTCGTGATACTAGTATTAGGTATTTTGTGCAAAGATGTTTGTCTTATTATCGTAACGTTTTTATCTTGGACCTCAACTGTTACCTCAAGGTAGGGACCTCTAACGCTCCATATGACCAAACGTGTTACTTTTCAGTATACTGTATATCAGATACAATAAATCTAAAAAATCTGCTCTTGGGAGAACAAACGTGTTGGTCAGGTGTGATAAGCAGAAAGTGTTAGCAAAAGGGTCTGAAATGAATTGGAGGCATGGCAAAATGTAACAGGGGAGAAGATTTTAGTATTGTTCGTTTGACTTTAGCATGCTGTACTGCCCTTTGTTTTTAGGTTTGGGAAATGTAACTTGGCTCAAATTAAAAACATCCTATCCGTACAAAAAATGATAATTTTATAAGAATGTATATTGTATCAAACATTTTCCTTCATAAATCGAGGTTAGGTTTGGGGGGTGGGGATTTAGAATGTTCTGTTTTCAGTCCTTATACAAGACCATTCTTTTTTAATTTATGCACATATAATACCACAGGAAGAGATGGTATAAATTTGTGGACTGTGGAGAATGAGTGAACATTTTTGAATCAGGATCTTTAAAAGGGGTGAAATTTGAGTATGATTAAGTTAGGAAAAAGGCTCGCTTACGGCGGAAGTCAGAGACTCTGTATACATTATAGGCATGTCATGGCTTTTAAAAAGTTATGCTAGACTTCTATACAAATTCCTTCACAATTTGTATAACCCCAAACAAAATTTTGGGTGGTTCTGAACTCTTGCAAAAGTACAAAATAAAATAAAAGGAGTGAAATAATAATAGTAGTTAGTATTCCGGTCAGGAGTTAGTGTTGCTGTAAGGCAGGCTGGTAGTTTACACGGCATGGGTGTTTTGTTGGTCACTAATTTTCTTGGAAGGAAATGATCCCATGGCTTATGCTATCCGCGTTTGTGCATATTTGCCCTATAATTGGCATTTATTAAGGGGACTTTTGGTTTGATGGATGACTGTCAGGGTATTGCCTGCTAGCTTTGATGCGGATTGCTTTTCCATGAGGTTCTTTTACGTTAACTCATTAGAAACTCTGCTCTGCTTCAACATGCTCTTTATTTACCTCCTGAAAATGTGAGACTTTTTAGCCCACGTTTCAAGGGACTTAGCGTGGTTTTATTTGTGTACCAGTGTTTTAATTTGGACAGATGAAAAGGGTACATAGCAGAAAAATACTAAACTTTCAGACTGTGAATCTTAAAACTTATAAGAGTTGAAATGCTAATCTTTGAAATGCTAAGCCGGTAGCAAAGTATCTCTAGTTTATAGCATTAACTTCTGTGTTCCTAAAATTTTTTTTAATGAAAAAAAGGCAAGCAAAATCCAGTCCCATAAAAGCAGCAGGTATAGTAATATTTTCACAGCAGGTCAATATTCAATGAACGTTCAACAAATCCAGGACTGGTGTCTGAGACACATTATTGTTTTCTTCAAGGCTGGATTGATTTGGTCTTTTCCTGTAATGTATCTGGGACATAGGACTGTTAATTAGATTAATTAGCTATAACATGATTTATAAGGCTGTTATAATAAAACTGTGGTTAGCAGTGTATTTAATTGTATTGCCATGTTTTGATTTGACATTTAGAAAAGCATACAAAAGAAATGGAAGTTGTGTGCTGGCACTGTCACTTCGAAGGTTCTTTTATTAAAACATTTTCTCTACCAGTACCTGTGCAAAGGGGAATTATGGCTTGCTGCACTGACAAATCTTCTCTTAGAGTGAAGAAAAAATTGGGATGTTCAGCAGGTTAAATTTTTCCTCTGGGTTCGCATTGCAAGAAGAAAATTTGATAGAGAACTTCCTACTTTTGTAGTTTTTCGTTGTTTACTGCCCTGATGTTTTATTAAGGTACTGCACATATTGTGCTTGCCACCCCTTAAAAAAAAAAAGTCAAAAGGCACATGCTTTTTTGTGAACTCCAGAATTGTTTTCCTGTTTTCAGTTGATGCATGGATAGATACACTGTGTAACATATTTCTTACAAATGTAGAAGTAAAAAAAAAAATTGAACCTTATAATTCAATATTGCTTGAATCAGAAGATTTGATGTAGATAACTGACAGAATAACATGACATGGGTCCATCTTTTCTGCAATTCAAGAAGTTTTTGAAGGATCTGCCACTTATTTGGGTTGATCCCAAAATGAAATGATTGATTTATTCCCAGTCCTGTAAATTACTTGTGCATGTTTTTAACTTGCTTGAATAGATTCTCTGGACCAACTGACATGCTGGAGCCTAATCATTTGTTCAAGGGTTTGCAAGCTCACAGTTTTCTTGCTTGTATGTTCTATTGCTGTGATTAGCTGTTGCTGTCTGAAGTCTGTTTGAATGTGACTTTTCTGTTAATTACAACTAATCCTGACTCTGTCAAGAGGAACTAATTTCTATTTCTAGTAGTTAGACTTCTGTTAGTATATAAAGAACATAATAACCAAATATAATCCTATTCTTATGAATTTGTAAATTAAAAGGCCTATTAACCTCACTGAACTGGAAAAAAGTTCACTGACAGTGTTTGAAATGTTCAGCGCTCTTTTATTTATTTTTCATGGCTTGATATGGTACCCACAAGGTATCAATGCCAGAAGAAAATGAAACTAAGTGACCAAATATTTTGTTTGTTTAATTTTAAAAATTAGCTCCATCTTTTACTCTTGCCTAGGGGTGATGGGGAATGGGGAGCAACAGAGCTGGCAAAAGAATGTTTATCCATGATTTAACTTTTGAGTTTCATCTTAAGAGGCTCCAAATACAAACTTGAGTTTGAATTACTAATGTTGTCGTGGTTGTGATGCCAGTATGAGAGAAGCAAGATTTACAGAGTCATCAAACTCAAGCATGGAAAACAAATTATCGGTTGTTTATTTCATGCTTGTTTTGAGTAAAAAATCTGAGATTTGATTTTTACCAATAAATAAGTTGAGTAACACAAAATCAAAAGTTCTTGCTATCCAGCAAGTTTTATTTTCCCTATGAGGACTATAAAGTTTATTATTAAACTTGACTAGCCACAAGCAGTTGGTGACAGTAGTGATTAGGCATCCCCTTCCTTACACATAATGAACAATCAAATGATGAAGAGGACACAGTTTGTTCACATTCATTTTCATAGCTTATTTGACTAAGGAAGTTTGTCTAATAATAAATGCGGAGGACTGCAAGTTGGACTTTCTGGCTGCTTCTGCTAGTTCAGCTGCTATTCTGCTTTGTAGTTGTTTGAGCATTTGTAAAGCCGGTCAGAATGGGACATTGGATATTGATGGGGGAGAGAGAAAATTTTAGGATGGCCATGGGGTTGGAAAACTGCAGTCAACATGGATCTGTTTGTACCCTAAAGCATTTCTCAAGGTCTATCACAAAGATCATAGGGCTTTTAAAAGGTATGTCCCACAAGGTGTTCGGTGGAGAAGTTTCTTACAGTTTATCATTCAATCCTTTAATTAGCTAAAAGTTCTTCAGACCTGAGAAACCTGTACTCTACATCTTACACTCTACCTATCATCCCTTACCTTCTACTTCTGTCTACATATGTGTTCTGCTGGATGCTAGATTTTTTCAGGTTCCTCCTTCCTCACCATTTCTTCTCTTCTCTGCATGGACCAATGTAGAGAGGGATTCACATGGGCAGGTGGAGGAAAATGGAGCTATAATTGTTGCAATGGTCAGCTGAGGTTAGGGTCCATGAATCTTTAGTGGCACCTACAGGTGCTGTGCCCCAAAGCCATGCCTGGCACAAGGAGGCCTCATCGTAAGTTGAAGCATTAGCAGTTTTGAGCTGTCACTGTCAGTCTCACTGAAGCTTAGAACTTGATAATTTATGTTCCTGAAATCCCAAGTTACCTACGTTCCCTCAGCCTTTTGAGTTATGTTCTTACCTGTGTAACTCCGCATCTGTAACTTATTTGAGGAACAAGAAGGCTGATTAATAATATCAGAGGGATGAGTTTTTAAAGGACACTACTGGCCTGGCTAGTTAGTATGCCATGTGTTGAGTTGGAGCTAAAACTGGTGAATCAGGGCTGTCTCTGTCAATATCCATAGTATAGAAAGGGGAAGATGCCAGAAATGCACATCTCGGTCAATGAGCTGTTTTCTCTGCTTTAAGAAGTTTCTCCTGAATCTCTTGACACCTTGCAGAAGCAATCAAAGGACATGATTTTATTTGCATGAGGACAAATCCCCTCTGGCACCACAGGGGTTGAACTGAATTGGAGTCTTCAAGTACAGCCTGGTAGACACTGAGGTAGTGAGAAGATGACTTCTGTCACCTATTTCCTCATCAGGGAGAGGCACTGACAAACTTAACAAGCCTGTGACTGCTCACTCAAGGTATTTTTTTTTCCTGCCCTCACTGGCTCAAACAGGCACCTTAAGCATAGCTGAAGTCAAGTGATTGATTCCACAGCTAGTTTTCTTCAAATACCTGATGCTAATTATTTGCTATGTAACTGTCAGACAAAGAAGGGCCTATATCTGTGAAGTAAACCAGTGCTATGCTCTGAAAGCAGAATGCAGTTCTTTGAAATAGGTACTTCTATTTCTTATAAACAGAACAGAGGACCCATCTAAGTGAAATAGCAGGCGATGAGATTTATCCCTCTTGCTCCTACTGAGGAACTAAGAACTTCTGACAGCTTCAAACAGCTGGACTTTGGCCAAAGAGGGTGAATATCGAAGAGATGGCTTTTTTGCCTCATAATGGAGGCACACTGATACATTGTCAAGAGTCATGAGTTCCTGGTTTTTTAATGGGAATTTGTGTTACAGCATGTATTCAAAATGTTGAAACTACTGGATCTAGAAATGAATTCCACACCTTGCTTTTGGAGAAGTGCCTCAAGCATTAAGATTAGTCTTGAGTATCTAATCTCTCTTTGCTTAAAAGACTTCAAGCTGATGAATTGTGGATGGAGAATCATAGATAGGTGGGCAATAGGGGATCTTAGAGCATCACATATAGAGGATGCAGCAGAAAAATACATTTCGTCTGCCTATGTAGCCTGTAACATACCAAAATGTTAGATTCTAGTGTGTGTTGTTGGATGCCTTGGGCAGAAGGTACGTAGCACTCCTGAGAATCCAAATTTTGAATTCTCTTGCTCATACCTTCTTTAACTGGGGTCAGAGACTCCCCTGACAATCACTGAAGTTAACAGTATGTGAGTACCCAAAGGGAGCAGCCTTCTAAAATGCTTCTTGGGGATCTGAGTGTAGATTGCTGTGTAGGTCTAGCTCTCAAATCATTGTGCCAGTGATCCCACGTTAGGGATTTTCCCTTTAAAATGTTTGCTGTTCAGCTAACTTGCTACCATGGTAACCTGGTAAACCATGCATCAAAAATATTAAATGTACCCATTGGTACATAGTTGGTGTGAAAATTCTGGTTAGAACTTCTCATGGACATTTCTCAGCTTCCTACTGTGTGGCAGTAGTTAAGCAAAATCTTGTGAAATAAATTTTCCAAACAATTTTTGACAAAAGTGAGTTTAAAAACAAACTATTTCATGCATTTGGTTGCGATGAAGGGAATCCAGTGTGCAAGTCAAGCTTTGAAAGTTGGTTGAAGAGTATAATTTGGGGTGCAGATTTGAATTTGATATAAAATCACCCAGTATACATGAATTCCTGAGATGGCTGGATCGAGAAGACTAGTTCCACTTCCACTCTGCTATGGAGAAATATAGTACAAAGTCTACATCTGTGTATGTATCGTGCTGCTAATGGCAAACCTCACTTTCCACTGGCTGTTCCAGACATAGGTATGAAATAATGGCTTTAAGAGGAAAGTTACAATTAAAACTAAGCATTTCTTGTTAAGGAATGGAAAACGAGGCATTAGGGCTATGCAGCAGTTCACAGCACAGCAGCAAACATGCTTTTGTTTTTCCAAGGGAATCTTTGTCTTCACTGCCTTTGCTTGTCACACACACAGAAGCTATGTTTAAGTGAGTAGACCTGGAAGCATTTCCAACCTCTGGGGCCTGGGCGTCTCTGACTCTGACCTCATCTCATGTTGCAGCAGAACTCACGCACAAACTAAGCCTTCTGCCTCACCCTGCAGCCATGTATCCCAACAGTGGTCTGAGATCCAGCTTTCCACCAGTTCCTTTCTCCTTCCTGCTGTCCCCCCAGGTGCTATTGATTGATGGGAGGGAAAACTGAGTATGAGGCCAGATGGGAGCCAGACCATGGAATAGCTCATCAGCCTGATCTGGGTGATGAGGAGACCGAGGTACATGGTTAACATAAAACGTTCTGCAATAGACACGCAGCTTACTAGCCTGGGTGCAGCCGGAAAGTAGGAGTAGCTTGGCTATCTCTAATCTAAGCAGGTGGAGGAAGTTACTTATGATGTTACTGTGTATTTAACAACTATATACTTGAAGGCTTCAGGTATGACTTCTCACTAAATCACCAACAGGTTTATTTTTACATAGTGTAGGAGAATCAATGAAGCTATATGTAATGGTGCATCTTCAAAGAGTTCATGGTAAATGGTTAAAAGTGATACAGATGCATTTCTTACATCTTAATGTCTAGGATTACAGGTTAATACCTTTCTTATTGATGGAAAAAAATTTAAAGGAGAAACCTTTTTCTTGCAGATGGTAGTAGTTGCTTCCACAATCCAAGCCAGGTGAGAACTGCATTTGTCAAAGAATGTTTTCTGCAGGTTATACCTGACTGGGAGATAGTAGTATGAATAAACATCACAATATCTGGTTAAAAAGAGTTAGTTATGTGTATACATTGTGAAATGACAAAGATGTAGGAATTTCAGTCTTCTGAGGAAGAGTTATTTCTAGCAAGTTTCTAATGTGCTTATTTAAAATGTAAGTTATGCTAGCTGGTATTTGCCACTGTTAGAAGGCTGCAGAGATTTTCGTATGGTTGTATTAAGTGAAAAATAGAAAATTGTGTGAGTGAAAAAATGTGAACACTTTCAAATTTGGGACAAGACAAAAGAAAAAACTTACTCCATTTGAAGTCCAGAGAACTTTACAATGCTGGAAGTAAGTAAAAGCAGATGTTGTAAAGTTTAGAAAATCAAGACATTATTTTCCTGTTTCCACTGAATACTTCTAAACACATTATAAATAAGCTTTGAAGTACTACAAAATACTGTGTTTGTTTTGCTGATAGCATCTTTTTTTATAAAAAACTTTATCAATGCTTGTTTAAGTTATAGACTAAATGATATCTGTGTGGTTAAACAACTGGCTGTATCTCTTGCAAGTACAATGCTAAACTACTTGCAGTGTCTGAGCCCTTCAAAAGCCTATCTGATTGATCTTCTGAGTTTAATTTTAAACAGATTAAATATTGTTTGTTTACAGACTGTAAAAAATAAACCCTACTCTTTTGCAAGTTCTTCAAAAGAATATGTTTTTCTTTTGTTGCTGTAAAAAGTTTTAAATCAATAAATTGTTCTAAACCACTTATCTAAGTCGGTATAACAGTCATTTTGGGTGTCTGGCTCATTGTTTCTAGGCATATGCTTTACTTTCAATAAAATGTTTAGAGGCTTTTTAATAAGGAAATAAATTGATCTATATTTTTTATTCTAAAGGCGCCTATTAAAGAGCATGCACATTAAATCTTCTATGTGGTTCTATTAGAAAGTAACCACTCAGCAACAGACTTGCTTAATTGCAAGGTGTGTCTGTTAGAGGAAGCCAAGTGTTTCCAAGTAGCAGTCATGTATTTGGGGGGTATGTGTATCAAAACAGCATGGGAAGACTGAGATTGCAAGTTAATTGAATTATATCCAATTAGTAGCCAGCTTTAGTTGGAAAAACAGTCTTAAATGACAATGTTTTCATTCCTCAATTAGTAAATCCTGAGGACACTGGCTGTTGAGAATGACAAAGGGATTAACCAGTCTTTATATTTGCTATGCTACATTAGTATTCATCCTATTATATTGATATTCCTTCACACTCAGTGAAGTCTCCTTTTTATAGCATGAAGGTTCTGAGTTTGAAGGGAGAAATTGTTTTCTCATTTTGCTGTTTCCTGGGGAGTAGATGTACACAAACTGCAGTAAGCATTGGTTTTGAGCAGCTGATCATGTAAGAAATAATTTGTCTTTGCCTTCTTTACTTACTGGCTTGATTAGACTACAGTGTCAGAAATTGTAATCTTAGAATTGTAATCTCTTGTAAGATTTTTGGATCTGAGATTTGAATATACATTTGATTGAAATGAAAAGGCTTTGGTTGGTCTCTGCAAAATTTTCATGCTTGTAGATTCATTTGCTTCCCTAAATGACAGAGGAGCAAATATTCGTGTTTACTGGTGATGTGTTCCAAGAGCATAAATACAGGTGCAAATAGCATATGCAACAGAAGCAAATTCCTCTCAGGTTATTTTAGAGGGCTGTATTTGTGTTAGTCGTACTGGTCTCTCTCTGTAATCCTTAGGTATAAGTAAATCTCTTTAGGTTACTTGTCACCTGACCTGTTTTAGCAGTTTTTCTTGGGGTGACTCAAACCGATAAAGTGAGTACGATCAGTTAGCTCACAGACTTCAGTGGTGGTTCAAAGGAACTTCCTTACACAAACCCACATTTTGAATAACTAGTTTCCTCTATTTCCTACTTTTCTGAATTTCTCTAGTTTAAGTTAAAAAAAAGCAATATTGCCCTACATAATCCATCTGAGTTCCTTGAATATAAATTCTTAGCAGAAGTTTCTAGCCTAGTAGCACATGCAGATTTGTGAAATTAGGCTCAGAATTTGAGATGGTTCACTTCCCAGAAAAAAATACAATGATGTGAACCCTCTTTTGCTGTTAGAACCAATCATGCTTTGATGGATAATCAGTTCTTAATTACCTAGGCTGACTTGGGATAGGGAATAGGAAGAATTGGAATAACCCCAGTAAGCAAAGCCACAGGAAATGGGTAAATCAAGACATAAGAATGTACACTGAGGGATTAATAGAGCAATGAAAGGAAACTTTGGTGACCACGACAGTGGATGTAAAGGTACTTGGCATAAAGATGAGACAGAGGTCTGCACTGGAGTAGCTCTTCTGGATTAATGTTCTGTCTGGACCTAAACTGTCTCAGTCCTAAATTGGCTTGGTGTGCGTGAAGCCCTGGTTCCATTTAACAGCTCACAGATGACAGTTTGCAATCACTCTTGCTTCATGCACAGTATGTATTGCACCAGTGAGAATGCAGCTCACAGAACACAAAAAAAAGAGGGGGGAAAGTTGTATTTTCTTTCCTTTCCATCCATGTAATTATCCCGTCAGTATTCTTATAACTCACAGTATAACTGAAATCTACATCTCGGGACAATTGTGATATTCCTGCAGACTGCGTTTTACTTCCTTTTATTTTTGTTTATTTAATTATGTACTCTTCTGAAGCCAGATATTCACCAAGCAGCAGGACCTTTCAGTCAAAGTATCACCTGCACTCCATTACTGACCTAGTCATATTTCCATTCAGTCCTCCACCTCTGTGATAAGAGGAGTCTTACTGACATTCCAGATAGGTCAAACCATGGCAAGTGGCTTTCATTTACTAGAATCGTAAGCTCCTTTGGTACCTCTTTCCCTTATGTCTGTAGACTATTCAGCATTAGGAGCCCTGAGGTTGTTTTTTTACTGTAGACACTAGCATAATGAAAATAGTACAAGTATCCAAGCTGACTGAGGACTTGAGTGAAGCACAGCTTGTATTGCATATGCCAACTTTCAGCCATCAAAAGGTAATTTAATTTGTCCTTCTGAGAAACTAAATTTTGGGTTTAGAGCCATAAGGATTAAAAAAGGTTGGGAGGAAAAGAAGAGTGTTCAAAGTACTTAGGAAAACCATGTACTACTAGGAAAATCTCCATCACTGCATTTAAAACGATATTTTGAAACTGGAAAAGTTGTATGAGCAATTTTGTAGTAATTTTTTAATGAATAAATTCTATTAGCATTCTTTGTCTCTTCTTGCATGAATTAGTTCATTGCATGATTTACTCTTGTTCTCAGAAAAGAAGCTCAGAATTCATTTAAATGAGAAAAATATGTAGTCCACATGTATTAATTCTCCTTTTCTCACCTTTAATCTTCACAAAGGAATGTGGGTCCACAGTCATCGATGGTTTTACAGGATGTTTCAGCTATGGATATATAGTTAGATTTATATATAGATATATAGTTATTTACAATAGTTCATTTTATTAAAAATTACTGAAATATTTTGGGGTTTTGCTACATTCAGGAGGTAGGCTTATTAAATTGCAGTGGTAACAATAATCAGACTAAATTCTGTTATCTGTGCTGTTGCAGAAGCAGAGCACAGTAGAATATTTTCCTTTTTCTAGTACATTAGGGTAGATATCTTCACCTTAATGTATTTATCCCATACATCAGTGTTTACACAGGAGCTGAAATAAGCGAAGTTGTCACACAATTCATACTGCTCTTTGGAAGTATGGAATTTCTTTTTGGCACACTATATGTTTCTTCACACTGTGCCACATCTTTCAGTGGGCCAAGATATAAAACAATGCAATGCGTTAACTTTTTCTACAACAAGACCTGCTTCTCACCTCTTGCCCTGAAAGCATTTGCCTGTCTTTCTGGGTTGTTCTGGCATTACCCCTCCATTTATCATATTACTTTCAGCTCTTGCCTTGAAGAACATCTCTGAAAAGCTTCCCATACAGAAGAGACTGCTGTGACTTTTGAAATGTAAAGGACTCTCTGCTAGATGTATGAACTGCGTCTAGACATTTTGGTAATGAAAAACATCAGAAATCTGGGCCTCACTAAATGATAGGGTAAATTCATTAAGACTGTAGAATAACTATCCATGCTCTCTTTCTTTGACTTTTAACAGTGAAAATATGAGTTACTGCTGCTAGCTTAGAACATCAATGCTTAATACTTTACTGTATACATTTTTTAATGTAATTTTTTTCCTTCCTTACTCAGGATGTATTTTTGTTTTTCAAGCTTGAATATTATATTTATGGGTCTTGGATTGCCATAAGTTTACAAACTGATTTTTAATGTCATAGAAATGGTTTTTATTTGTTGTGATGATAATGTGCTATTCTGACACACACTCTTCAGGGTGCTGGAAGAGTAGAATTTTAGGAAGATGGAAAGTAGAAAGTTTTAAGGCATACAAGTTTTAATGGACAACAGGACAAAAAGAAATGGATGTGTGAGGAGGAAGATGTGTCAGAAATAAAAGCAAGATAATTTTTTTTTTTGAAGCCTGGGGATTACTTTTTTTTTCCCTCAAAAGGGCAAAGATAATTCAAGTTGGGTACATTCCACTGATCAATGAATGAGCAGATGGACATAATTCAGAGTTGGACTGTTAAGAGACTTTATCGAAGAGGACTGTGAAGACATCTGCAGTTACTAGGTAGGAATAGGTGAAAATCAATCAAATCAATACCACTTTACTTTATTTTCCACTTTGTAAATTATATAAGCTGAGACATCATCTAGTATCTCTGATGTATGCTTTTAAGAGGAGGATTCAATTCTGAAGTCCTGTGTGGAGCAGTGTAAGAATAGCTTATGGAACAAGCACACAGTGTGAATCCTGCTACTGCTTTACTTTGTTGAGATATGCTTAGTTATGCGTTCCTCTTTGAAGTCCTAAGAAGTCCTGGCTGGGAAAGTTGGTTATGAGATAGCTTAACCTGTATCTCATTAACACATAGTAGTGGTGCTTATGTTCAATCTTCTTCCTAGAGGTAGAACAAGGTAATGTAACATTCCTTTTGCATGTTTATTTCTTGCTTGTGATGTGTGAGAAGAATCTTATAAATTATAAAGGAACTCCATAATCTTAAGTCATGAATGAAAAGTTACGGAGAACCTGAGAGCACACTAGCTTTCAGGTAGGTCTTCTGAATTAAAAAAACACCCAAACCACAGTGAGAATGGTCCCTAAGATAGAAAGCTCTTGGATACAGTAACAGTTCCAACACTTCTAAGTATATATGCATCTTGTTTTCCATATATGTCTTTGTAGTTCCGTATACTCAGCTACACACTATTTTCCTCAGAGTAGTTATGTTTATCATAATTCTTGAAATTAGGTTTTCCAAATTGATATATGTACAGCTGCATCCTAAAATTGAGCCAGGAACATCAATGTTCCTGTGGCCCTGGTGGTGGTAACTGCTACTATCACTGTGAGCAGGGTGTAAAAACCCTTGTCTCTAATATTTTTGTGCACTTCTCTATCTTGCTTATCTACTTGTTTATTAAACGTATTGGACAATGTATGCAGTCTAGCAAAATTATTATGAATGTGCTGCAATTAGCATAATCAGTTTGTAGTGCTTAACTTAAGAGCATCCTCTGTTTTTATTTGTATGTGTGGATAAATTGCTGTTAGGGCTGTAAGATTAAATTAGACAAATTGTGATCTTTGGGGAAGAGAACAGACTTCAGTATTTCTTAGTTCTGATAAATTTAACTTACTTCCCAGGAAGACAATTGTTTATATGGATACCTATATATCTGGCTCTCAAGTGTGTGAGGAAACTGATACTGTAATATGAATATATACATATTATAAATATATATCAATTCTTCATAAGCTTTTCTAGGTATTTATGGTAAAGAAAAGAAGAGCAAATCACTATACCTGGCATGTGGCATGTAAGGTAGTAATGTCATGTATGTTCTGCTGGAATTTGTTTCACAGTTCTGTTAGTGCAGCAAAGATGACACTGATGCACAAATGAACCCAGCATTCTCAGGTGACTAATTGAATGACCAGATATCTGATTACCTAATTTTATTTAGCTTTTCAGCTTTTTGTCTGGAAATATTTAGCATATTAAAGATAAAGTCCACTCCTTTGAAGTTTTTCTGGTAGACTGGGAGGCCAAAAAAAGATAGCAGAGAGCACACTGATAAATTCCTGGTTGGTTGGTTGCTGAGAAGAAATACAGTATTTAATATTAAAGATATTAGCCATGACTTTCTGCATGGATATACTGCTTTGCTGTAGTATTGAGGATGACAAAGGAGAATATAGCTGAGGTAATCACAAATTATCCAGCAGAGTAGGATGTTGTTTGGGTTTTTTTCAATCAGAAATGGTAGAAATCTTCACCTGAAGATACTGATGTGAGAACTGAGCATGTGTGAGGAGTCTAGGAACATATTTGAACTGTTTGGCCTGACTAACTTGGTCATGTTATGGCTTATGCTTAGTTTGAGAGATGATATTTGCCTACTTTAGTTTGCCAGTTATGGAAGAACATTTTTTGGGGGAGGAAAGGATATTTGTGTTTTGGTTTTGGGGTTTTTCGTGATTTGGGGGATTTTTTAGTAGAATGTCTGCCTGTATCCTTTCTTAGTGGAAGGATGCACACTGTAGATTTTTTTTTGTAAACTAAGGAGTAATTTTTTCGGGGATTTTTCTGGATTCATTTATTGGTATTAGATCCCTAGGTTGCTATACAGTTCCTCTCTAACTATACTGGCTGGAGCTATGATGTTCATTTTCAGTTGCCAAAGCTTTTATATATGCCACATGTGCAGCGGTGATACCAATGTGACAAATTGCAAAGTCATCTGACAAATAGTATTTACATCCACCTTTGACCACCTCACCTGCTTTCTGCCACTAATCTATCTCCACTGGGATTTATTCAACATTCTAAACCTCGGAGCGCTGCAAACATCTGCTCATTTAAAAAAAAAAAAAAAATAAACCTGCCAAAGAAAAATTTCCTGCCTTTCTCATAGCCAATGAAGTACACTCTGCCTCCAAAAAATACACTGGCCTATGTAAAAAAAACTTGGACAATAACCAGCTGTACACCCATGGCAAAATGTAGTACTTTATAAACCTTCATATTTTGGACACTTTTGCCTTCAGTAAGATACAGTTTCTCTGGCTGTCCTGAGATACTCAACTTTAAAACCTGGATGTTTTTATTTATAAAATTCTGTTGGAATGCAGTTGATTTCAGTTCACCTATGCAAAGATAGCCCGCGGGCCCACTGAGCAGGTTTGGGCTGCTGAGCATGTGAAAAGAATCTTCAGTTACTGTGCAAATATCTTTGCTGGAAGCTCTGGCCTGTGATTACTTTGTTGAAATTATATCGGTGTCCATTATTAATATTGCCCATAGGCTTCATGATACTTTGGTCTTTGGAAGGCTATAATTTAATTCTAGTAGGACACTGTATTGGCAGTGTCTGTATTTAAGCTCTGATGGCTACATGTACTTAATCATAGACCTATATTTAAACTTGATGTTAGGCATTTGTTTCAAAAGTACCCTCTGAAACAACATGTACGTTGGCTTTTGAACAACTTTCTCAAGCTAAGTCACAGGCCATTTAGTCTCTGTTAATGGCAGATGGCAGATCTTAAGGCAAACGTGAAACAAGTGGCTTCACAAAGCCATTAGATATTTGCAGCTGCATTTAAAAACAGACTTTATGAACTGCTTAGTTAATGCTACTGAGAACAGCTAAATACAGGGCTTCTAATATGAAAAAATGAGAGCACCAGTAAATATGTGGAATAGTTTGGGATAGCAGCCCGACATCTGTGGTATGAAGGGTTGGCTAGGAAATATGCTGCAACAGGCTGTGCTTTACAGTCTACAGTATTCTTGGCTCTAGTATCTTACTCAACAATAAAAATTAATGTGCAATATAATGTTTGATAGTCACCACTATTCTGAAAATATGATCACATGTGGAAGTATTTAATAACCATTTGCAAACATCTCTCTGCTTTTAAAAATGTACTTATGCACTAGTTTAAAATATATCTTATTGTTTAATAGGGAATGTACTTGTAAATAACTCTTTTGTCAAAACTGTTCACTCCACCTCTTCAAACAGACACTTTGAAGAGATTACCATTTTTGTGACTCATCCAAAATGTGTGAAATTGCTTGTTGTGCTGTATCAAACTGTTAAACAGGCCTCTTGCCAGATGAGTACATTCTTTTTAGAACTGTTGGAGATACTGAGACATAGAGAAGTAAACAAAAATGAGACACTTTAATGGTAGAAATACTCAACACACATTTGCCAAATAGTCACTAAAGGGAAAACACATTTTTTTCCACAGTAAAATGGAGTTTTTGTGAAAAATGCCAGGCCAATAAATTAGAAACCAATGTTTTCTAATTGATTTGTGAGAGTTCAATGCGAAACTGTAGAAATTACTTGGTATTTCTGCTAAATACATCTAAAAATTATAATGGAGATTGCCAATAAATACCAGTAGTGTTTTTGGAAGGGATATTTAAATTATGCTTTTAGAATTAATTTCCATATATGAAAATACAAATACTCTTGTGGCAAGAACAGGACTCATCAGTAAGAATTTTGTAAATCTGATTTTATTTTTTTTAAGTATCCGCTGCTGGTGAAATTCCTGTTCCTTCCACAAAGCCTTCTGTGTTACTTAACTTGTTCTAGTGTAATGAATTGTGCTTAAGATGGATAGGGTCTTGCACAGGTGAATGTGGTAAACACTGAGATTAATCAATCATTTCATTTTTCTTCCTTTAAAAAGAAGGGGAGGGGAGTATGGAGAAGAGGGAGTGGAGAAAACCAAGAAGAAAATAATAATATGAACTAATATGCAGATGAAACGCAAAAGGAGTAGGGTTTTTTTTTCCCCTTCACCTCTGTTGATATAAGGTCTCCTGGGATTTAAGTATCTCTTAAATCTATTTTTGTCAGGATCAAATTCTCCTAATGATAACACCAGGAGGTAATTGGCATATGTAAGGTATCACTTCTGTGAGTATGAAAACATTTATTTATCTTATGAGTATTTGTCAGTGTGCTTTGCATTTCTCTGAAACTGTTCTCTAAACCTTGCTGTTTCTTTCATTAAGTAAAAAACACGTTTGTGAAGGCAGCCAAGGCAAAAGGTATTCTGAATTATTTTAAATTACTAAATATGGGTGCTAGTATGTATGCATATATGTGTACATATAGACATATATACACATATATACTAATATCCCAAAGTTAAATATTATGAATATAGTGTACTACATTATATATAGAGAGATGTAGCACTTTATAGCAGTGCCAGAATTGAATTTTAAAGTATTTTGTTTCCCTTTTTAGCATACTCTTTGGAAACAGAACACATGCTTCTCAGGCAACTTTATAATGTCTAGAGATCAGTTGCTGGGATGTATTTTTTCTTTTAGGTTTGACATAGTTCTGCTGTTCCTGGAAATCAGGGGAAACATTTAGCTGCTTTCTTGATTGTGCTTTTAACCTGCCATGTGGCAGCAGAAGCAAGGAAACTTCACATTCTGCACTCTGCTGTCAGCTTTAAAAACACATCAACAAGTATAGGGTATCAAATTCACAAGTCTGTTTTTCCATGGCAAATAAGGGTTACCCGTAGTGTAATATTAAAAGAAAAACAAGGTGATTGAAACTGTTTTGAAGAGAAGCTGCTTTTAGTATTGACTTCTCTGCAAATAACTTTCTTAATTACTTTTTCATTAGTCATTATGTGTTGAAGTAATTTCAATTATTTTATAGCTCAGAATGTTCTAGGGATTATTCTGTCTCCTGGCTAATTTAATGGAAGTCATCTGTAGCTTACTGACTAGTTCATCCATCTTGATTCACTCTAATGTAGTTGAGAATATTAATCAGTGCATCATAGAATCATTGAATGGTTCGGGTTAGAAGGAACCTTAAAGATCATCATAATAAGCATTGCATATCTGGGACACGCACGTGTTTATCATGGTGTCTTTCTATTTTTGGATCATTTGCTTCTCAGCAGTTCTTCCCACCCGGGTTTGCCCTTGACTCCCTGTCCCACAGTTGTGGCGTAACCTGCGTGTTGAGTGTGTGCACACTTTTAGCTAGATTTAAAAATACTACAGCTCTTCTCAGCCACAGCTGAATAATACTATAAAATTTAGATTGTGTAAAACTGTATTCTGTATTGGAGTTAGTTGTAGATTCCTGGTGTATTTCTACTTAGTTTTCTATTTCTTCTGCAAGAGCTGGCTTGCTTAGCTGAGCGCTACTGCTCTCATCAGCTGCTCAGCCCTGATCTTCCCACAAAAGTGACAAAAGAGGGCACAAGTGCAACAGGGCTAGCAATAACTAGGAAAAAAGAGAATGAGAATGGAAGGAGAAGATAAAAGCTGGTTTTTTCAAATTATTTTTTGTTTCATTACAAATAAATCTAGCCTCTATTAAAATTAATGTAAGTCCATTAGGATTGCATTTACTGAAATGGGATTCAATTGTCACTTGTTAAAATGCACTTATTTTCAAATACCTTCAGTGTCTTTTGGAATGGAAAGTTGTGAAATGTTTTGTTGATAAATGTTGATTTTAAACTGTTGGGATACAGTCAATTTTAAAATAGTATTGTCAACAAATGTTGACCCTCTTGTTTAAATTATTACAATGTTTTTTAAAAATAACATTTTTGCTGTTTGTTTACTGAGTTTTTGATATTTTTCTTAAGCAGCAAACGCTGAAGGATCTAGCTTGTTTCTTCTCCTTTGATCTCAATGTTTAAATGCCATAGTACTAGGGTTAGAAATACTGCATGAGAGTCTTTACACAAATTCCATGTTTCATTACAAGGAAAGAAAGCATTCTAATTGTAGATTTTGGAAAAGCTTGGGTTTGCACATATAAATCCAGAGCCCTAACTGCAGAGTCCTACTTTATTAAGCCTGTTAATAAATACATATGTATTTTAATTTCATTCCATGGTGTAATGATGATTTTGCCTTGAATTTCAATAGGTGTTCAGGTGAAAAAAGCACATCAAAATTATTTTTTTAATATGACATATTGTGGCTTTGGAAGAAGAGAATGGGGATGTTTTGACAATAAAATGTGTGGCATTTCCTGTTGGTTGAAATTTTGGTTTGCTTACTAAGTTAATATTTAATGTTATCATTGGCAAGACAAACTTCTGTAGGAAAATATCAGTGCGAATTTTACTAGTGAGATGGGAGTACAGGCCATAAAAATTCTCAGTTTCCCTTTTAAAAACTTAATCCATTTGTCCAACAGGAATGAATACAGAAGGACTGGAGGTTTTGAACTTCCCTCACATCTGGGTATAGCAGTGTATTTTGACTCCAAGCACAATAAAACAATCGTACTTGCTGGTGGTATATGACATAATGACCCAAATATGTTTTTAAAAAATCATTTATTGCTGTACATAAACAGCTAAGTTAGCACAAGGGATGATAAAATAACATTGGTAATTCTTCCTTTAGCTGGGAACCATTGGTGGCCCATTAGGATTCCAGATGTAGCCATGTGTGCTTTTCCATTTGTTTTCTAATGTCTAGTGCTTGGGCCCTTGGTACCTTGGCTGTGGTTGTCAAGCATGTTGGCTTTTCAGCTTGAGGTCTTCCTGGAGAAACACACTGGCCTAGCTAATAGCTATAAAGCAGCTTATTGTCTTGGGCCCAGTTTGTTGGGACTAGCCGGAGTGAGGGCAGCTTCCTGTCAAAGGTCAAACACCAGCTTGACCGAATTTTCTATGGTAAACACTTGCAACTGGACCTCAAAATGTAGATGGTAAAATATAAATAACAAGATGTTTTAAAACATTACTTAAAAGATGGCAATCTATGACGATTCATATCTACTACGAGTACGTTGGACCACATTCAGGTATTCAAGTATTATGTGGAAAACATTCTCTAATTTCTTTTGCAGGCAATAACTTAAAGTACTAAAATGTATTAATGAAAGGGGGGGGAAGTGCTAGAGAAAGTAACAATGATGAGATCTATTTGCCTGAAAGCTGAAATAAAATCTTCACTTTGTTTTGTATGAGTCAGGATTCACAGCTGTCTGTAGCTATTGATAGTCTTGTGATGTTGATTTAAGACAAAACACTTAACATATCAAGCTTACATTAAGCAAAGGCATGGTAAGAACAGAGCTGTTGGTAATTTAAGGTCAGTATATTGGTACTTGTTTATATAGATCCAGACTGTCAAAATTTACTTGCTTAGTCCAGCTGAGTTTCCTGGGACTATTTATGTAAGTAGCTCTCATCTACAAACAAGTAAATGTTTGTCATTCTGGCCCTACCTGATTTCAGTGAGAATATTTGAATAAGCACTGTTCAGTATCATTACAGCCTACAGTGATGTTAATGCCTCTATTGAAATAGAAATTCAGTGGCCATGTAAAAAGTCTATTGTGAAAAATGTTGGCTGTTTTGTTTTGGTTTTGGTGGTTTTGTAAATCCTTTGTTGTACACATGTGTTTGAATAGAACTGAGCCCAAAACAAAGCAATCTGGACATTCCTGAACTGTTTGTGAATATATATGTGTGCATATCCTTGTTTTCATATGTCTATGTATTTTTTATAATCATCTACCAGTATAACATTAACTGATCTGAATTTACTCTTTTTTGAAGTCCAGAACATTGTAGAAATCCAAGGTGCTTCGCATCATCTATACTAACTCTGCTTACCTGGCATTAAGAACATTTTGATTTTCTTAGCTTTGTATCCATGGATTTTAAATGCCCGTGGGAGGATTTCTGAACTATGAACAGTTCTAAGTATATGATTGTTTAGTTTAGTTTTAATGGAAAGCTTAAGACTATCTAGATTCAATAATAGATGTACGTGTCTGGTCCCCTTAGTAAATACAGAACACACAAACAGGATTCATTACTCAAGACGCAAAGCACAAAATCATTACCAGGGACCAAATGTATCCATGTGTCTGACGAAGTGCTGGTGGCAACCTGTTTACCTCCTGCTTGTGACAATCTAGAGTTATATTATTTTTAAAGCCAAACAGTTGAACATTTTTTTTTCCTCACTGGTAAGAACCAGGTGTGAGTAGTGCAGCTGAAGTCACGAGGACTGGTTGTGTGCCTGTGGTCTTCTGGAAGATCATTTTGAGGGGATTCAGACCCAAATGAACCACAGCCTATCTTTTAACAACGAGGCTGTGGGCTAGACAGGATGAGGACACTTGTGTTCCCTGTTAAAGCTTCCTGTGCAGCAAAGACTGCACAAGTCCTGCAGTCACATCCAGAAGGTGGTTGCTGGTGAGTGGTTAGGACCATTACATGCAATGGGAAATGTCACTTTTTGTTGAGTTGTGTTTTTTTCCTCTACTTGCTACCAAAGTGATTATCAGAACAGAAAAATAGTCTTGCTGACCTTTACCAGAATACCTGAATGAGCACTTCAGAAACAAAATGAAAGTGAAAGTGGATGGCTGGAGGGGGCATGAGTAGAGGGGAAGAGAGTGTGTAGACAGAAGGCAATGAAGTGAAAGGCCCAAGCAGGTGAGATGAGCCTCATCTTGTGGCACAGCTGTGTGAGTAATCAAGAGCAATACCCAAGTGAGTTCTGAGCAGAGCTGGCTGGAGTTCCTGCTTTTATAGCTGATCAGTACACCTAACTTCTTCCCTGAGCTCTACATATTTTCATTATTCATCAGGTTGTTTACTTCTGTACTCATTTACCATGCTTATATTCCAAACACTGTATCAAAAGAGGGTTAGGTTTCAAGTGGCAAAGCTATCAGAAGTTTATGAAGTCTCATAGCTAGCAGAGAATCAAAACAAGGTATAATGCGAAATGTCTGCCTTAACAGTATCTTATAATAGTAAGAAGTTTTATGGGCATGTCTGGCTCTAATTTTTCAGTATACCTGACTCTTACTTGTCTGTACCATTAGCTTTGTGTAGTAAAGTATATAGTGTGCTTCTGTGGAGCATTATGTTTTTACCTTTCTCTGCTTGGAGCATACTAAGCATAACATTGTAATCACTATAGAAATTTTCTTAAAGAAATTCTTCACTTTTATGTAACAATGAATTGTGGTGCAGTCTAATCCACTGGACTAGCTCATTCCACAGCTGAATCAATGTGATAATTCTGATATACCTTTCTTTGATCACTTCCTCTCCAGCGTTATGCTGCTATACGACTTCAGAATAGAACAATTCCTTTAGCATGTGAAAGATTAAAAATTGCCTAAATATCAGCCATTTGGCTTTGCAAATTAGAAGTCATGTACCTATCAGAGAATGTTATTTGAGAAGCCACTGAGGTCAGCAAATGTCTTTGTGGATAATTCCATGTCCCAGCCAAAGTAGGCTACTGAAATCTGCCTGGTTAGCAGCTTCTGCTCTCTCTGCTTCGTGCACGGTGGCATCCAGTGACCAATCTGCAGATACAAGTGTCACATTTTGAACTGCTTCTCATAGGAGACAAAGACATTAAATCATTTAAGAAATCTGAAATGAGGGAAAGTGTTTGTTTTCTTTTTTTGGCATTTGCACTCTTTGGCCATCAAGTATAAATACAATAAGCCAGCAGTACTTTGAGGATACATGTCACCCTCGACCTCTCCTGGGTTTAGCTGGATCCAGCTGCTGTACAGCTGGGCAACTACTTGCAGTGTGAGTAAGGACACTTGCAGACTGTCACTGCCAATAGCCACATGCTGAGATACTGACAACAGTGTAACGCTTGTAGTGAAGTAGCCCAAAATCTATACCCACTTTTGAATTGTCTTTTGTAGATGCCAAAGAGAAAATCAAAACAGGTCTTTCTAACACTGACTGGTGAAGAGTTTTAAAGAACTCATCTCTAATCTGGATCCTATTATACAAAAAGAAGCTTTGGAAATGCCGTAGTGCTGGACACTGTTCCAAATGTGTCATGAAGGTGGGGAACTCTGCCATTTTGTCATCCACACTATAGAGGAATCAAATATTTGTTGGTCCTATATTTTTATCATGGTTATCTCTAGTATAGATACACGAAAGAACTTGGATTGCAGTGCATATAAAATATTAACCAATAGAGGTCATATATTGTTGGATCTTGTAACCACTGTTTAAGAATTTGTCATTTGAAATTTCAAAGTACTTTCTGTAATTTTTTTACTTCTTGAGTTCTAATTGCAGGGGCATTTCAGTAGTGTGTGAGCTTATCTTTTAAGTTTGTGTCTCAGTATGTGAAAGCACAATTTTAGAGGAAAACATCATTGATCTTGGAAAAACACCACACAAACAGAACAAAACAAAACAAAGTGTCAACTAAATGTTGTCAGGGATTAAAAAAACTGTTCCTGTATCTCTGATACATTTTTTCTGTTCAGCATTTGAATATTCTGAAGACAGAGAGAGAAGCATTCTAATGAACTAATTCATTATTCCTTCTGCGTAAAATAGGGAAATAGTAAATAGTTTCCTCAACGAAAGACGTCATATGTATTTTAAAGAGCTAACAGTCTATTTTATTGCTCTTAATACCAATAGAAGTTGAAACTTCTATGTCGGATGTTTTTAAGGAGAAACAGTATCTATTTAGTGGGTACCCGAAGTAACGTGTTTTTTTATGGGCCTTGTGTTCTTTTGGGTTTTTTTTTTCAAACAGAGTTGAGAGATATACAATTGCAAAAAGGATGTTCTTGCTATACACACCAGGTATGCCAGAGTTAAAAGGGGAAGGATCTAGCAGTTGTCTGTAAATGAACTGTCTGCATTGGATTCTCTGCCCTATGGTAGTTACTGTTGAGAAATGGTCAATTTTATCATGTTTCAGAAGCGATGATTACTTTGATGTTACAGCAGTCCTTATAGTTGCCTTGTGGAAATGTCTCAATGAATATTCAAGGATGTGTATTCCCCTGCAAGACACAGAATTACACAGTGGAACTTAGCGTTAAATAATGTAGAATGGTCATGCTAAAGACCTTTGCTACATTCCTATGTGGAGACTAGATACAAAGGTGGCTAGATCACTTCTCAGGAAGTGAAACACCGTGCAGTGATGCCCTCCATTCCAGAACATAGCACTCTGTACTTTTAGGTGAGTTGGAAATGTTAAGCAATAAAGGCATGCTTTGTCTTTTTATAGTCTATTTCTGATGCTGTGCATTTTACTCTTTCTGCACAGTGACCCTCTCCAGCGCTACAGCTGAAAGACAAACTGAAGCTAGCCTGTACCTGCTTCTCTCAGGTAGAAGATGTTGATCCACTTCTGGATTGAAGAAAGATTTGAATCCTAAGATTTGAACCAGATCTCTAAGGTTTCCCATAAAAAAAAAGCATCTGAGGCTAAGCACTAGCAATACCTCCTTTGTTAGTGGCGTTTTATAAGTGCCCACAGACATGTTTTCACATGTGTGCATGTCAAGTATGTTGTGAGTTTGCATATTGGATGGGACCCCTCATGTGACTGGTGTGTTGCTCTAAATTTTGAAACCTGAACAGGATTAAGCAGGAATTAATTTAGCTGTGAAAGGCAGATCTTGATGGGCACAAAAGCATCATCAGGAGCTTACGGAACATTAAGCTTAGAGAGTTGCCTTCAGGGTTAGGCAGCTCCTGAATAGAGCTATTTGGAAATGTGTGCATAAAGATGTCCTAAGTCTTATTTTAGAAGCTTATATTCTCTGCTAATTATTTCATACTTTTCATGGAAATCAACAGTCAATACGTTACATTTAAGTCAACCTCATTGAACTTGAATGTCAATGAAAGACTTCTGTTGTTTCTATCAAGACTAAGCCTGACTCAGTCTGCTTAATGACAAGGAGTCCTGTTTTCACCCTCTTCCATGTGTATCCTCTTCTTTAAAGGAATGATTTGTTACAGACTTTTATGAGATGAAGTGCAAGAAGAAACCAGTCTATTAATACATGGTTGATAGTTGCTGTTAGCTATGATAGCACTTGGTGTCATTCATTTGTTTGTGCATAAGATATGTTAAGCAGTTGATGGTATGACAATTTACATCAGATGCTGGAGCTGAAGAATGACTTCTAGGTGCCCAAGGATTTCTTTGGGCCTACACTGTATCCTCTAGTAAAGCCAAACTGCTGAAGTCAGATGGGTTTGGACTGCATTCAGAGTGAAAATCAGCTAGAAAAATGCTTCTAAGGGATGCCTGAAAGTGTGCAGGGGAAATCTCTGAAGCCACTTAAGCCAGTAAGAGCTTGGCTTTAGGTCATCTGCTTCCCATCCTTCTATAAGGGGCAAGGCTGGAGCTCACTGTACTCCAGCTGGTAGTTAGCTGGTGGAGTTCTCTAATGTTGCCTTAAGTACAAAGCATCTTGCAATCAGCAGATAAATTGCAAATAGAAGGATGCAATAATTCTTTCTCTTTCAATTTAACTGCTTCTTTTATGGGGCGCTTCATTCAGAACAGTGGGGAATTTGCTTGCTTCCATTTGGTTTCTTCTGCAGTGCTGCTGGTGGGTCTTTGGCTGAACGTGCATCTCGATGCTTTTCATAGCAAATGTGCTTTTATTAGCTCTATTGTATGAGTATTTAAACAATATCAATATGGAAATTGCTCCTTGCAAAGATTATGCAGAAGGGGTTTTGGATTGATGTCTGCCTGTGTAGAGTCCACTTGATTTTAAAAAGAGGAAACAGTCAGTTTGCTGTTATTCTTGCTCGAGTCTGTCCAATTTTTGTTGACATAAAAAAATTTATTAACACTGTGATATTTTCAAAATGCTATTTCTGTGGCATATACTCAGTAATTTTCATATTTTTAGAATGTATATATGCACATTTTGTTTTGGCAAACATTTGTTTCTCATTTCTCAGTTGAGATATAGGCAAAGAAGATGGTGTGCTGAGTAAATTAAGGATACTCTTGAAATGCCTGTTTGCAATTAATCTATCCAAGTGAAATTATTCCTCTAATAACTTACCAAGCTGAATTCAGTGTTTACTTGAAGCTGACCTTAAATCAAATGATTCCAGTGATTTGAGACTTCCAATTGATCTTGAAAGATTCCGAAAGAATAAGCACTTTGATTTATAATAACTTACTAGATTTTATTATTGTTTAATAATTTTTTTGTGTTACACTCATGTTTTTAGAATTAAAGATTCAGTCTAGCCACATACAGTAATTGGTACTGACTCAAAAACTGCAGCCTGTGTGTGAGGGAGAGCCAATTTTTTTGTGGAATTTCCAGAACAGAAATCCTAGTACATTGCTCACAGAACACACATGGTGTTTCTTAATTTTTTAAACATTAAAAATGATGCTCCAGCCTATTAAACACTTTCATGAACTTGTATGCTCTTTAATGTCTAACAGGCAGACCAATAATACTGTAGTTATTGTTTTTTTAACACAGATTATTGATTCATCTTTCCTGGCAAAAAAAGGCACCTAATAACCTAAATAAAAGCAACTAATGAACCCACAATGTACTTTGGAATTAATGGGGGATCAAGTATTAGTTGAGTGACTTCTGTTTAAATTATCAAATGTCTACAGTGCTTTCTTTAAGAAATTTTTCAACTCTGAAAAATTAAATTTAGTAGCTTTGCATCTTGTGCTACTATTGGTACAAAAAGACCTTAAAAGAAAGTTTCCTGTGTAAGAGTGGTGTATTGTAAGAACCTGAGCAATTTTTCTGCATGCTAATCTAGAGCATAATAGTCCAGGGAGTGGGGTATTAAACCAACATGCTGTATCACTGACTCCAAGCTTATAAAGCTGTTTTTCAGTGTATTTATGTAAAAACATAGTTGGAGTGACTAGAGGTGACATCTCATTTGTTTGGCATTAGATATTCTAGTTTATTGTAATTAAATTTTGTGTAATTGTCTGTCAGAAGAATAAATAAATGGACATTTAAAAGGTTTATAGGTAAGTTTTTAGAAGGTTATGTTTCCGGCTTATTTTTATACAGTGGAATTTTTGATGCAACAGTAAATTAAGAAGTTGGATGATTTTCATATGATATCCTATTTCACTAATACAGAATAACCTTGAGCCACAGTAGGGCAATAATTACCAAACTTAAATCAGAGACAAACTCAGCCAAGCAGCTGTTTTCAGTTTGTTAGGAGATCCATTTGATTTACTCTCTTGGTCAACTTTCATTACTTTATGAGACAAAATTTCACTGGAGATTTTAACCCTGAATTCCCAATCTTGTTTGCTGCCTGCTGTAAAATTGTATGCTTGAACTGTCATGGCCACTCAACATATGGGGGAGCTACTGTTGTGTTTTACATTGATCCTAGTTTTCCTGACAAGTGGTTTCAAATATTAAAGGGTGCAGGTAGAATTCAGCCCTAGACATGTTTCTAGATGACCTTTCTCTCTTGTGACAAAGGAGGAGAAAATGCCTTGTGTAATGTCACTATCTCGCACTTTGGTGGTTTCTTGGCTAAAGTGGTAAATCACATTGCTGTGAACACACTGGCAAACAAATTGTCACCATTCTTGTTGGTATTTTACAAGGTCAGCACATCTCTGCTGTCTCACCCTGGAGTCTCATATACTTCCCAGGTTTTGTTGCTGTGAAGTTTGAAACTTAATGCTAGCCCCTATCTAGCAGTTAACTCATTTGGATTTAGCCATATCTATATCCAAACACTGTCTTTGCACTTTACGGGGCTACCATAAAGCTAATGTGATGTATTGATAATACAGTGATTGTCAGAAACTGTCTTTATGGCATTATGTTACTGAAAGGAGAATACAGACATAAGATTTTGGTCTTCCTCTTTTGCACAGCTTTTCTTATTATTCTAAATATTGTGGATTCTCTGGCTTTTCTGTCTGTTACACTATATGAAGATTTTGGCAAATTTTGAAGAAAAGTCTGAATCCGTGCTCGAGAGTGAAACAGCTGGCAAAATCAAGAAGTTTCTGATCAGTTTATTTACAGCATCAGTTCTGTTTTTGCAGTCTGTTTTCTTTCAGGTTAGTTTAAAAAGCAGGCATGGGAAAAGGAAACTGCTAAATGTATCTCACATCTTTGGAATTAGTTTAAAACTTTCTTTTGTATAAAATTATTGATTTTTTTTTTTTTTACAGCTTCAGTAATAGCATTTCCTGTCCTTTCTGGTTATGTTTTTCCATTTAGAAAAGATAGTGCTATGCCTCATTACTCATGTTCCTCATTGAGCACATTCAGCAATTCTCTATTCTGCCCTTTACTGTCCTGCTTTGGAAAGGTCAACACCTCTGAAAAATGGGGGCTACAAAAATTGTACTTTTTGTGGTGGCTTCTTATATGTGCAGTTGTGACACACAAAAAGATTACTATAGTTTTTTGCATGGCCTTTTTTGTCTTCAGAACACTTTGCAATAAATATTATGTGTTATCCTGCTCTTAAAAGGTAGCTCTTTAGTCTTAGCTCATACACATCACATGCAGATATTTGTTTGGGAGCTCAAAGTTATCAAAGTAGCTGCATCATAACTTTAATCAGTGGAGCTTAGTTGCATAGGAAATATGAACATGTTCTGACTGTACAACAGCCGATTCACCCGGTCTCCAGTGGCACCGTGTAGCTGGGTTTTAGCTGGATAGATAAAGCACTGCCCTGTTATCCCAACAAGGGGAAACGGTTTGTAACAAAACTAAAAATTACAGAATGGGGAAAGACAGGCATATAACTGATCTCAGTGAAGAGATGTACGATGTAACTTACTTGGAGCCAGATCTTCATCAAGGAGGTGTTTGCTTCCATGGCATCAACTAGTTATCAGGCTCTGGGTGGTTCTGTTTTGTTTTCTCAAAGCTGTGGCATATGTCATGCCATCCTTACCCTGTGTAGTTAATGAAAGGCTGAAAGCCTTGCTTTAAAAACAATATCATAAATGGATGTGCCAGGAGATCTTTTTTTTTTTTTTTTGCTTTTGAGGAAGGTTAATGTCCTTCAAAGCCAGTAAATTCTTTCTGAATGACTAAGTTTCGAGGAAAGAACATTTATAGTGAGCTCATCCTTTTAGTAAGGGTTTTGTGGAAAGTCTTCATCCTATGTTAATACTGTTGTGTGTGTTATTGATTCTATTGCTCACAGGTTACACATGAATACTCAAAAGAGAAATTAACTCTCTAGTTAAAAATTTGCAGCATCCAGTATCACTGTTGTGATAAATCCATGTTATATATAAAATGACAGAGACAACATATATAGACTGAAGTTGTGCAACATATTTATTAACATCCTGACAATACTTTCCAAGACACTTTCCTGTTAGTTTAAGACCATTTCTTTCAAACATCACTCAAGCAAACTTTACATGGTGATGTTTAAGCACAAGGGAATAAAGATAAGCTACTGAAAATGTGTATCTCTTATCTTTATGCATTCACCTTAGGTAAGTAAAAATGGCCTTTTCACTAGAATCAAAGGAAACAGGCTGTTGATCCAACAGCTCTGAAAACCTGTCATCCCTCTGAGTGTAAAAGAGCTTTCAATAAGAACAAGCCTTGAGCTGGTTAGTGAAGAGAGCAGCTCTCCTCCGACTCTCTGGTATTTTTTGTGCTCATATGCAGACAGGATGATGTGATATAGGGACTCCTACTTTTCTGGTGCTTTTGTGCAGTTATCCTATATCAGGCAGGTTGAGTGCTTTTTTTTCCAATTACATGATGAACTGCAGAAAATAGCCACGGTTTTAATCTAAGCCCCTAACTCAAATTCCTTACCTCCTTTTAAGTACATTAGGTGGAAAGAAAGTGTGATCTTCCCATAGTGGTTATTCTTCGGCTCCCCTGAAGCCTAAGAGTATTCCACATTTCCTAGCTAACTTCTGCATGCCAAGAGGAAGTCCAAACTTGGTGGTGGTTTTTTTCCCCTTGTGCTGTGAAATCCCTTTCCATTCTTTCTGCCTGCAGTTCATCACTCTGCAGTTGCCTCAGCCAGGATCTGAGGGTTCTTTCTTTGCTTTCTTAGTTTTCCATTTGTGATTTTTTCATAGTACAAACAAACAAAAAAATCTTGTCCTGTTTTTACTTAGCCAAGATACCTGTGTTTGAGTTTCTATCTTTGCCTAGAGCCAGGAAGGAAAAAAAAGCAGTATGCTTTTGGAACCCAGGGGGGCTAAATAGGAAATTTTCAGAAAAATGGACTTTGCTTTTGGTGTGTTTGGTGTTGTTTTAGGAAAGGTCATAAAACATTTGATCTGATACTAGAAGACTAAGCCATACGTCCTTTTAAGAGATGTGGAAACATGCTAAGGTTACAGCATAATGAATTGTACAAAGTTTCACGGACCTTACCCATTACTTCTGGTTTTTTCACTTATAGAGAAGATACATTCTTGCATGCTTTCATCCGGGGCAGAAAAACCTATACCTTTAGTCAACATGCTGCAGAATCTCACTTTATTAGTGAGGCAGGTGCAGACTTTACTAGTTGCTCACCCTACTTAAGGTAATGGATCAAAAAAATGCTGTCTACAGTGTAAAAAACCTTAAAAAATAATAAATATCAAAGTGGAAAAGTTGGAGAGTGAGTTTCTTTGTGGGAGCATCCGCAGTGGTGACTGAGTGTTCTCTTACCTCTCATAGAGTAGAAAAGGAGAAGACAAACATTTCTGTTGTCACAGCTGAGCCCATTGATAGCAAGTTGTTTGGTTAGTGGAAATGTAATTTGTCTTTGTTTCTTAGTGACAACTCCATGTCCAAGCTGCTTTATGATAGTCACGAGCTATGCAATGTTGTGTTGCAGTGATGTATTTGCTAAGTTAAGCATTAAGTTTATCTCTGTAGCAATGACACTCATATTTTCTGAAAATTGCAATCTAAGACAATGCTATACGCAAAAATAAACTTAGGCATTTGAGGGTGGGTGGAGAGAAATAATAGAAAACACCAGTGTATCCTTATCTAAACTGCTGAATGATGCCTGGGTGAAGATGGAAATTCCTGGGGACATTAAATAGCTTGTGAATATACAGGAAAAGTATAAATCAAGTGCATGCACTGGTTTCCAGATTCTGTGAAAAGGAACTGAACTATGCCTCAGAGCAGATCCATTTCAGTGAAGGAACTCTGTTCTTCTTAACAGTACATGCTGAGAAATACTCATTGAACTCCTACTTGACTGGTATGAAATGTCAGTCACTGACACTACAGAACTTTGGCTTTTTGACTTTTTGTGAATAAATGCACGTTTCTTGTGAGGCTGTAGTTTGTAGAGGGAAACTGGTGAAAGTTTCCCTGTGTCACACATTTGATGGTAGGTGATGAACTGCACCACAGTATTGCTTTGATGCAAATTCCGCGAAACGAAATAAGTTTCATAGTGCATGTTTTGCCACTTCTGAGGAACAGGTTTCTGCATGCTGTACATACTAATGAATTCTTAATACTCTCTGTACAATTCAGTTGCCTACTGGGCAAGACTGATGTGGGATCTTATAGCAGCTGTTGTTTGATGTCTACATGTTTACTTAATTGTTATGTACTTAAAATTTTCTATTTTTTCAGTCCTGCTTTTTTTGGGTTTTCCTGTTGATGCTATTCATTCCACCTTTCTTGCCTGACGTAAATTTAATTGCATACTTTTACTATTACCATCACATAACAAAAAGCTGGCACAACCAATAATAATCAGCTAGGTGCTCTCCTGCATGTTGCTTAGAGCTGAATACATAAAAATACACTTCACCAAAGAGACTGTGAACTCATCTATCCCCTGTTCATTTGACAGGAATGCCTGCATTCTTTGGCCAGGGAGCCTCTTGCATGCAAAAAATTGGGGCGGGGAGGAGGCCACAACAGCAGAATAAATGCAGATGGCTGATAGAGAGGGAGAAGAATTAAACTTCATATGAATTATGTTCTAATGATGATTGCTGATCCCTTTACTTCAGTGTGCCTCATGCCTTATGAAGCAAACGATGGTATTCAGAGAAGTCTTGGGCTTAAGAGTCAATTATATCAAATCCCAAGTAATAGCGCTTAGAATGAACAAAAGATACTCAAAAGGCAGTATGAGAAATAGTTAGATTTCACGGGCTAAAAAGTACAATAAAGTTCTCAGGGATCCCCATTGTCGCATGAA
>VXBO01014843.1:269069-280258 GCA_013400135.1 Rhinoptilus africanus
CAAAGTTCCCATCTGGGAAAAGTCTGCAATGAAAAAGCAAACCCATTGAACAAAATAGGACAAGTTAACAATATCATCGATAACTTGAATAGCACATTTTTTTTTTTCTAAAAAGCACTCTTTTCTAAACAGTAAATAAGAGTTTCATTAACAAAATATGTACATCAGAAAACTCTGATACCTACTACAGAATTACAGGCTGCTGGGTGGGTGGGGGGGAACCCAAAGAAACCCACAATTCTTTGTAGTTTAATTGTTAGTGGAACTTGATGTACTCAGGTCTGTTGAAGTACTTTCTGGAAAGTATAAAATAAAATTGCCCTTCTTTAGCAACAATGTCCCAAACCACTTACATGTTTATGAAGTCTTTAAAAACTTGAGAATGATGTTAAACTAGTGATGTGTTTGTTTCTTCAACTTTAAATAGCTCTGTTTATTCAAGAATGCAAAATTCACTGGGTTTTTTTCCCCACTTTATATATAGTAAAAGTGTACTCAGGATGAATGTTGGAAGAGTAAACCTGCTACTGACAGTTGGAGGATAGGTGAGGGTGAAGCTTTTCATATGTGAAAATTTTGCACACAAACCAAAAACAGAGGCAAAAGAATACCTTTTTATAGGTTTAGCCTACTATCTTTAGAAGCTCTAACAGAAGAACTGGATAATCTTTATGGTTGGTAGAAGACTTCCAGTTAATAAAGCATAGTCCCTATAAGTAAGTAAAGACTTCTAGTAAGCAGTTAGCTTTGATTTAAAAACCTTGTCACAGAGCTGTCTTGGAGAATGAGAAATTTCCATGATTTCATTTTGCATGCTTGTCACTACTAAACTTGGAATGCTTACATGCATGGCTGTAACTTTATCATTTTAATGTGAACTTTTATGCAGGAAACTTTACTAAGATGACTATGTGTCATAGAATGCAATGAAAATATGATAAAACATCATAATTTTTACTCAGGTGTGAGCGAATGTTGAGGAAACTTGGGGTCATGTTCTTTCACATTCCCTATTTCTTGTTGTTAAACATAGCACAGCTATAATTATCTTTAAAATAAAAGAAAGTGGTTTACAAGGAGTATGTTTTCTTCCTGAAACATACATAATTCATTATGCCACCATTTCAATAAGGTCTACTAGACAAGTATTGTTGAGTTGCTTTTAGTAAGTCAAAACTCTTCTTCCTGGGAATCCTACTGCTTTGAGTCACTTTCTATTTCTCTGTAGTACTCAACTAGAGTTTCTTTTTGTAGGCCAGCAGTTTTTTCAAATTTCTTCACAAATAATTAGTAAATGTAGTAGACTATGGATTTTAATTGAATAAAATGGCAATTCCAGTTCATGTCTCTTGTATGAAGTACATTAATCATTGGTTGCAAGTTGAAATGATATATTTTTATACATGTGGAAATGTCCATGTAAATATGCAGTAAGCAATGTAGATGGAATAGCCAATAAAGAAATAGATGACCTCAAGAAATGTCTGATTTAACAAATGTGTATCTTTAAATTCAAAATCTAATTATTTGCTTTAGGTTTGCACTGTTTAGGAACTTAATGTAAGACTATGTTAAATAAACTTATTATTTTTGTTTTTCATTTAACCTGTGGGTTATGCTATGACCAATCTGTTTTATATCCTCAATCAACAGATGATTGTATTTGGTAATAATTTATCAAGAATAAAAATCTGTTTTTGAAACTAATCACCTCATGTTAGGTCTGCCCTTTTTCAAAACCACCATCTGATATTCATTTTGTCTGCAAGACAAACATACTGATGAAAATGCATCTACCACAGGATACAGTGAGTGGAATGAAGCAGTTCTACTCTTTGTATATATTTAGAATATTTTGTTTTCTCAACAGATGGACCAAATTTTAGTATTAAAGAAAAAAAAATCAATTTTACGTAGTACATAAACAATTTTGAATTAGTAGTTTTTCGCATTTCTGATTAGTTCGTAGCAAAATATGGCATGGAATTTGGGGGTCAACTTGGGCCATATCAGAGAGAAAAGATTTAAAAGGTTACCTTAATTGCTTTGTGTTCGACATGAGAAAGCTATGCCTGGAAGTCAGAGTTCTGAGCAAGCCTTTGAATTTGGCCCACTGAGTTTAAATGCTGGGGGTTTTCTTTCGGTTATTCTCAGAAGTTGCTGTTCTTTGAGAAGAGATTGAAAGTACAGATGTGTTCATGCATTAACTTCCGTACCACGAAGCCCCTCTTCGCTTCGACTTCTGGTCATTGCCTAACCTGATGCGTTCTTTTAGGCTGTCAGCTGTGTCTTGCAATTGTTCCTTACATCTTTCCTGATCAAAGCTTCCCATAATACTAAAATATACTTGTTTAAGCCAGCAAGCAAGCCACATGCATGGAGTACACGGAATATGGAGCACTTACACTATTATATCCGGTATAGAGTAGTACTGTGACGTTAACTTTTGCCCCAGGAGGTCTGAACTGAGAACACCAAGCTCATTTTAATTTGCAGTGCCAGCTAGATTTACACTTTTTGACCCTATTGAAATTCGACTCAGATTTTTATAGTGCAATAAAGTTATTAAATTTTAAAGTAAATCTCAAAAGAGGCAATAAACTATTAAAGTAATGAAATAATTATTTTTAATTTTTAAGAACTGCACATACTGCAGCTGGAGTTCTTCCAATGTTCATTCTTCCCCAACTGCTTTATTAAAAGAAATCCAAATGGTTTCCTAAGGAAATTGTTGTAAGTTGTTATCAAAATTAAGAAGTTAGAAATTCTATGGTGTCCTGTTTATACTATCTTTTAGCAGTAAGTTATTCAATGTTGTGATTTGAAATCACTACAGTAACCAGTATTTAAAATTGCAGGTAATGTATTCTGGAGTTGAACTGTTTTTGTTCTACACATTCATTTTATTTTTTGTTGGGGTGTTTGTTTGGGTTTTTTTCAAACTTCAACTAGGGGCCTTTCCATTCCCCTATAACTCTCCTCCTCCCTCCACCCTAATTTTCCTAGTGTGTTGGCCACCATGACAACAGGGATTTTATCTGACAAAAAGTTAAAAAGCTTTGGAAAACAAAGAGGCTAAAAAATGAAATACAGCTGTTTGCACGCAAATATAAACCAGAAGGCCTCAAATCCTTTCTACTGATTGGCTGGATTACTTGAAATGTGGCTCATTGCTTCATAATAATCAGCAGTTATTTTTCCCTATTAAAATGTACACTGGCAAAGTATTGAAAACAGCTTTCCCAATCCATTTCTATAAGGAACTAGGAATATAAAACATCCCTATAACTTTTACTGCTTATATGTTAAGGGACCCACCAAAACAAAGCTGCATAGGTTCAAAATCCATTTTATATATACGTGCATATTAAAAATGAGTTTATATACTCTTTTTCAATACTGAGGAATACAAGTCTTACAAAGTAGCGTTCTTGGTTACTGGCGGTGCAGGCAGTAGGCAAATATGGCATCTGCCATAAGTTCAGTTGTAGCTTTTGCACATCTTTAGACATATTTAGATCCCATTTTATTGAGAAAGGAAATGTTGGACAGGATTCTGAAGTTATAACCAAGCTTTAAGGAAAAATTACAGGAAATCAATTTCCAGTTGGACACCAACCAGAGATAGGTCAGAGATCTACAGCTCTTTCACAGCAGGCTGAAGTCTGACATTGAAGTTCTCACGCCCAGTATGATTTTAATTTATAACTGTGTAAGACTGGTTCACCTATATTTAGTCATAATGAAAGGAAATACTTGAGGTGGTGTTTTCCTGTTCATTTCAAATATTACTGTAGCATCAGGGTATCTAGAGAAATGGTATTAGGCTACAGTATAAAAAAAGGTAGAACAGGAACAAGCAAAGGGAAGGCAGACAAATTCTGACCCGTTCTGTACCCAGCAAGGTGTGAATCTACAAGGTGAGGAGAAAAATTAAAAACTCTCATTGCTCTCAGAATTTTTCTGCTGACTCTGAAAGAAAAAATTCTGATTGAGAAAATGTTCTCCATAAAAATCACAGTTTTCTTGCTGTTGGGCGTCAGTTCTGCAATATGCTTGTATTCCAAAGAAGTTTCTCAAATGAATGTTTACTTCAAAACCATCAGATTAAAATTGAGTTCTTGTTTTTTCTAGATTTTTATTTTGAAGGTCAAGTTTGCAAGTAACCCTTAGTGTTGTGCTGTGATAATGGCATTAAAATTAATGCAAGTGTGTATGTGTGTGCCTATATCAACATCCACATAAGTATTAGTTGTATCTATAAATGCTAAGATGGATATCATATTCCTTTTTCAAACCACTTTTTGAGAAACATGAATTTCTTTTATATTTGTCTTTATTGTAGCACAAAACCTCTAATTACATGCTACTTTCAAGTCCCTCAGATGGATCCTTAATTGCCTGTTAAGAGTATCAATGTTTTTCCTTTTCAATATCCCTCTATCCTTTTTTTTTAACGATGACTATAGACTAAAAAGAATGTGATGTCTCTTAACATATTGTTTGGCTCCATACTAACTATATGTTTGTTTGTTCCAGAATAATGTATTCATATTTATTTCATAAATATAATACCTACTTTTTAGATGCTAACTAGATTGCAGACAGTATGTTTCTCATTCTTAAAGAAGTAACAACTCAGTTTTGATGAATAAGAAAAAAATTAGGTGGAAAAATAACCATTGTTTCTCCTTGCCTTCTAAGTTTCTTGCAATGAGAGTGGAGTCCTGAGAAATTTTATATCTCAAATGATTTTGCTCTAGTCATACTTCTTTGGGGATGAATGTTCCCAGAGCAGCAGACCTGTATTCATTTCTAGTTGTGACAAGAAGTAAAAATAGGTATTAAACAAAGAACATGCATGTGATACCTTTGTATATACGTATGCATGATCCTTGTTAACAAAATACTGACTGCACATGCACTCTGTTTTGAAAAATAGAAAACAAAACCAAAACATCGACAAACCAATGTTCTTGTGGATTACTTTTGCTTTAGCTCTGCTCCTTTTTATCTGCCTCTCTTGATGAGATTAATATAACCTTACATTCAGTGGCTAATTTCACATTTTGAACTTTTCACACATAGTTTTTGAGTTTCTGGAGGTCTCTTTAATTTTAGCCGTGTATAAATTCAGTGTCTGGTCTAAGCTAGTTATCTGACCTTCCTGTATTAATAAAGTGCACAGTGAGAGGCATCTTGTCCCAAACTGTCCTAAGATTGGTATCTAAAGTGGGGACAAATGTTCTCCCATGGAGCTTTTCTTTATCTCAGTTGAGTGGGAAACTGTTTCCTTACATTAGATGCCTGACTTTTTGCCTAAGGTGGTAGATGAGATAAATTCCACCCTATATGATAAATAACATGGTTTTAAGGCTTCCTCAGTGCAAGGACAATAGGCTAGTGATTTTGGAGAGTCCTTTGTGCCTAAGTAGCCCCACTAGCCCTGGTAGGCCTATGCACGCTTTTAAAACTAAACACATAAATAAGTCCATGCAAGACAGACCCAAAACAGTAAATAAAACCAGTAAGTTGACTGTGTTTACTACAGCGTAATCTTGGAGTCCTTTACTGTGTACTCATTTAGTTCTTGAAGTATCATATTGGAGTGTTGGAAGAAGCAAATATGAGTGTGGTGTATTCCTTAGTATTGCTCCCTGTGTATCTTAAAACCAATGTGCAGAATGAGGAGCTAGCAATCCTCAATTTTACTTCTAGCTCAAACTATGAAAGCTCAATATTAAGCGCATTTTGTTACTGCTTTACGGTTTAGCCTTCTGTCAATACTTTGGCCTGTAAATCAAACAAGCTGATGCATGTTAACTAGTTGAATTGAGATAACCAGACTGTATGTCTGGACCCTTTTTATTTCTCTAGGAAAGTCATATAGCATCTCTAGTTCTGCCTTGCTTAGAGCCAAAAGAAATAGAGGTAGAATCTGAGGCAGACTAGAAATTATAATCTTGGCAGTGCACAGAAATTCATCTATTTAAGTACAAGCATACTACGTAACAATTGCTCCCAACATAATTTGAGGCAGATGCCTTCAGTCTGTCCCTCTCAAAACTCAGTTTACAATTCCTCTTACTATTTCCAGCTGTAGGAGAGGCAAGAAACAGTCTGAAGGCTTCAGTATTCTCCTTTTCCATTGAAACGTAGGTGAAAATCTCATTTACCTCTGGGAAACAGTCTATTTAGCCTATTTTTGCCCGTATTACAACTACAGCTTGTGAGAAACTATGCATTCTGTTACTTTACTTTTAGTATTAAATTTCTAATTCATAGTGTTCTAAATCCAAATATGCCTGTCTCTATAATCCTGCTGTGAGGGTGGGAAACTGATTGCATCTCAGATAAATTGGCTCAGTAGGAAATATTCCTCCCTTATCCTCCAAAGCATGTTTAGTACCAGCACATTCTCAAAACTTAGATCACAGTCCACAATATCATGTGGAGGGAGTGGGGCATCTGAAATGATGTGAAGCTTGAATGGCACAGGAAAACATTTGAGTTTTTTAGAGTGAGCATGTAGGAGCCAGGCAGCAGTTTTCTTCCTTGGTTGCTGCAGTAGAAGAAAAGAGAGAGGGAAAACAGGTAGAAAAGGATCAGACCTGTTGAAAGAGCAGGAAAGGGGACATTTTTAACAGTGAATTGAAAATTGAGTGAACATACCTACTTCACTTTGGTACTGTGTGTGCCTTTTTGCATAATTTTACTAGGATTCCAAAATTCCAGTGTGACTGCAAGGTCACTGCTTAACTAGCAACTGGGGTGGACATTCAGAATACCTTCAGCGCTCATTAAAATTAATTGGAATTGAGAGTTCTCAACATCTGGCATTATTGGGCCCATCCTTAGCACCTTTGTGAAAGGCCATTATAAATAACATATTTTAGTAGATGATATGAAGTTATAAGAGTCTTTATAATATTGAGGATATGTTGGTTTTAGTGCTTGAAAAGGGAATTAATCATTAGGTTTCTTTACGTCATCAGTTACTTCATGTGTATGTTTACTTTTTTGCTTACCCCTTTTTAGTATGCTTTGGCAATTATTGCATTAGCAGACAAATATTCATGGTGAGACTAAATCTAAAGAAAATATGACTTTATACTGAACCCCAGTAATGATTCCCCGTGTGAGAGGAGAAGGTGTTATAAGACTGAGTTGTAAGCGAGTTGGAAAGCTTGACACGTTGGCTGTGTGTCTTTTAACTAAATGACTAAACTGGCAATTGAGGAAAGGATGTGCTTTTAGCTGAGAAACAATTGGACAGAAAAGATGACCACTATGCCAAGCTGAATGAAAAGCCACTAGAGAAAACAAGCTGTGGCAGGTTTTTTTGAAGTGAGTTTCTAGATCTTTGGGAGGAGCTCTTCAAGGTTAGACTGAAGGTTCTCTTTAATTATTTGACTGCCAGAAGTTGAACTACAGCACACATTTATCTCGGCAACAGACTGGGTTTCAGGAAAAGACTCAGAATAGAGTAGCCATGTGCTGTTTATGGTTATTTTGTATGGCACTGTTACCACAAAATCCTGTTTCTCTCGCTCTTCTTTTGAGACATAGCTTCTAGCAAATCCTGCTGTTAGACTCAACAGTGTTCTCGTGCATGACAGCTGGAAACAGGCATCGGCAGCTCTGTATGGCTGAACGTCAAGCTAGGGGGTGGCATAAAACCAGCATCTTAGCCTTAGCCTAAAAGGAGGATATCCAGAACACCTACCTGATGCTTTCAATTTAAGAATTACAATATTTATAAATTAGGTGTCCAGGTATCACAAGAGCACAGACCTGTGAGAGTTAAGCAAGTGGGGCAGTTGATGGAGAGAATTAGGTGTAACTGAAGGAAGAGTCAGTACAAAACAGAACCATTTTTTTAAGGATTCTTGATCCTCTTTTCAGCTGAGATGTGTAATTGAGTTGCACAGTGAATACTTCAGCCAGCTGGGATGCAAACTGAGAATGTCCCTCCTGAGAGCAGGATGCAGCTGGGCTCTTTGTTGTGTAATTGCTATCGACAAGCACAAAAAGTAGGAGATGTAGCTTGAATTCTCTCCAGCCTGAAGAGATTCATCCTCAGCCTTCCCATCTGCTAGAGGAGTCCCCTACTGTGTCCCAGAGAATAACTCTACCAACAGAGGGTCCTCCTTCACCCTTGCTGCTCAGAGTGGCGGGTTGCGTTGCCAGGAATGCAAGAAGGCAAACAAACATGAACAAGCCTGAGATGTTAAACTAATGGAAGAGGGAGAGCCAACTCATTGCTCTTTTTAATGATTGTTTAATGCAAAATTCCACACTGGGCTAAAGTAAAAGAAAAAAAAGAAAAAGAAATAACCAGAAATAAATTTCCATATCCTACAGTCTCAAAAGTGATACAATAGCAGGCCAGTATATATCGTCTATGAAATGAAAGAAGGAAGACTACACTGGGTGAATATTTATTAGTGAGAACGTGGTAAACTGTTCCATGTGAATAAGGCAGATTAACTTTGACCATTTCCTGCTTCATCTCACTGTTAGGCTGTGATGCTTGCTGCAAAATGGATTAAAGCTGTTTTTAAAAACAGATTCTTGCTTGTGGAAAATCAGCTACTGGCAGCAGTGTTCTAGCTCTATGGTAGAGTCCAAAGGCGATTGTCCTGATGGCTTCTAACTTCCTCTGGGGTCTGTAATGTGATTACATTGCTGTGGGGCTGGCTAGACTGCTCTTCCTCTGGGAGCAGTTTAACCTTTAATTTAGAGGAATTTGTGCTCTTACATATCTGCGTACAAAGGTAATATATCGTGGTTTGTGCTTTGGGTGTGTGTTGTCTATTTCCACATCCACTTTAAATTGAATGTGTGTTATGCAAAATCAACATGCTGCCTTCAAAGACCACCTACCATCAGGATCCTGACATCATGTTTTTCTTGAGAATCAGTGAGGTAAATTGTACAGATCATGCTTTCCAGCCCTTGCTATTCTTACAGCAAGCGGTTTGCTAATCAGACAGAGCAATAATAGTTGAAACACTGTTCTTTTTAATATAAAAGTGTTCACGTTTTACATATGTTTTATCCATTCTTTTATTTTACGTGTACAGTTGGGACTTTCAATCCCCACTGGCCTTATTGACTTTGCAATGATTTAAAGATTTTTAAGGATTTTAATTCTTCTAGTCCTTTCCCTCTCCACTCTTAACATTTATACATTTAGATTTTATTGGCCTCAGGAAAAATTAATAAGCAGTAGCTATTTTTAATAAATCCATTATTTTATTTCCATTGCATCTATTCTCTGCAGTATAGAGCTTTTTTAGGATAAATACTCTGTTTTATACTTTGCTTTCCTACAGCTATTTCTATTAACTGTCAAAATTCTCTAAGTATTAGAGTGTCTAATGAAAATACAATTCTTAATCAACTGCTTTACTAATTACTTAACAATGATGTCATCATAATCATAATAGAATACAGAGCTGGAATGTGCCTTTAATTGCATTTTCTTTCTGGCTTTGTATTGATTGTATCCACCAAAGCTTTTTTAAAAACTTACTTTGTACCATTTTCAGATCTTTTATATTTTTCAAAGCTTTGTCTTTGAAAAACAAGTCAGATTTATTTCATATATCCAACTAATCTTTAAATTTGAATTCAACTTTTTAAATTTCACTAATAATTTATCCTCATTCAAAGGTATCACTTAAATTGTTTCATGAGATGGAATGAATTTCCAATTGTACTATCTGTTTCATAGTCATGGTAGATCCCTTTTCATAAGAACAAAGAAAATCTAAACAGAGGAGTAAATGAAGTTTTGAGATGTTTTACTTAATGTACATACTCATAGGAAATTTTGAGAAGTTTTACCTTGTTTAGTGTACATACTCATATGGAGCTTTTTGTCTTGTAGACTTAACTTGTGGTTAATATTATTGCTCCTGCAGTTATTACTAGTATAATACAGCCATGTAAGTGCTAGGGGACCTCTGACTGTCATTTGGTCCAGCTTAAAGTGGCTCAGAGTTAGATCAGACTTCTCAGCCATGTCCAGTTGAGTTGTCACATCTCGGGGGGTGGAGATTCCACAGCCCATTTGGGCAACCTGTTCCAGTGTTTGACAACCCTAGCTGTGAAAAAAATATTCTTGGCATTGTGTCAGATGTACTAGGCTCAAATCAAGGGTCGACTATTTGGGGTTAGTATTGTATTTCAAAAATGTAGAATGTGTTTTAAAATGTCCAAATAGCTTATTGACAGAAGAATGAACAACTAAGAAAATAATCTTCTGTACCAGAATACTAGGCTGCTGTCTTCTCTGCTGGAGCACCTGCCTTAACAGTTAAATGCTTGAACTCAGCAGCACTTCTCATGTCATTATGTTGCATATGCAAGTTGTTTGCAGGACTTGATATTACTGGGTAGATGTGAGATAGTAAACACCACTATAGAAACATCCTTATTGGTAACGTATTGTGTGGACCAGAGCTGATTAAAGCTGAGATGTACCTGCTCCACAGACTTATTTATGCACAGGACTACAATGATGCCAGAGAGCATTTTGTGACTCGAAGTATTTATATGTGTCATTGTTCATATTCTCTAGGATACTTTGTGGTGTCTTGGAGAAAATGGATCTGATCGTGTTCGGTGCCATCCAGATTATTATTGGTGGCAATGAGAAGTTTGCTGTTATTTACAAGCCCTAATAAAGACAGAGATTAAAAATGTCTTGTATAATTTACAGCAGTTTCTTTCTGAATACTGTTGTATCATAATCTCATAGTCAGTTGGGTTTTTTTCTTAGTTTGAATTAAAATCTCCTCTGTGCAGCTAGACTGTTGCTTTGTACTCATTCTTAAGGATGTAGCAATGGTTACATTAGGATATTAGGAATTCTGAATCTTTAAATGCTTTTTAAAATTGGAACTGCTCATCATAGCTGTAGTTACTAGAATAAATCTTTTTAGACACCACCATGATGTTAAACTTCATTGGGGAAAGGACTGGATTTTGGAACGGTAACATTTCTATAGATAGAAGTTCAGAATTGTTTTGTTTCTCTTGTAGTTCAGATGGGGGTGGTTCACAGTCTATTTTAAGGGAATGTTTTGTGGAGAGGTAAGAGAAAAAGGAAAGGAAAAGCATTTCACTGTCATATTTAGAGGTTTGGGAAAATTTTCCTTTCCTTTTCTGTTTTTTTTTTT
>VXBO01014843.1:280299-307808 GCA_013400135.1 Rhinoptilus africanus
TTTTTTTCCCTGTGGCAGCTGTTTGAAGCTGCTCAGGAGCTTGGAATGTTAGAGTAACTCCCAGGGAGCTAGATTAGTGGGCAGGTGATGCAGTCATGGGTATCACATACCTCTCAGATTTTTCAAATGGATATTATTCCATGTATATGGGGTGTGAGTGTGTGCTATGTACATATATCTTCCAGAAACACCAGGCAGCTGTATTTTGGTTGATAATGTATATGAAACAACACCACAGTCAGGTGGTGGGAAGAAATAGTGCATTTTATGAATTTATGAAATACTGTATAAGTATCCATTTACATTCGAACTATGACATGGGTCTGAAATTACTTTTTTTTTCTGTAAAATTATCTTTTCTACTAACGATGAACATTTTCACTTTAAAAACTAGACAACAGTATATGTTTATAAAACTATGACAAAAAAGTATTATATTCTGTAAGTTAATAAAGGACAGCCATGTGATGAACGTCATTTAATTCTACTTTTGACCCAGATGTCCTGGGTCTAGAAATTAACGATAAGTTTCCTACACACTAGTGCAGGCTGTTGCTGCTAAGTGTTTCCAGACTTGCTCTCTGTGTGTGCTTTAAGCCCATGTACACGTAGCACGTCTGATGCACAGGGGATAATACAGTTGTAATTCTAGCATTCTGCTCTCTGTAACATTAATTCTTATAGCCTGCCTGATAAATTTTAATAGGGGGATTTTGTCTAATTTTGTTTTCATGAAATGTTCATTTTTGGTACCTTTTACTTGCTCCTTTTTAAAATGGTTAAATACTCCCGTAACATTTAAGGAGTCTTTACTGATATAAAAGTAACTTGAAACTTGAAAGAAGTACTGAGTTCTTGTCTTTGATGGGCACAATCTGGACGTGGCCTAGGCAGGAGGAGGAAGACTTCCCCTTCTGTTTGTGGACCACATGAAGTCAAAGGGAATTTTTCAGTTGTCTTTGTCATGCATTGCAGGAGGCCTTACGTGAAGTTTTCTGTGGCTGTGCTTCTGCTATAATCTGTCCCTCAGAAAAGAGGCTACTGTATGAAAACCAACCAGCATGAGGCTACTGGAAGAGTACTGTGTTTTTTATAGCCATATACATGTTGGAAGGACCACTCTAAGAAGGCTCAGTTAGAAAACAAGATTACTTTGGACCTAGGAAGAACTTTCTAGCCTTCAAATGGAGCTTTAATTGTTCATGATCCAAACAAAGCAATTCAGGTGCCCATAAAAAAAGGGACATAGACTCATTGCTGCAGATCTCTTTATATTTCGAGGTCTTGAACTTGGATAGGGAAAGACATCTAAGTTTCTGTGGGTGATTGCTCAGAACCATTCTGAAAATGTAGCTGTTCCATATGATGTATTTAGGTTATGAGCATAGGAACGTGGTGTCCAAAGTCACAGGTCAATTTTGAGAAGATAATTTGCATCAGTAAAATTAAGTCTAACCAGAAAGTATTGTGTGGTAAACAGTTTTTGTAAAGATATTTTGATGCAATTAAAGATACAATTCTGTTCCTGCCTTTAAGAGCAGTGGAGCATTCTGAAACAAAGTATCATGCATTAAAAAGTTTTAGTTTTTTTTTAAAAATAATTTATCAATTACAAGTATTTTTATTCAGAGAAATAAAAAAATTATAGCTCTCTACATATAGAGCAAGAGCTAGGTAGCCAACAAACACTCGAGTGGTGTACATATATGTAGTGTAATTTCTGTTATCCTTCAATAAAAAATTAATCATTGATGACCTCATAGTTCTTTAAATGAGACATGCAATTAATTTACCACCATAAAGAATGTAGCTTACCTGCAGTGTTGATACTCTTGATTTCGGGGATCTTTCTAAAGAATACGTCTAGACATACAGAAGGTGTGTTTTTATGGAGGCCTTGTAAAATCCCTCCTCACTTGAGCTGTTTGTTTTTTTTTTTAAAAAAAAAGTTTAATCATAAATGTGGTGCATATAAAAGGTCTAAAAGTTCCTTTGGATCATTTCAGCCTTGCAAACTTATTCATGCGAGGCCCGTTCATATGAAATGGGTTTGTTCGTAACCTTCTTTTCCCTTTGCTATATTATGTAGGAGTAACTTGATTCTGAAATTACCATCTACCCACTGCAGAACTGGTGGGAGGCATAGAAGTGGTTTTGTGACCTGTGCAATTCTTTGGAGTAGAAAATAGTAGCAAGCTGATTTAGGGGCAGGACAAAAGTACTGTAAAAATGTTTGATTGCTGCTTAAACCTAAACCAGGGACACATAAAAACAATAATAAATATGTATGCAGCCCTCTAATATGCTTGGTTGTACAATTTTTGACTGGAAAAGCATAAGAGAGTAATTAGATAATTGCTGCCTTGATTGAGCTTAATAGGAAACATTTCAATTAGGCTAAAACTACACAGAGAGGAAGTAGGCTTTTACAAAGGGAAACATTCCTTGTCATGCAACTGTCAGCTTTTGCCCACAGTAAGAGATGGGATTAAATGGATCTGTGGAAAGGAAACAAAAAGAAGGAAAGAAAAAGGGGGGAAAAAAAAAGATTGGAATCATTAGACTTAAACGGTATCTTCTGATACAATTTCTTGATTATTCCAGTTTTGATAACATAGCTCTTATAGACCTCTTGGCTGCAACTATGACATTACATTGATGCAAAAGGTTAAATTTCTCCTTTAAAAAAAGAGAGAGAGAAAACTTTTCTCATTCTGCATAATTTAATATTTTTTTCAGATTATCCTCACCTGCCAACAGTGTAGAAAGTGAATTTTGAGGTGAATATTTTTCTTGTGAAAAGTGCCTATGCACTATCCAGAATCCAGGAATTTTTCTGCAGGACTACTTGTGTGTCAGGAGCTGATTCCCTCTTGGTGTAATACCTAAACTGGGACTGCTGGACAGCTGGGGTCAATTTTCTTGTGGGTACTTCCACAGATTCCAGCCATGCTCACTGCTGCATGTGGCAGTGTAGCTCATGGGCATTTTTGTCCATGTTAATACCATCCTTGCATTCATACCAACAATTAGTAAAGATGGTTCTTCCATGACTGGCTGCTATGTTAAAATAAAACTGAACAGATACTCTGTTGTTGTCTAATATTACCTGTCCCCTGAGGCTGCGTGGCTGCTGCTGCTGAAGTCACATGCAGGAATTACATAGTTTGTAAGTCCATTACAGCTTCTATGGGCCCAGAAATGCAGGTAGGGACAGGGAGGAGTGGGAGGACCAAGATGCACGAGTCAAGCAGTATGCAGAAAGGTAGAGCAGCATGTTTATGGCACGCAAGCACTGCTTTTCTTTTGTGGAAAAGGCTTTTCCTTGTTTTCCCTGTCTGGATGCTTAACTGCCATTTACCACCTAAGCAAGAACACCTATTTTCATCCAGCTAGAAACTGTTAGGTTACAAATATCTGCTCTTTATTCATAAATACATTGTAAGCCACTGAGTCTCTATATGAGATTACCATTAGCTTCAATAGTTTATATTCAGCTGTAATGGAAGTTTTCTAAGCTAAGGACTATGCTGCTTTTAACGCTTTGGTCAGGGACTTTGAGAAAGACACAGTTATGCTGTGAACAGAGCTGGTCTTGGGGATGAACAGTCAATCAGGACGTGTGGCTTTTGGTGTGGGAGTTGTGGACTTTGCTGAGAGAGGTCATATTCTCTGTGAAATATTGCATCAATGTCCTAATGTGACATTAGAAGATACTGAGCTACTTGATTTGTCTTCTGGAGGCAATGGCTAATAGTGACATCAAATATTTGTATTTATTAAAGATACCACAGGAGTCTATGATTGTGCAGGCTGTTACCCGTTGTGGTATTTTATCATAAAGGTTGCAGCATTTCAATGATGAATGAAGGCATTTCAAGTGTCTAAGGAGAGACTAGATTTCATTGGTCTGTGTTTTGCAACTTAGTATTTAACTTTGGGTCTGAAAATTTGAAGTGTTGATGTATGTTACTAGTAAATATGCTAATAAGTACTCCTTTAGTAGGAAGAGATGTATGTATGACAGTCTTCAAAATAGTAAACTTTGTCTAAAGAAAAAAGTGATAAATTCTGTAAGTTTACACCTGCAATCTTGTATTTGGACACTAGGACAGGAAGAAGGGGATGCTGAATGCAATTAGGAATGGACTGCTGATTTCAGAGGGAGGCTTACTTTATATGCCAAAAATGAGAATGAAGCTAGTGTATGTGAGCTCATCAATGAAGATAAGATGGTAATAGTTTGTATTTATGTGTACCAAAGCTTAACATAGCATGTTGAAGAAAGATTCATGTAAACAGACACAAGCTTTGTTTTTTTAATGTACTTTTCTGCATACAAAAGTTTAGTAAAAACGAATTTCCTTTTTCAAACACCAAAAATTATATAGAATTTGCATATTTACACATGGTACAGCCAATAATTCCCCTGAGATCCTCGTGGAATTGTTACAATTGCCTCTGAAGCCTGGTGTCAAGTTTGTTTAGCCTAGAAATAGTTGGCCTGAGGTAAAGAACCATTGGAGGTTTTCACGTTTGCAGTTATAATTTAGTAATTTATGTTTGCATGTTGTATGACAAATTGACTAATGACTGCCCTAAAAAGAAATACCAGCCTGGCATTTAATATGCAGAAATCTTATGGCAGTATCAGGTGGACTGTCTACCCTACAGGGCAGAAATAACTCTGCTACTCATTCTTAAATTTTATATTTTAGTTAGGTACAGTTCTTCATGTAGTCTTTTTTTTCCAGGAGCTGCTTTTAAATGGAGCTCTGCATTACGACAGAAGCTTGACATTCTGCCAGAAAAGTTGGAAATGAAGGCAACTTAAAATAAATACTGGTGATATTTCTTTTTCTCTCTCCCTTTCTCCTTCTCTTTTTCTCTCTCTCCCTTTTTTAAGGAAAGGCATATGTTCTTATCCTAACTTGTCCCAGTAGAGAGTCAATTACAACCAGTTGGCTGCAACTCCAATCCAAGAAAAATACTGAGTACAGAAACTTCAGCAACAGGTACCAAGGGCCTCTAGTATAGTCAGTCATTCTCAGTAATATGAAATGTGAACATAAAGCCTATGGTTAAGATATTTTTAGGCCTTAAGTTTCCCATGATGGTCCAAAATGAATCAATAAATTAAAGCAGACATTTTTGTGTAGTTAGGTATTTTCCTGGATAACTCTTTAAATGTCTACAATAGTATGAGATCTTTTATGTGAATCGTGAGAATAGAACAATGTCTTATTTAGAAAAATATGCCTTGCCAAATGTTAATGTATAGGCATATATTCTGCAACTTGCTCTTGTAGGGTCAAGTAAACATTAAACTATAGAGCTAAATAAGAAAAACCAAGCATGTATGCATAATAATAAGCATGCATAGGAAAAAAAATACACGAGGTCTGTTTTGCTGATGTCAGTCCTCACATCCTCACACACGCTGTGTCTTAGAACCATCTTGCAGTGGGGGAATTCACCTCTGGTGAAATAAGTTTGTCCCAAATCAACTAAGGTAAGCATCAGTATATCGAATGTCAGAGCTCTGCCAGATTGGCACGGGAGCTTTGGCTGCTGCACAGATATAACGACGTTAAATACTAATGTTGGCCTTGGTCTTAGCAGTATCTTTGGGCAACTATATTTAAAGATCAGGCAAAGTTTAGACTTGCAGATACATAATTTATTCCACAGACAGGCTACAGGTGGAGAGGTAAATGTTATTCTTCTTTGATGGAAGCATTTAATTAAGTTGCCATGTGTTCTGCACCTCAGTATTTACAGAATGAAGAGGGACTGTGTGGCTGCTAACATTACTACTTATGCTGCATATTGATTAGATTTAGGCAGAGAAAGTTGCAACACAAATATGAAATTGCCCTGCTCCACCTTAATCTTTATTCAGGAGACCTTTTGTCTCAGCCCTTGCATGTATTTCCTTTCTGTAGTTTGTCACCTGTGTGCTTTCAGTATTTAACTCATGATCATTTTTCACCCCTGAGGTCCTAGATGCACGTGATGGACCAACACCTGATTGTTCTGTTGGTATTCAAGGTGTAGAACCAAAACTCTAAGCATGAAGTGAAGTTGAGGCTTCACAGGTGCAGTGACTAATTGTTCAAAGCCTTTTCAGACTCTGTAACACGTTCCAGCAGATTACATGAACTCATCTGTTTCCAGACTAACTAAAACTGGTTGAAATATTTTTAATGGAACAGATCTGTTATAAAAGATAAAAATGCTGGTTTAGTGCAATAAAATGTTTTGTGGGAGCAGCTTATTTTGATAAATTCTCAATAACAAGAATAGAAATGGGAGTCCAACAATTTCCTGAATTAATTTCAAAAAACATATGGTTCTGAAATGATAAAATATTTTATTTTTATGATTTTGTCTGGATTTGTTTATTACAATGTGTGTGTCCAATATTTATACATAACATTTACATATTTATTTCAGCTTGTAACACTATATTTGATATCATAACATGGTTTAAGTTATTAAAAATAATAAAATTACCCCACTAGGAAGTTATTCTTTTATCTTGGAAAACTGAATATCTCAATGTTGCCAGGAAGAAAATTTTACATTAGAGAAAGCAAAATTAATAATTTAGTAGTCCTGATGCTTTTTCTCTTTAATTTTTATTCTGTGGAACTTGTTAAAATGTTCTTCTTTTGACTTTTCCCCTCTCAGAAGTATCAGGTCTGCAACATTATGAAAATTCTACTTAGACTATCCTTGCTGTCAAATACTGCAGGAAATTTGCCCAGTCTTAGAACTTGCTATCAAGTTGTTCCTGGTGACTCTAATTTCCATTAGAATCTGTGGCTCTGACTGGCTATTTTTCCATTTTTCATGAGGTGTATTAGACCAGTGCTTTGGGGAAGCACACCTGTATGACTTACTGCCAGGTTTGTCCAATTAAGATCATGAGCTGGTGCTGATTTGTCACCTGAGGCTACCAGAGGTTCTCAGATAATGGTTTTTCTGTGTACACCTTTACAGTTCTCTCTGTTCCTCCTTCTCTTCATGATGCTTCTATCTGAGCCCACAGCAAAAAAAAAACCCCAAGTATTTAATGTATGTTGGGCTACCTGACCCTTCTTACACCAGTGGAATAAAAGTGCTCTTTGTTTACTGTTGCTTTTCTTGTAAATTAGAGGTATCCCCATGACGCTGACGGGTAATTAGGGATGCATAAGAAGGCATAGGATGTTAGAGGATTTCAGTCGTGAGACAAATACATAACAGTATGTTTATCTTGTTAAGGAAAGTTATATCATAAGAGGTTTTGGAATGTGCACTGTCTGCAAATACGATATTTGAAAATGTTCTTTTCTCATTTGTTGCTTAAAAGAGGAGTTTGATGGTTGCTTAAGATATTTAGTCAGGAGGATGTTTTGAGTGCAAGGGATGGATCCTTTTGTGGCACTACTGTGTTACCCTAAGGAAAGGAGGGCAAAAGGATGATCAAGGTGTGGCATGAACTGAAAGAGAAAAGATCATGAGCTGCAGAATGGAAACTGTCCGTCAGTGTAGTTTGTGATCCTCTTACTAATAAGATACGTGCACAGGCTGAACATGGAGGAACCGAAGGGAGTGCACAAGGAATTCGGGATCTGTGCTGAAGAATTGCTTCCTAATCCCCACTGTTAACCAGGGAAGCAGTCTGAAATACAGGGATCATACCTCATGCTGGAGAGCCTGATAAAGTATTTTTCAATGGCATTTTCTCACATAAACTAGAAGTTGTTAGGAGAGTATGGGAAAAGTTCCATAGATAGAAATGAGGAATCTGGCTATGAAATTATTTTCTCTGTTAGTTCAACATTGTGTTCCATCATAACTGCTTAATGATCCATTTCCATGTGCCTCCATGAAAAACAGAGTTCAAAAACCAAGATTTCTTCTAAAAACAAGATTTTTCTTTTCCTTTCCTATTCTTCCTTTTTGTGGGGGTTCATTTGGTCGAAGAAGAAAGTAGCTGGCAATCTTTGCTTTGGTATATTTGTTGCCTGAACTATAGGGTCTCAGTTATAGTTTCTTTCTTTTCAAACCAGGTGCTGTAGATTGGACTCATACAGTGCAGGACAATAGTTCACATTATTAAAATATTAGTCTTAATGTATAATACCCAAGAAGAAAATGAAGTGTAAAAGAATTTGTGGGTCATCCAGCACTCCTTCCTGTTGAATCATTAAATCATTGTGGGCTTTGATTTGGATTGATTTGGCTTAACATAACTGCTGAGCATTTAGAAATCAAGATATGACTGAAGGTGACCACTGAAGGCCACCATAGAAGCTGTAGAAAGGAACTGTTTCATCTGAGAGAAATGTGTATTTGACAAATGGTGTGGTAACCAGGGCTTAATGAAAGGAAAGCACGTAAACAATGAGATTAAATATAGGAGGAGAGCATGCTACCTGATTCCTACTGGTAGAAAAACAGGTTTAAAGAATTTGAATTTTATTCTGTGTGTTGTTGACAAGAAAAGTCCACAGAAAACTACTTACTTTCCCCTCTGTGAAATACACAGCTACACAAATTGAACTATAGTCCAGCCTATTGCTAAACAAGTGGGTCTGTATTAGACTAATGCTCCTATATTGCTAATGGAAGTGAGGCAGGAGAGCTTGGATGCTTACATGTGTGTTAGTAAGTGTGGTAGAGAAGAAAATGTGTTGGAATTCTTGATGTATTTTGCCTAGAAATAGCTGCTGTTAGCATGCTTATTTAAGAAAATCTATAATTTGAGAGGGGAAAAGGAGTCTACATGTTCACAGCCTCTAAAAATTGTCAGTTTGCAGCCTATTGTCATACAGATAGGTATTATTTATTTGAAAAAAAAAATAAATGCGTCAACAAGTACTGAAGCTTATACTCAGTCATGCTGACACTTCATGAGTCAGATTTTTGGAAAAAGACTATCCTGGGGATATTACAGAGCAATAACATTGCAGTTCAGTATTCCAAAGAAGGTTGAAGTTGCAGTGGGAGTCAGGACTCAGGCGACAAAATCTGGGTTATGGTAGACGTGAATTTGGTGGGTTCAACCCACCTCTCACTTGGCTAATCCATTTCTTAAGGCTTCCGTGTTTTGCAAAGTGCAACAAAATTGGTGCAAGACTACTACTCAGGAGTCTGTTCATAGACCAGACAAATGAGATGGAGAAAAATGCTGAAAGGCCAAGCTAGATGTGTTGCAAGGATATGCAGGTTGCATTGTGAGAGATGATACCCATCCAGTATTCCCCGTGAATACATGGGACGAACAGTTGGGGAATTCCCAGTAGGTTTTGATTAGATTGCATTGATACCTCAAAAATTACCTAGAATTGGCTAGAATAACTGGCTTTGCTACATCAATAAACATTTATTTACAAACTGTTTTCTTTTTGGATTCTGAACTTCTATATCAATAATTCCCAGTGACATCTGATTCCTTCTTTCAAATCTTCATTTCTATCCTTGTTTTGCTAAGCTTTGTGTTAGTACTAGCGGCAACTGCAAAACATCTTTAGGAGCAGGACAGCGAGAGGAAAAAATGGAAGAGCTAGTAACATCTGTTATTTCCAGGACAGTCTTTGTTTTGGAAAAGGGTCAAGAGCAGATAACATCTTACTTACCTTCAGCATACTTATCTTACCATTAAATCTCTGACTCAGCTCCTAAGCCAGCAACTTTTGTATGAAGCATATTTTCAAAAGGTTTGTACATCAAACCATTATTATTGGGGTTTTTTTTGCAATCAAAGTTCTTAAAAGGAATATATGCTATTCAGTTACAAAACCTGGAGAGGCGAGGAGTTATAATACCAGATGTGACTCTTTACAAAGCTAGACACATTCATCATCTGCTCACAGCGCGTTGGCTTCTTATTCTGCTTCTCTGTCTCTCGCTTACTTAATAGGCCTGAGGAGCATGCTGTTTCACAAACATAAATTCTCTTGAATTTAAGGTTCTGGGTATGGTCCAGTTTTCTCTGCCTCCTTTGGCAGCCTCCAAGGATAAGAAATAAAATAGACAATATGTGGCCAATTTAATTTGAACTGAATTTATGATATTGCATTGCAGTGCCCAATGTATGATGAATTTCCCAGTAAAGTATTGCATAGAAACATGCAGCTTGGATCTGAGATCATAATAACAGTCAATGACCTTGCATATCTTCTTTTTTGGATACAAGTTGAGCTAGTATTAAGATATAAACTAGTTCTTAAAACCACTGCTCTTTTTTTCTTTGAAGTTAGTGAAGATAGAAATAATGCAGAAGAAGAACAAGAATTCTCTTTAAAAACAATTTGAGAAGAATTTTTCATTTGTAATTGAATTTTTTCTGTGTTTTCAAAGAAGTTAAAAAATCAATTTTCCCTTTAAGGTAGTGGAATTTTCTAGAAAGAAAAAATTCAGCATTGACGTTTTGTTTATTTCTACAGCTGGGGAGACATTAATTTGAAAAAGCCCTTAAACTGAAAATATAGAATATTTACAAATAGAAAAGTTATGTCTGAATCTAATAGCTGTTTGAATCATTTTAGAGGGCTCTAAATGTGCATTTGTAGTGTTGTTATAGAGTTGGTGAGTGTTGCTGCACAATGGCAGCAACAAGCAAGCAACAACGCCAGAGTTCATTCTGGCTGCTCACGTTTCCTTCTGAAGCAGTGACAGCTGCTGCACAGTTTGAGATTCCCAGCCGAGGCCTCGAAGATTAATGGCTCCAGGGAAGAATTGAGCCTATATTACGGTATTTCTTATAGGCAGTAGGAATGAGCAGCCAGACTATTTTGCAAATACTACATGTATCAGCAAAATTTGTCTGAACTGGAATCAACTTGTGTTCTATTTCCAGCTTTTAAACCATGTAAGCTATCATCATGCCTCAGTAGATCTCCAGGTGACTAGAAGGAAAAAGATGGTTTGCTAGTATGGCTATATGGGGAGACTTACAGAAAGAGTGTTCTGAAATATATACATGTACGCTGATTACAAATTGCGTATTTAAACAGATATTAAATTGGATAACTATTGGATGGGGAACCAGAATATGCTTTGAAAGTAAAGCCAGCAACAATAAATTTTACAGAACTCCTCATCAGCAATAGTATCTTAGTAGATGTTTTTCTATCCCTATTGGATATGTTCCATTGTGAACAAGAGATGCTACATTTGTAACATGAAGAGAAACAGCTACTTTAGAAGTCACAGGAAAAGAAAATGGTCATTCCTTGACCTACTTGAAGTTTTGAATCAAAGGTGGAGAGTTGAAGTGATAAAAGCATTAGATGTATGCCAAATGATGTTTTGTTATATGAATGTCTCGCTTTATAAATCAGTAACATTGAAATTTGCCCTTCTTTCTCTGCATTTTGCGGCAATATAATTTTTGCTTGTACTTATTGGTCGGTTTGGGTCACCTGACCTCTCCAGTCCTCCTCACAGGTGTGATCCCTCTATGGGTAAAACGACCAAGTCATCTGCCTCTGGTTGCCACAGCAACAAGAAAAAGAAAAACCCTCTCTCTGAAGATAAAGCTGCCTCTGTTCCACCCCTAATGAGGCAATATTTTTTCATTCTCCCCAGGGCTGGGAACTCAAAATCATGAATGAACAGGGATGGAGAACAAACATTTTGGAAATTAATTACTCCACTCCTCTTGATAACACATACGTGTCTACTTCTAGAATCCCTTATAGAGATGTTTTTTCATCCTTACTGCCATCACTGGTAGGATAATGGCAGTAATTGTTTGCAGCTGTAATCCCTTGGAACAAAGTTTTGTCCTTTTGACATATTCTCTCAATAAGAATATGTTCTGGAACAAAACATCAATTTTTTGTCTCTTATACCTACCTGAAGCAAACCCAATGCAAGCTATGGGGACAACATCAAGCTTGCAAGTGGAAGTAGTATATAAACCTAGAAGAGTCATGATATAGAATCATAAGAATCATTTTGGTTGGAAGAGACCTCTAAGATCAAGTCCAACCATTAACCTAGCACTGCTATGTTACCACTAAACCGTGTCCTTCAGCACTACATCTACANTTCGTGAGCACCTCTGCCAGCTCCCTCAGTACCCTTGGGTGAATACCATTCAGCCCCATAGACATGTGTATTTCTAGGTGGCGTAGAAGGTTGCTAAGCATTTCCTCTTGGATTACAGGGGGTTTATTCTGCTCCTTATCCATGTCATCCAGCTCAGGGGGCTGGGAACACAGAGAATAACTGGTCTTATTATTAAAGACTAAGGCAAAGAAGGTATTAAGCCTTTTCCTCATCCTTTGTCACTGTGTTTCCTCCTGCATTCAATAAAGGGTGGAGAATCTCCTTTGTCCTTCTTTTGTTGTTAATGTATTTATAGAAACATTTTTAATTGTCTTTTATGGTAGTTGCCAGATTAAGTTCTAGCTGGGCTTTAGCCCTTCTAATTTTCTCCCTGCATAGCCTCATGAAATCTTTGTAGTCTTCCTGAGGGGCCTGCCTCTTCTTCCACAGGCCATAAGCTTTCCTTTTCTTCCTAAATACCAACCAAAGCTCTTGGTTTAGCCAGGCCGGTCATCTTCTCTGCTAGCTTGTCTTATGGCACATGGGGACAGCCTGCTCCTGCACTTTAAAGAGTTCCTTCTTGAAGAATGTCCAGCCTTCCAGGACTCCTTTGCCCTTCAGGATAGCCTTCCAAGGAACTGTCAGTCAATCTCCTAAACAGGATGAAGTCTGCCCTCCAGAAGTCCCAGGCAGTGGTTTTACTAAACCCCCTCCTTACTTCTCCAAGAATTGAAAGCTCAATATGTTTAATTATAGTAAAACAGACGGTTATTTGAACACGTCAGAACAACCTGTTGTTGTAGTCTTAACGTAGTTTGGTTAACAGATGGCATCATGCACAGGAATTGGTAATACAATAAAAAAATTGGTAATATTGGTACAATAAAAAAATACTGTTCAGCTGTGGTGATTCACAGAAATAATCCTGTACTTTTTTATTGTCTGAAAAGTCTAGATAAAATTTCAGGAAACAAAAAAATATTGTGTGCATTTTTAAAGTTTTCTCTTACCCATAATTTTGTAATAAAATACTACATTTAACCATTATATTTGTAGTGAATTGAAAGATCTGGTTTTACCCATGAATGACTTCTAATTTCAGAAAAAATAGATTGGTAAAATTGGACAGAATGGTTTTTAATCACTGAAAAGCATTCAGTTAGATGGCAGATACAGTATTTTTTTGTGTGTTGGTGTCACAGAGAATCTTACTAGCAGTTGTTACTGAGGTTTTTTACCTGGTTTTGGATGCTGATTACTGAACATGTTGTGGAATTTGAAAAATTGGCCCTAAAATATTTCTAAGTAAATTGTTGTTTCTTGCTGCCTCTAATCAATCCATTCATTTCTTATCTATGAGTGATGATTCAACCTTCAACTAAGATTTAAGAAGGAGCTTGTGTTTTGAGCTGTCAGAGAAACAAGCTCTGGATATATAAATAAGAAATTCTCACTTTCTTACAGATGTTTATTATGGCCTACTGTAATTCTGATTTGTTTTTCTTTGTATCACTAGAAGGAAGGAGGAATAGAGAGCAGAAAGAAAAGAGAGAAAGAGCAAACAGGAAAATGACAGAAAAAGATACCAAAACGAATTGGCAGAAAGAAGAAATGTTCATGTGATAAATCTGTTGGGTTTTTTTTTTTATCATGTTGGCTAGATACATGCATGCACATATTGCTCTGCCTTCCATTGTAATTTGAAGGACTGGCTCGCATATCTGTGTCTGGTCTTTGAGAAATTCACAGATGTTAGCCACCTGAAACATAGCTGGGCCAAATTCATTTCCAGACTTCTCAAAGTCACTTTTGTGTTTTCTGTACCTTCAAACGAGTATATTTTCTTCTGCAAAGTTCAAATTCAGATTCAAGTGTCTCTGAGATCTGAACTACATGTGATATTTTTATACTGAACTACATAGCTGACAATGCTAATGTAGTTGTAGTACCACTTCTCAGTTGTTTATAAGACAAATAGAAGCATTAGGGCACAAGCTGCAAATTGCTAAATTGGAAAAAAAATATTTTAAAAACTACAAAAACTTACGCTTTTCCTAACAACTCAAAGGGACTGTGGGGTTCTAAAGATAGTTCACCCACATAGAAATTTTGTGAGACATGATTAAGGGGAGAATTCTCAGATAATAATTCTTGCCAAAAATATTATTTTATTTTTTATTAAAGAGAAGTGGTTAGAGAAGAGGTAATCTTGACATATTCGCATCTGCTATTCAGTTTCACTTCAGGTCAGTCATTACTCAATCACTTCAGGAGATTAAGAAAAGAACAGTGTGCGTAAGGATTACAGTCCACTTGAATGACCCTATAAAAACTCCAAATAGATGGGTCAAAGTACCTAAGAAGTTAGGAATATCTGTACACGATGCAGTGTTTTAAATCCTTCTGAGAATGGTTAATCTAGACTGATTGAAGAACACATTCAGAACAAATCCAAGGCATTTTCTAATTGGGCCATTTGCATCAGAAGGCTAATGGTATCCTGGGCTGCATCAGGAGGACTGTTACCAGTATGTCAAGGGAGGTGATTCTTGCCCTGTACTCAGCACTGGTGAGGCCACATTAGGAGTGCTGGGTCTAGTTCTGGGCTCCTTAGCACAAGACAGACATGGACACAATGCAGATGATGAAGGGACTGGAGCATCTTTTATATGAGGCAAGACTGAAAGAGATGGGACTGTTTTGCCTGGAGAAGAGAAGGCTCAGGAGGTTCTTATCAACATGTACAAATATCTGCAGGGACAGAAGGTGCAAGCAGAACAGTGCCAGGCTCTTTTCAGTAGTGCCTAACGACAGGACCAGAGGCAACAGGCACAAACTGAAATACAGGACATCCCCTCTGAACATCAGGCAACACTTTTTCATTGTGAATGTGATCAAATAGTGACACAGGTTTCCCAGAAAGGTTGTGAAGTCTCTCTCCTTGGAGATATTTTAAAGCTGTCTGGACGTGGTCCTGGACAATCAATGTTGTGTGGCCCTGGTTGAACAGGGGCTTGGACCAGATGATCTCCACAGTTTCCTTCCAACTTCAACCGTTCTGTGATTCTGCCATCATAAAGCATTGAAAGATTATGTTGCAGCAGTCCATCCCTTCTGTGCTTTCTTGTTGCATAAGGCCTGACTTGTTTTCCTCCTGGAGTCTTACATACCGGAGTACTTTGAAGATCACTCTATATTGACTGTTCTATAGACCCATCATAAAAATTTGAAAGATTATGTTGCAGCAGTCCATCCCTTCTGTGCTTTCTTGTTGCATAAGGCCTGACTTGTTTTCCTCCTGGAGTCTTACATACCGGAGTACTTTGAAGATCACTCTATATTGACTGTTCTATAGACTATTGAGAAAAATTTAGTTTCCCAAATCCAGTCCTTTTATTGGTGCCAATTCACACAGGTTTTATTGCATAAGTTTCAGCTCACTACATCCCTTCTTCCATTTTTCTGATCTAGCTCAGTCAGGCTCATTCTTTGTAAATTTCTGTAGTTTTGTGCTCTTCTTCTGTAGATTAATTTAGGCTAGCTGTAGTTAAGTACCAGCATCTCCGATATGGGGGGTTTTTTTCAGTTTACTGTTTGGAATGGAAACATTTAGCATGCAGGTCCTTCAGTGTTTTCAGTTTTTTTCTCTTTCTTGGGTTATTATGGTATTACCTTACATACTTGGTGTTTTCTCCAGTGTGGTAGGGGAAGGGAAGAGTTTTGCCTAACTTCCACTAGAAGGCTCCCAGGCTATGATAGAAAGAGAATTTCAATCTGGAACTTCTTGTGGCATTTCCTCACATCCAGTGTTTGAGTTTGCCCCAGGGATGCAATAGTGTGTTCTTGGAATCTCAAAAGGCCACACCATGAAACAGGCTGGTAAGTCCCCAGTCTGAGATGACCAGAGCTGCCCAACCCTGCTCAAGCTGCAGAACAGATAAAATGCTGACTACCTTGATAGTGAAATCAAGCAATCCTAGGGGCTGACATTTCAAAATAAAAAATTAAGGAGGTCTTTGTTTTTAACAAGTATATATCCACGCTGTCGTTGTAACAACTTAAGGAATCCGTCGGTGATACATGTTAAGAAGTGGATCAGCAGAAAGAGAGTTGTAATACTTGGAAAAATTCAGTAACTTCTATTGAAACTTTCTGGAAGTATCTCTGTGCTAGCCCAAGCCCTAACATTTAATTACGCCAAAAATTGAAATCTACTGGTTCGTCAGTCTTAGAAAGATTGACTGTGTTCGTCAATCATTCTAAATTTGTCAGGAATTATTATAATGTATGGCTCATGACTCAGCAGTCTGCTAAGAACAAAGCTTAACAAGTTGTTATTCCTTCCTTAAAATAACAGCAAACAGGTGGTAGGTCAAATAATGTTAACTTCTACCTTGGTCCTCCACAGTTCCAGGAAAGAAATAGGTCTATTCATGTATACATTGGCAAGCATGTTATAAGATGGGACCAAGGCAGTTTGAAGAACACGGCAGTTCTAAAAAAACCTGTTTCTCTTTCCAGGCTGCTGTCTGCAAAGCAATTAGGTAGCACAGTTTCAAGGGCAACTTGAAATGTTGAGCTACATGCCTGTACATAGAATATCTGTGTAGCATAGTGCTATTCCGGTTAACTTTTTTATCATAGAATCATAGAATGCTTTAGGTTGGAAGGGACCTTAAAGATCATTTAGTTCCAACCCTCTGCCATGGGGCAGGAACACGTTCCACTAGACCAGGTTGCTCAAAGCCCCATCCAGCCTGGCCCTGAACACTTCCAGGGATGGGGCATCCACAGCTTCTCTGGACAACCTCCCTTCAGGTAGTTGTAGAGAGCGATAAGGTCTCCCCTCAGCCTTCTTTTCTGCAAATTAAACAACCCCAGTTCTCTCAGCCGCTCCTCATAAGACTTGTTCTCCAGACCCCTCACCAGCTTTTTTATCCTTCTCTGGATGCGCTCCAACACCTCAATGTCTTTCTTGTAGTGAGGGGCCCAAAACTGGGCACAGTACTCAAGGTGCGTCCTCACTCATGCTGAGTAAAGAGGGACAATCACTTCCCTAGTCCTGCTCACCACAATGTCCCTGGATGGCCAGGATGCTTTGTCACAGTGTGTAATTTCTTCAATAAAATCATATGCTGTGCAAATCCATCAGTCCTTTTAAACTGTTCTGCAATGAACTTTTTTTAAAATTCAGGCAAATTAATTCTCTAATCTCACAAGTGTCTAGAATGTCTTCTGTTATCAGACATATTTTTAAGTTACTCTCTTTGTTGGTAATACAGTTTGCAATCATCTCTAAAAGTGCTGTAGGACTGGTAAATGTGCCCCCTTTAAGACTCCCAGGATACACATAAGACAGACAGTGTCCCTTTTATCTCCTTTCTGTCTGTCTCCTATAGTATTTAGATGGTACCATAATATCTTGGTGCCTGTGATTGTTCTCTACTTGTATTGTTGAAAGATTTGTCTGAATGCATAGAATTTTCCACATAAATTGTTGAAGATTTCAGGGTTTTGAAATCAAAGCAGTTTTAGAAATGTGGAAAGCACAAAATTTCTTTATCTGTAATGAGAAATACATTAGTGTGGGTTTGTAGTGCTAGGTGGCATATAAGCGTATAGAAAGGGAGAGGAAGGGGTCAGTCACCCTTGTGCCTTGCCATACAGGTTCTTTAGCACATTCTTTGTGGTGTTTGGCTTAACTATACACACAGTGTCTTGCCTGACATAGGTCCAATGGGTGAGAAATCTGGCTTCCTCCTGCTGAGTAACGAAAGGAAAGACAACCAGTGAGTGGTTATACATATGTATACATATGGAGGTTATGCCACGCAACGGGGTGCCTGTCTCTGACCTAGTCTTAGACGTGCTTGAATTGCTCCAGCCTTTTCTCTCCTCCTCTCTTGGCTTTCCTGTGCTTCACTACTGGTGGTCTGCTGTACACCACGCAGATGTTTTCCCCATGTTATTTCATGGTTATTTTTCAAGTGGTTTCTTAGTAGAAGGGATGGAGGGTCCGCACATGGGAACATCTGCTCGAACAATTTTTCAAAGCAAACAGCAGATGGCATTGCTGCTTCCTTTTGATCTTGCAAGAAAAATCCCATACCAATGGTGTTGGTTTAAGTTTCAGGCTGCTTGGTAATGGTGTACATGAGTATTCGCTTCTCCCTTTTCTCTCAACAGTAGCCCTACTTGCAGATGTTTTCTTTGCAACTTTCTATTTTTGCCCTTTTTCTTTTTGTGACCTTAACTCCTACTAGGTGTCACGATCTTTGGGTTTTTTCTCTGCCCCACTTACTGCCATATCATCATTACTAGTTCTCTTTCTCTATTCATATGCAAATTGTAGGGAAATAGAATCCTCATGCTACTCTTCAGCTTTGATTTTTCTGTGGTTCAGCCTCTGTATATACTGAGTCAAGAACTTTATATACATCTCATTTGATACTTTTTTTTTTTTTGAAGAAAGCTTTATTTCTCAAGGCAATTTCTTGGTCTAATTAGGGTTCTTCCTTTTTGCTTATTTTTGACATTCAGAAAATTCATGCACTTAAGCGTGTAAAGTGTGTATGATATTTGAAATGTTCAAGTAAATTTGTAGCCTCTTTTTTGTCATTTTATTTAGCATTAATTGAGTTTTTAACTGAACCTCCTTTGCAACACACGCATTCATGTTTTATCACCCTGATACATTTATATGACTTCCTTAGGTATTCTGATCAAATCTTACTGTACAGGGTAATCAGGTTGCTCTTGTTAATGGGTAACAGTGTGAGAAATTAAACTTGCATTTGGGAGGTGAAAACATGACATACAAATAATCTCTGTTTGTAGAGAAGGGAGGCTGCAGTAAAATTTCTGTGATACGGGTAAGACAGTAATAGGAGTAGGAGCACAGAAACAGAAATAGGAGCAGTCTCTGGGGGCAATTCAGTCGAGTTTATCGTCAGCCTGATGTGGCAGTTAGGAATGTCACTTCCCTTAACAACCCTGGAAGCTTAAGGTGGAGCTTTTGAGCACTCAGTCCCTTCGGAGTTGGAAGGCTGTTAATATAAAGCAGTGCATGGGTGATTTTATCTTGTTTCTAAATTTTACTAAGTTGTATTTAGCCATTTTAGGTAGATGCCAGCAGGACTCCTGCATTGAAAACTCTGGTGCATTTGCAGAGGATCCTATTTTCAGGTCTTCTAAACTCCATAAGTTTAATTGTACCTCATCCGTCAGCCTCCACTTATTAAAGCTGTACTGCCATCCTTTGTATTATTTTAATTCAGTTTAAACCTGAATTTTCCTAAGTAGTGCATAAAAATTATTTTCTTATAAAATTTTTTCTCCAATTTTTTATCTTCTTTAATATTTAGTTTTCTGTAAGATTGTATTTCAGTAATGTTAATTTTTGTTCTAAATATTCAGTTGGTTGCTCATTGCTGCGTGTTCTTTAGAACTTCAGGATCAATTTGTCAGGGGGCTTGTTTTTTTCAAAATTTAATTTTAAACCTCATCTAAAATAAACAATCTATTTATGTAAGTGATAAAATGCACAAAACATTGGCCTTGAATGTTCAGTGTTTTTCACTGTTTTTGACATTCTATATTAAACATCTCATATAACGTGACGTTACAATTGAAACCAAGAAATAAGAAAAAGAAAGCATATTTTCTACACACAAATGCAAATGGATTTGGTATCTTTCAATTCTCCAGCAGCCAACAACTTTATATTTTTATAATAGGTTCATTTCCATATTGAGATAAATTTACAGATGGACATGAAATATATACAGTTTGTTTGTGCCTTGTTTAATTGAATAATAAACACAAGTAAAAAATCAACCTGGGGATCAAAAAAAAACCCAACATTTTATCCACATCCTAAAATTGTTGTAAAACTGGCAAGTATGAAGAAAGGTAACATGTATTATCCATGTAAAAATTACTCAAGAAGAACTCTTCAGGAAGATGCGAATTAGCTAAATGTATTTTTATTTGGTGCCATGAAAAACAGGTCCATACTATCAAAATTAATTGGCTCCATCAGTTAAAAATCTAATTTCAAATCTGTTTGCAACCTTCACTATGTAATTATTATGTTCCAGGACCTTTCATTTTTATTGGACAAAGAGGTCTTGCAACCTGTTCTGGAATGCTTAGCTACTGTCTGGCAGTAGTGAAATGGCCTTTGTAGAGAGCTATTCTATGGCTTTTTGCTATTGGTACCATAGGAATAAAGCTTTGGTGACTGTGTCCACTGAGGGGCACGGCCTAAAGACTGATGTGAAAGGTAGAATTGTCAGTGCACTTAAGTTGTTTTCTCCTTTGTTTGCTTTTAAGAAATGATCTAGTATTTGTTGTTACAGAAATGCTCTTGCTTACAGCTGTGCGTTCCTCCCTTTTTGCCACCTCCATTCCTGAAACAAGAAGGAGGATTTGTGTGGATTCACTTGAGACTTGCATCAGAGGATGCAACCAAGTTGAAACTACCCTGGCCAAAAAAAGCAGGAGGTCCAAAGTAGTGTATGGAGCTAAGGATGTCACACTGACTGGAAGATTTATAATGACATAGTTTATTATTTATGTTATGGTAGTTTTCAGAGCTGCTGTGATAAAATGGTGCTAAACAAAAATTGTAGGCTCTTACATTATTCTTTGATTCTCACCAAAGGGGACTTTATCTGCTAGCTACAAGCAAGATCTGATTCTTGTACCAGTCCTCAAAATGCCATTTGAAAATTGATGAGAAGCAAATTCTAATTCCTAATGTTGCCATTCTGCACTAAAATTCAGTAATACTGGGTTTTTGGATTTGTTTTCTTAATAGAATCTCCATATGTTAGATTCACCTCATTTCACTCTGGACACCAGAGATGTTTTAGAAGGTAAAGCAAAACAAAAAAAAATAATAGGATTTCAACAAAAGAAGGGATTGTATTTTCAACTTTAAAATTGGAATCAAAATTACGAAACAGAGAATAATATATAAAATGTGTTTTTACTTGCCAGTGTTTTGCTAGTTTCTGCTTATGGTTTCGCTGAACTGTGTCTTAACTGAAGGAGCCAAAGATTTGATTGAGTGGTATTCAGTCTTAGTATTGTCATTCAAAACTAAACTTGCTTTTCTACTCAAACCACACTTGCTGAGAACTGCATGAGCTACTCAATAGCACTTCACCCCTTGAATGCAATTTCAAAATTGATTTCTAAAGTTAATCTTTCTCTTGCAAATTAGAATTGTTTTATTATGGGAAGCCATCTAATCTGAGTTCATATATTCTCTTTTCTCCCAGATGGAGACCACTCTTCTTCTTCAATTATTTTCCTTAAGAGTTATCTTTTTGATTCTTTGATTAGAAAGGAAATTTGAGGACCCATAGCTCTCCTCAAAGTTTGACTGTGATGACACACATTCTCCTCCCCATGGCTCCATGAAGTTGTGTATCTTCTGCCCCCCCCCCCCCTTTTATTGTAAATGAAGCTTTTAGTGCTGCTCAGTGGCCATTGAAAGCAAATTAAGTATTCAAGGATTATTTGATCCAAATAACAAAACTTTTACAATAACTTGCAAATTATATGCCTTTGGAAGCTTCCCTTCAGCTCAGAATTCTCTTCATAAATCCCACACCATTTGTATATTCATAATACAGACAACAAATTAAGCCCTGCAAAGTGCTTTTTTTTTCCGGATTGACTCCTGCCAACCTACCTTGTACAAATGGACATCTTCTGGTAGGTTTAGAGTTGCGTGCCACCACACAATCTTTGTGGTTGTTCTGTTGTATAGTTTGGTGGTAGAGAATAATAAGTCTGCACTGAACTCATAGTTGATTGTACTGAAATACAGATATTCTTAAGATAGTAATAATAAAAAATTATTAAATACTTTACCATGCTAAATGCAGCAGGGTAAGTCCTACCATGAGTTCATCACCCAAGTTTACACCTCATTTCTTAGATGAGTTTTTATAATTTGTCCTGAGTTCTGTAGAGCCACAATTAAAAAATAACAAAAGAAAAAGTACAAAAGCACCAAGGCTAGCTAGTTTGGTCATATCTTTCATTATTTTTCCAGATATGCATATTTTTGCACAATTTTGTTCATTCTTAATATTTAATGAAAATATTATTGCTCATTCTTTCAGCAACCCAGTGCAGTCCCAAGACTTCATGTATTTACAGGTTTTTGTAATTGTGATTTACATAGCATCTTAAAAACCAACAAAATTAGGGTGGTGTTTTTTCCCTTTTAGGAACCTTGTGAAATCTTATTTTCAAAACGTAACTGGTAGGCCAATGTTGGCTTTCAGGCAACTTGACAACACACGCGGTATTCACTTGCTGAAATTGCATGAAGCATAAGTATATCCTTAAAAATCATTCTACCACGTTTCTTCTTATTTAATCGTTGTCTCCTACTCATTCGCAATTCTTGTAAAAGAGAGAACAGATGATGACATTTTACCATGAAGCAATTCTTTATTTGTTTATTCAGGAATCGTTACACGGAGTGGTGCATAAGGGACAACATTGACTTGCATGTTCTCACAAACAGATGAAGTCACTAATTTTGATTCCACATCACAATTTTTTCTTTTTTTGGTCAGGTTTGTTTGTTAGCAATTTAATCTCATCTTGTATTAGTTTTCTAACCACCCAGGCAAATTTCTATGAAAGGCAAATCTTCTTTTATCCCACCCACTTGTTACTTGGGGACAGATGATCTTGGAATGAATATTCTTTCTGCCATTATGTGACCCACTGCCATGTTTTAGTCATATAAGGAACGAAAAGGACATTCACAATCCGTTTATTATATGGTAGTGTAAAGGACAAGTGATGATCGTGCCATAGTATTTTAGTGTGCTAATGTTCTATTTTTGGTGTTTAACACAAATCTAGCAGTGTTCAGTATAGAAGACCTAACCTTGAATGTTAACAGAGTAGCTGGAGCTCCAACACTAACATAAGCATGCCAAGCATTTATATCAGGCTAGATTACTCACCACTATTGAAGCTAAGTGAAACTTTTATTCTCTAGATAGTCCATTTGAAAGAAATCAGAGGTACAGGAAAATGGGAAAAGTTACTATTATTGGTTTTCAAAACTTACAGAAAAGAAGTGGACCTTCTTAAAAACCCTCAATCTTTTCATTTTGTTGTAATTTATCCATTCTAGAAGGAAAGAATATGGTGCTCTGAAAGGTATATGCTTACATACTAGTATTATGGCATGCACAGAACCCATAGCTGAATGGTATGGGAGGGGAAGACAAAAGAGGACAGGAATATATGAGCAGCACTGGGAAAAGTAAGAAGAGGAGGGCAATCCAAAGGAAACAGATAAGGAGTGGGGAAAAGAAAGGTGACACCTGGTGTCAGCGAGGACAGGAGGAGACGATGATAGGATTTGTTTGAAGGAGAGTGGTATAATGTCTTCTGTTTCACAAACTCTGCTGAGAAGGAATGATTTAAGAAGGAAGTTAAGCAGAACAAGTAATTTGCTGTCACTGAGCCCACAGATGTTGGAACAAAAAATGCAGGAGTGCATTTGATTAGTAGGGCATGAATAAGTAAGTATTGTAAGGCTTAATTAATTGATGTCTGTGGGACACCGTTTAGATGTTATACTCTGCCACTCTCCATAATTGTGTGTTAATATTTAATTTCACCACTTCGGTGCAAACAGCAGATTTAAACTATTACATGCTTAAGATTTAATGAATAAGATATAGCACATGGTATCACAATAGAGTTCCTATTCCTGTGCCAGGAATCTAACATTTTGTTTATCTTGCATTCTGTAATAGTGCACATGTGCATAGTGTAATGCCATCCTCTAAAATAGTCCCTGTCTCAGAGGGAGAAAAGTTTCTCTGTTGGTAGACGTAATGGCATCAGGTCTCTCTGCTGGTGCTGTGTGGAAAAGACAACATCCCTGAAAGCTTTACATTCTCATATTGTTGGAGCTTCTAAGTTTTGTCAGGTGCTGGTGACTTGGACCTAACACTGAGTTGTAACTCAGGAGACAAAACAGTTGGAAAACTTGGAGAAAGGCTCTAAGGGTCAGCGAAATTTACTGTGGGCAGCTGCTGCTTCAAAGCAGCTCGCTATGCAGAAGCCTATTAAGAAGTAGTAGGTTACTTTCCTGCCGTTTCCCCAGCATGATGGATGACGTTCTGAAAAGTGAAAGGACTTCCTGTGCCACAGAGGTTTTCCCCGTGACTTCTTGCCCAGACCCAGTTGCTTTCATCACACTGATTACACTTCCATCTAAATACTCTTATGGATCTCTCTAAATAAAGTGTTTTCCCCACATGATGCTAAAAGGAATTTGTTTTCATCTATGATAGAGTGACTAATGCCATTATTTACAGATGGTGCTATTTATATTCTAAATCTCCATTTACAATTCAAAACAGCAATAAATTCTTACTGGAAATAGGTTCAAGCTGCAGAGCTCAGAATTGGAAATTCATTTTCCCAAAGTTTCGATGAGCTTAGATTTTGAAACTTAACTTCTTACTATAATAGGAGTCAACAGCAGAGCTTAGAACAGTTTTGATTTTCATATGTAAAAGTCTGTGTTTTCATATGTCATAATATCTAATTTTAATGTTTAAATCAGAGTACACTTAATTTAGGGTAGGGTAAATTCCTTGCTTTTAAATAGCAATGTTCTTTAGCAAGATAAATGCTTTTCAAAAATATGTGAAACCGTAGCAAAAATCTACATGAGATCAGCTAAGATAATACATCCTATGAGCCAAACTACTTGATGACCCTAATTAAGATACTTATCTTCTCTTCCATACTTAAAATAGCAAAATGTAAATATTGATGTATCGGTGAAGACGCCGTAATTGTGTGGGTTTGGGATCTTTAATTTTGTATATATCACAGGAAACAGAACATATTGCTAAAAGAGAAAAATGCTTTCCATGTGATTTTTATCATTAGATCCAAATATGTTTGAAGACAATGAAAAATGCCCTTTTAAATTCTAAATGTTTCAAGATAAAAATTGTGGCCAAGTCTTCAGCAGAAGCTTTTGCTGGAATTGTTTAGGAATGTGAAGAAAGGAGGGTCATGTAGTCCTGCTGTGTGTCTCTCCCTCGCTGCCTTTTTCTCCCTCCCCTTTATAACTTTTTCCCTCTTTTGCCAATCTTAACCAGATCTAGCAGAGGGGTGGAAGCCTCAGAACTGTTCAGCTTCAATAAATTCTGTGAGAACAGGATGAGATAGGAATGCATGCACTGGCTTAGAGCAAACGTCCAGTGAGCTCCCTCTGGCCATGGCCATGAGTAAATGGTTAGGAAAATCATAACAGAACAGAGCAAGTAAAGGCTGATACTTCTTCCAGTATATTTTGCCAGCTTCTGCCTATCATGTTATAGGCTTCTTTTACCCATCATCTCTATCAATCTACTTGCTGACTGATGACAGGCATTATTTGAGGTAGCCTTGTGAGATATAACTTCCCTTTATAAAAGCCACGTTAACTCCTTTTTTTATAGAATTAGTAGCACATGGACAAACATGATATTCATTGCTCTTCATTTCTAGGGTTGTGCCTGGTACAGAAGTTAGACCTTTTGGGGTTTATTTTCCAAGTTCTGCATATCATCCCTACAGTCCACATACGATATCTTATTTATTGCTTCTCAGTATCATTCCTTCAGCTTCTCCATGCATTTTTCCAAAGCGTTATTGACATGAAGAAAAATCACCTTTTGTGTCCCCTTTTCCTCTTCGCTTGTGTTAGTACAGCTCTTTGTACAGCCACACCAGTGAGAGCAGGAACTGCTAAATCTGAAACCCTAGGATCACAAAAGACCCTTTTGTGCTCAGCACTGCTTTGTTGCTTTCTTCTTCAGATTTTCTGGGGCTTTGCTCTTTCTTTTGTTGGTGGTCAGACGCACACAACCAAACATCTCTACCTATGTTTTGTTTGTATGTGCTTGTATCTGAGGTGAAGACTGCTTTCATTTCACCTCTCTAGTTACTTAAAGGACCTTAATGACTCCCCTTACATTTATGGTGATTAAATAGTGACTATTACAAAAATCTACCTCAGTGGCATCTATCCCAACCCATAAAAGTAGTTTTGCAAGTAAAACCAAGGTTTAGACCAGACTGTATTTCACATCCAGTTATTACACTTTGTGATGTTTTTGCTGTTTGTGAGAGGCTCTCCATGGCACAGATTTGCCACATGGCAGCTCACCTCTATATTCCCCAGTGCTCTTTGCTGAAAATCAGTCCAGTTACTTAAACAATTTATACAGTATTCAGACTCAGCTGACCAACAGCTAGCTATGGTGGGCAAGGATGGTCTTGTTCCTTTTCCTTCCTTAGATATATTGTTTATTCTTTAGCTGTAGAACTTACCTGACACACAGTGAGGGGACCCACAGGGTTCCATAGTGAGCCAGTTTGGGGAGCAAAATCAGAACAACGCTATTAGGTTGGATTGTAAGGTGAATTATTTCTGACACCTTTTAAAAATGATTGCAGGAAATATCCAGGGGACTACAGAGGAAAGAATTTGGCATCTGTGCTATGCAGATTAGCAGAAACTAGAATCAAGTCTAGAATTAGTAAGTGTATGGGCAGAGTCAGACTGGCCATAGCAAAGTGAAGTCAACAATGGGAGTAATGGGAGTTCACAGGGAGTCAAAAGAAATGTGTACAAAGAATGTAGTCATTGGATTTTCAAGAGACTTTTGATGAGGGTCCTCTCCACAGGTTGTTTAAGAAACTGCCAGAGAGTGAGGAAAAAACATTGGATAAATAAAAGAAGAAGAGGAAACAAAAATTAAGAGTAAATGGTCAATTTTCACAGCAAATGGAGATCACCAGTAAGTCTTCTCAAAAAAGGGAGGAATAGGGAGGTGACAGTTGGTGAATGATACTGTTACAGAAGGAAATTAAAACAAGGGCTAACTAAAGAGAATTGCAAATGGAGTTTACAAAGTCTGTCAAATGGCTTTGTAATAGAATGTCAGATAAAATCAATGTAGGTTAGTGTAAATTAATAGGCAGGGGAAGCAGGGGAAATCCTAGCTTTGCATATGAAAAGACAGACCTTGAGACGTCTGTTATCACTCAGTAGTTAGATCGTGGGCTTATAATAGACATATTTCTAAACAGAAATAGAAATATTTGCATTATATTCCTTTAGCAAAAGAGACAAATAGAAATAATAGTCCTGAAAAAAGATTAGCTTAGTATCAATCAAAAGAAAACAAATCCAATGTTTGTAATTATTTGGAAGGGAACAGAAAACATAACAAAGAACAAAATTTATGTTTCTTTGTACAGCTGTTGTGTTACCATATTCTGAAGACCATATGCAGTTACAGTCGCCCTCTGTCTCTATAAAGACAGGTTAGAGCTTGGCCAGGTTCTGGTAATGGTGGTAAGGCTCACCATCAAGCAGTATTCATACAGGGAACATTTAAAGA
>VXBO01014845.1:17430-77457 GCA_013400135.1 Rhinoptilus africanus
AAAGTATTTCTGTGCAGCTTTATGGAGGTGAGTTCAAATGAACAATCCCAGGTATGGATTTTAAAGAATCTTGTTCTTTCTTGAACATTTCGTATCTCCTTATCAAAATGAAATTGGATAACATGGCTCAGGGGGCATCTTTTTTATATATAAATATATANGTGATATTTGTGTCTGTTGTTTGGGGGTATCTAGGTAAATAGGAAGCCTGGAGAAATAATCATCAAAAATAATTATGCAGTGGCAGGGTGCCTTTCCTCTATGTATTTCTCAAATTTCAGGAATTTAGTGTTTTGAGGTAGCATTCTAGAAATCTTGTGCTGCTTTACATAATCAACTTTGTCTAAGATTTGCCATTAAAATTATTTTGTATAATTTCTGCACAATAAGCAGAATAACTTGGTTTTAGCCCAGCATTTTTCGTTTCTGCTTTGCTTCCTTTAATGGAAATCATTACTTTTAGAAGCATTGTTATAATCAGGGGATTCAGTATCATTGTCTCAAAGCTGTATTTCAAGAGCAGAGATGCTCAAGAGTTTGAATAAACTCTGCTTTAGGCTGTTGCAACCTGTACTAATGAAGCAGCAGTCCGTGTTTTGTCCCCCCCACCCCCGAAATATGAATTCCATCCAGAGCAGTATATTTATTGAAGCTTATCTAGTACAGATGAGGTGTCTGTAGAAACATCTTAATGGTTGAAACCTCCTTTTTACAACATTCCCAATTACTTTTGGTGATAAAACTGTAGCTTAAGCACCCAAAGCCTATCCAGATAATCTCTTAAAGCTTGAGTTCATAAAATTGGCCAACATGTATTCAGATAACTACTTAGTTTTTGCACTCCTATCTGCTTGGATTTCAACTCATCCCTTTTTTGTGCCTGTTAGTAGGGTGAGTTAAGGACAAAGAATTTAACTTCAAAACAAAAAGGCAAAGGCCTGTACTGTTCACTCACCCTGTGATTTGTGAATTCTTTTAAAATACTAACACAAAGTGGTTCTTCAGAACACTTGATTGTGTTAGCGTGTCCTTCTACATTTTTCTTTTTTTTCTCAGAGTGAGTACTTGATGATTGCAACTGTAGTATTAGAAACAGATGGGGAAAACCCTTCAGGTAGAAGAGGAACCATTACTTGGAATGATGAAACAGAAGAAGAGAAAGGACAAATTGTTAATTTTATAAACTGTATGCTGGCCCATCACCTGTACTAGCTGTGCAGTTTCTGTCGGCAGAGTAGAAGGACCTGGAGTTATCAGGGATCAAAGGTTTGGTTTTCCTTGGGCTGTAAGCTTCTGGCCAGTATTGCCTGTGTATGAACAGCAGAGAGGGCTTTTTGCTAGTAGTTGGATTATCTATGAATGGCGAAGGCTACACTTTATTCACATGTGGTCTGTGGTGGTAAAGAAGCTGAAAGAGGCCCTAGGAGAGTTTTCACATGGTCCCTGTGCTGTGTAGGTCTTAGCTGCATGGTGTAGTTGTTGCCTGATGAGGTCTTGGCTTATTCTGAAGCCTTCTGTACCACCCCCTCTTTTGCCAGACTTCCGTCCTCTTTTCTTGGCTTTCTGGTGCACAGCTAGGCAAGGTGCTTCAACGTCATGCTTGCTTGATGTGGATTTTCAGATTTCTAATAGTAATTGAACTTTATTTTTTCCTTTGGCCGGGTCTTAGTTTTGTCTTTTGGTTTAGCTATGCATAGAGAGTGCTTTACTGCTTGTAAGCTTAGTGAGTGCAACATCTGAAGAGGGTATTCTGTCTCAGCTGTCTTCCTTGACACTTAACTGCTGTAATAGACTAAGTAGTCTGTTTTCCTGTTTGAAGGTTTAATATTGTGATATGTGGAAAAGGCAATGTGTTCTTGGATAGCATGAACTACTGCCTACTGCAGACTGGAGAAAGATGCTGATTTCACTGCGTTTGCACAGCTTCCTTACAGTATCTGAAACAGGATGTTTTATCAGGATGAACAAAAGTTCTTATGACATCGTCGCTGTGCTTGTTTGCTAGATAACGAGTTTCACAGAATGGCATACCTTCTCAGGCTACAGAAAAAAACCTGTGGACTTGCATGATTTGAAATATCAGTGGAAAATGGGTGCTTGGAAGCATACTTCTGTGTGGGTGTTTCCTCTCCCTTGTATGTGTGCCTCTCCGTTATTTTTGGTTTCTGAGCTAGCACAGCAGATGTATGACACACATGCTTAATTAAAGAAGCAATTTATCTTGTTCCTTTCCTGCTTCTAAAGTTTTGTTTACTGTAGTTACAAGTTTTGCCTACTTCCAGATATTGCCAGATACTGCTTTGGGACCACGCTCACAAGGAGACATGCCAGTGAGCATTTAGCCAGTGGCTTTTCCTGGCTATGTATCTACAGAGCTGAATTTTCAGGATGTGTTCTCCTCTTAGAGCTCCTAGTTTAAGATCTCTTGTTCCCCTTTGGTGCTCAGCCAGTAAGTTAATGGGCCCCTTCAGTTCATTACAATTTGTTTTGAGTTAGCGTTTGGTTAGTTTTGTGTGGCTACTTAGCTTTATTGTGTTCTTTCCTGTCTTTGCTTCTGTACTACCACTAAGAGCTACGTGGTTTTCCTTGTGGTCATATAGCAGTTCTGTGCTTACATGTTTAATTGCTCAAGAACTTAAGAAAGTATCTTGCAAAAATTTTGTGTGTATGTATGTTAAAAAATTTAAAAATTCTTTCATCAAATATACATTCATTTATATCCCTCCCCTCGAAGAACAGAAAAAGATCAGTATTTGCTGTTTGTGTTGTTTTGTTCTTTTCTTGGGGAAATACTGATGCTCTCTCATTGCATGTGTAATGTAGTGTGTTATATGCTGATGTTTGGATATTGTTGTGTTGATCTGGGTCTCTTTTAAGGATCCTATTTTAAGATGTTTTGGGTTGTAAGCAGGCAAAACCAGCAGATAAAGCCTTCCTGACAATAGTCTTTAATATTTTCAGAAGTTTTCTTTGTGGACATTTTCTCACCTCTGTTTTTGGATTTCGTCTTTAACTGATCAAAACCCTCTTGTCTTTCAGGCTATGAACCGCTCCCTTGCAAATGTGATTTTAGGGGGGTATGGCACCACATCAACAGCTGGTGGGAAGCCCATGGAAATTACTGGAACTCACACAGAAATCAATGTGGACAACGCCATTGAAATGATAAAGGAAGCCAATAATATTATTATTACTCCAGGTAAGACATTCTTGACTCATACAGCAAGATGTTCACTGGATGTATTATTAAAAAAACACACCACAAACAAAGAAAACCAAAAACTCCAAACAAAACAAAAACATGGAGTGTGTCAAATATCGAATGGATCTGTGGGATCTGTTTTTGTTCCCAGGTTGGTCATCATTCCTCTGTGTAGGTGTATATGCCACTTTATTTTTCCTTCTGTGCATCTCTTCAAACTTTGTTCTATTTATTTAGATTTTAAATTCCTCAGGACAGACAAAGACTATTTTCTGTAAACTATGTTTACAGTTAATTTTGTGCGCACCTATTGTGGTGTGTTTCCAAGCACTACCACAGTACCAGCAGTACCAATTACAAAATATCTGTCTGCTAATTTACCGAAAGAGAGGATTTTGTTTACACTTCTCATCTACTTGCTCAGTTATGCATTGTTGTATTAAAAAAACAGCTGAAAAACATCTAAAACTTAGTATACAATAAATACTGGCATTAAAGTAGGAAAAAAACCCCTGAAAACAAACCCCCCGAGTTGTCTGAAACTATTACATTGGCTGTAGGCTCATATGGTTCACTAGTGTATTCCCTGTTAGGTGAGATCAGGCACATAGCAACTCAAGACTCATTTTCCTTCAACTGAATGGCACAGGTATTATGTTAAATTTATTTTACCGTTAGAATGAGAATAATGCTAAAAAATAAAGTAATCTTTCATTTTGTTTAAACTTAAATGAAGACAACAGTTAAGTAGGGGTCTAATTTGGGAAGTTACCTCTGTTTCCAATAAAGCTTGTAAACGTCTTCAGGGAGTCTGCTTCTTGCTCCTTTGGTCAAACCTTGAGGATACCATTAATAATTGATACTCTCAGTTTTCTTCCTGGGCATTATTGCTCTGACTAATTAATTCAGACAGAAAGACTGAGAAGATTATTTGCTGCTAAAAGCTATGTTCCTCTACTAGATTTGCATTAGGCAAATCCAAAATTTTGTTGAGGAAAACGGTGAAGTAACCTGATAGTAGCCTCTTTATCAATTTTCTAATGCATCTGTCTGAAACATCCTTTTCTGACAGAGAAAGGAACATGTATTTTTGTGAAGCTGATATAAGTTACATGTGTAGTTTGACTGGTTAAATGGCTGTGCTCTTAGTGGTCAGGAGACCAAAAAGAAGAGATGAATTACAATGGCCCGTCTGGGAATATATGAATATCTGATGTATGCATGGGTGCCTAGAGATAGATATATGTAACTTTTTTGTTTGTTTGTTTTTAATTATGAGAGCTTCTGTTTGTGTGAAAGGTTGTAACAATTCTCTCTGCACTGAAACAGAATAGCTTAAAATTTGTAATTTTTTTCAGGTTATGGTTTGTGCGCAGCAAAAGCTCAGTACCCCATAGCTGACCTGGTGAAGATGTTAAGAGAACAAGGGAAAAATGTCAGGTAAGTGTTTTCCTTGATGAAAAGTATTACAGTTTGGCTTTGTGGTGTGGGGTGTTTTTGGGTTTTTTTTTCCCCATTCTATTACAATCCCTTACAAGTCTTTGTTTTGGTTTAATTTTACTTTCATCAGTCTCTGTCAAGCATACTAGCTGGAGGAATGCTCTAGTCTTACTAACGTATAGCTGAATATCTAGAAATTTCATGCTTTAGTGTGAAAGATCCCTTACTCTCCCTTATATGCTTCTTAAATTTGGTTTTTGTAAGTTGCCCCAGCCATTGGAGAGTAATTTTTTGTTGGTTTGGTTTTGTTTTGTTTGGTGTCACACTGAACTTCAATTAAAAAGAATGGCTTTAAAACTTAGTAAGTCTTTATTGTAGCCACAAAATCTTACTTTTATGAACGGTAAGTTAGCTCCTTTAGATACTTATGCTTTACTTTTGGATATCACAGTATCTTTCTACAAAACAAGCATTGAAGTTTTTTGTAAAATACAACTTTAATGGGGCTTTTTATATTGTGTTAAATAGAACAGTTAGCAGCCTTTTCTAAGGATGGAGGTTGGAACAGCTCTGTGAAAGCAACCACTTTGTGGAAATACTGTGAGGAGCAACCACAACAGCTGACTTCAGTGCAGGGAAAATAGTTTTTCTTTGTGCTTATAGTCAGTGTGAGAGAGTGTGGGCCTAATTCAGTGCTTTGAACTGCCTCCTAGAGAAAACTACATTAAGGGGGATTGTTTACTAGGCTAAACCAGCTTTAATATTTTAATTTTTTTTAAGTCCTAATTTCCTACGGAAATGGATCCCTCTGTTTGGGGAATAGTTAAAGGGGTGTGATTGGGATCGTTGGGACTCCTAGGCAGGAGATGACCTGCAGTATGGAGAGGTGTTTGTGGAGTCAGTCTGATACAAAGTAGTCTGATACAAAGAGTAGATCAGGTAGCAGACTCTGCACCAAGAACATGGGACTCGGGAGCTCCTATTTTGGACTGATGTGCTGCATATTGTACCTCTCTTAAAAGTAGGTCTTCTGTCTGTTACATTCCTTGAGGCCATTTTAAGTCAATCCATGTGATCTTATGTTAACAGCAGGACTCTAGCTTCCACAAGGTATACTGCCTCTTTTCTCTTTGCCTCTTCCCAGCAGCGGGGGTGTAGTGTTTTCTCTCACACCATACTTCCAAGGTTTCTGCGGTCTTATTTGTTCAGAAAGTAGGCAGTGAACTGGCTGAGGTCTGACGAAGTAAACTGCTGTTACGGTTGTTACAAATTTCAAGACAGTCCAGAATATAATTTTAGCAGCAAAAGTTTTATTGCAATAAGCCACAAGCAAAACAGCGCTAGGCACACCAGGGAGTCTCCGCTCCACCAATGGCGGCCCCATACAAAACAATACAACCTCTTTCATATCCTAGTCTAATACATATTCATACTACTACTTAGGCGTCTCCACCTCCAAGTTGCGCAGACGCAATGGTCCATCTAGGGCTTTCTCAAAGCTTCTCTGGTGGTAAACACGGGGTTTCCCCCCGACAGCACCTCCCCCAGCTGAACCCTCTCCTGTTCTCATGAAACAACAGACATCCTACTCAACATAGCCTGTGGCTCCCAAAGCTTAGGTCAATCTAACAAACAAACACCTCAGATGCTTCCCCACTTCACAGCATTATTCCACTTTAACACAAATCACCAATGCATTCTTCACCTGTTTTAATGTAACCCGAATCTTTGCAGAATCGCAGAATAGCTGAAGTTAAATACATCTCTGGAGATTGTCTAGTTCAGCCATCCTCCTTGCTCAAACCAGAGTAATCTGGAGCAGGTTGCTTAGGATCTTGTCCAGTTGGGTTTTGAGTATCTAGTCTGCAGAGCTGGAGACTTGACAGCCTCTCTGAGCAGTCTGTTCCAATGTTCAGTCACCCTTAGAGTAGAGCAAGTTTTCCTTGTATTTCAGTTTGGGACCGTTGCCTCTAGTCTGTTCACTGGATACCACTGAGAAGAACCTGGTTCTGTCGTCTTTACTCCCATCCGTCAGTGTTTATTCATAGTGGTACAGAGCCTTTTCTTCTGCAGGCTGAAGAATCCCAGCTCTCAGCCTCTCCTCTTGTTACAGATACTACAATCTGTTAAGGAACATAGACCTACTCTTACTGGGTTCCCATAAGTTTTTGCAGTTACAAGCAAGACTGTTATTAGAGTTCTTTAAAACTTGTGTGGAAGGATTATTGGAGTGCATATGGCCAGTCCACATGGATTTATTCTGCTAGAGTGCCTTTCAAAGAGAAGAGATAATTCTTAGGTGCCAGTATTGGCCTCAAGTCCTTTCCTTCTTCAGTTTTTCATAGACCTTGTAGATATTGAAAGTACTGGAAAGCTAACATCATGCCTCCCTTGCTGATTGTTTTGGAAACTAATTATGGTAAGTTGATACTTTAAATTTGCTCAAGGCTCAGTTTTCATTTGAAACAACATATTTGGACAGATGCTGGCTAGCCAGACTCGTTCTCTGATTTGCGCTTGTCTAATCAACACTTACAAATACTTAAAGGGTGGGCGTCAGGAAGATGGGGCCAGGCTCTTTTCAGTGGTGCCCAGTGACAGGACAAGAGGGAATGGGCACAAACTTGAGCACAGGAAGTTCCACCTAAACATGAGGAGGAACTTCTTTACCTTGAGGGTGGCAGAGCCCTGGAACAGGCTGCCCAGGGAGGTGGTGGAGTCTCCGTCTCTGGAGACATTCAAAACCCGCCTGGATGTGTTCCTGTACAACCTGCTCTAAGGTGGCCCTGCTCTGGCAGGGGGGTTGGACTAGATGATCTGCTAAGGTCCCTTACAACCCTGTGATTCTGTGATTTCAATTAGATGGTAACTGTCCTTTGGAATTAGTATTCTAGAAATTAGCGTTTTTTGGGTTTGTTTTTCTTCTACTTTTTTTCCAAGCTGAATGAAAAGTTGCATATAAGTTTTTGCAGTGTTTTACAGCATGTATTGTGATGGATAACAGGAGGGTTGGTGTAAGGTTTAGCAGCAATTGCTTACTAGTATTTACCCAGAATGTTGTAATTTTGCATATAAAATTCCTTTATTAAATGTATTTGTTCATGCATAAATGAGAAATGAGGGTATGTGCTGCTATATCTGCTTCCTGTAGTAGTTCTCTTCACACCTTATGTTTAGCAGAAGCTCTGTGTGTGTCCAAATTGCATTAAAAATTTTGAAGACCCCTTAGATGTGCAACAAAAGAACCTTTCTTGGCTAATGCGATGACAGTGTCGCGTGCTTTTGGCTTTCCTTTCAGTGCTTCTGGGGGGCAAGCTTTATTTTTTATCAGCCTTGATGAAATAAAAAATTATTGGTTTTGCCTTTTATGTTGGCTTTGCAGGGGAGAAATGTGAATGAATCCTTGGAATAACTGGCTTATATTTGAAATGAGTCAATTTCAGGAAGGGATCACTGCAGTGGTTACCTAGTATTTTAATGAAATAAATCTGTATTTACAGTTTGTGGTAATTCAGGCCTTTCATCACTTTGCGGAGCTCCCACGGTGTTCATTGAGTGCAGCTGCTGTCCCTCTGGTTTCAGTAGGCCTGGAGTGCCTCGGGACCCTAGTACGCTCACCATCCAGATGTAGTGACACTCTGACACATCCGCTGTGGAGGGGGGCCAGCATGGACATACGATTGTCATAAATTCGTAATGCCCATACTGTGCCAAGAAAAATTGTGTCTGTCATATGGCCTTTTTTTTTTTTTTTCGTGGTTCACGATTGATCCAGAGGAGCTGCTGTTTTCATTTACTTTGCCTATAGCCATAACATTCTTAGTGAAGAGTGCAGATTATATAACGTGATGCGTAACCTTTGACTAGGGTTTAAATTTGGAAATATGGGAGAGTTTGGAAACTTCAGACTGTTTTAGTTACTAAATTGCATAGCTAACATCATCGCTTAGTTGAGATGGTCTTGCAGCAGATCACATCTTTAACGTATTAGGAGGATCACGTAGAGGGCTGGATATTGCTGAGCCTTCATTGTAGCTTTCCCTTGTTATGGAGGGGTAAACCAACAAAACTTTTCGTAGGCTAAATCCTGTAGTCCCCAGAATCCATTGGCCTTGGAGAGGAAATGCTTGTTCTACAACTGGTGTCGTATTTCTGCAAAGTTACAACTGAGTAAACTGTAGAAAGTTCTCGTCTTATCAAAGTTCTTTAGCCACATGCTGTGGTGTTTGAAGGCCCCTAGTTGTGAAATTATGATTTCTTCTATATAATTAGGTTATATTCTATTGTAATTCTCTATATATAGATATATAATTATTGTATAGAATTATAGTGCAGTTTAAAACTATACGTTCTCATATGTGCATAGGTAATTCATGTTGCCCATGTCCATATCAAGTTAACTATCTTTGCTTTTACCATAGTATGACTTTCATAAGACTTTTTCTGTCCATGTGTTTTGCTTTCCTGCATAGTAAAAAATTCTTGATAAGAAAGGATAAGAGGACTGTTAAAATTGTGCTTTGTGTAGACTTTCTAAATCTAACTCATAATTAAACATGGTTTTCTGGTAGCTCTCATAGTTGAGAGAAATGCTGGTTAGTGTTTTGGTTTGTTTTTTTAAACTAATTTTTAGAGGTGGGTGTCTTCAAGGACTTGGATTTCTGTCTTTTGATGCTGGAGAACCTAATTACTTTTGGGCACATGAAAACATAGATTTCTTACATTTTTGAAAATGTGATAGCATGAGTTTAATGTTGGATCTACATTTTTTGCTATTTATTGTTACCTCTGTGTCTGAGCTCTAGTTGAAGGTGTTTAGGGGTTTGTGTTTAGGTTTTTTTTCTCTCCATTGTTCTCATTGCTTGTGAGTAATACAACATGTGGATGGGTACCACCTACAAATTTATCTACAACTTAATAAACAGAACTGATTAACTTGAATCATTTAATTACATCAATTGACAGTCATCATTCTTTGTTGCTCTAGAAGAAAACCTAGAAAAATTTTGAAGGATGAGCTGTTAAGGTGCTGTCCCCACTGATCTTAGCATGCTGCATAGCTCAGGTGCACATGAGATGGAAGTGGAAATTGCTGTCGCTGCTGAATGGCAGCGTAAGAACAACGTGTGTTGATGCAAGTTTCTGGGAAGCTGAACTATGCTTACTAGGAACACACTAAGTGTGTACATGTGTGTCAGTTCTCAATTTGTTTCTTACGGTCAAATTAACTGGGTGTGTTCTGCATCATTAATGTTGCAGATCTGTTAGCTCAGGTGCCGTATCAGTGTAGCTAGAGAGAGCGAGCAAACCTTGCTGTCCCCAGGCCACTTCTGGAAGGATGCAGCTGTAGCTCTGTGCTCCTGGGTGTGTATTGTAGGGATGTCATTGGTTCCATATAGGTCAGCTCAGCTCCGGGTGACCTTACTAACTCAGTTTATGATGCTTTGTGGAGGCAGGCGCTTCTTTCTTCCCTGCAGCGGGGAGGGTTATTGCATTGAGCTAAGGCCCATGCCATGCATTTAGATTTTGCCCCTGCTGTGATAAACCGTAGTGGCTGGAAATATTACCAACCCTCACATAAGTATGCTTAATTTAACTAATTTAATTCAGTTAAATTTAAACTGACCTGACCCCAGCAGAGCCACTGAGCTTAGACCATGCTGAAGTACTGTTTTGGGGTGTGGGGGGGTGTTGCCTCAGGCATGACACCAGGCCTAAGATAGCTATGTCCTTTGATGCAGGTAATCTATGTAGTCATCTGTAAGGTGTGATGGGAGCATTATATTGTGATACTTTGTGATATATTTTCGTGCTACACTGCAACTGTTGTTATATGGCAGGATTAAAGCTGTGGAATATCTGAATAGTGCACTTCTCAGTTCATCTAGAGGTGTTTTGGTGTTGTGGGTTTTTTTCTTCCTGTTACCTTGGTTAACAGATCGTCTGTACTGGAAACAGAGGTGGAGAAGTGTCAAAACACAAATGAATTGAATGGAGTGGGGGCAAGAGGAGGTGAGGCAAAACCCTGGGGCAAATTTTTCTCTGTATGTACAGCATCTAAAGTGTTGAGTAAGCTAAATTAAGCACCAGCCAGATGTTACTTACTTACATCACTCTGTCCAGCTTTGGCATAATGACAGGAATCCTATCTTTACATGGATGAAGTGATCTTGAAACACTTCTGCATTGGGTTAGGTAGGTGCTAGCTCTTTCAGTATTGATTAAAACAATGTTATCTGTCCGGTTGTAATAAAGACAGATGATGCTGACTTTATGAACTGTATGAAAAGTAACTTAAATTCTGAGATTTTTCAGTAATTTTTCATGCAATAGTTGTCTTTTTGTGCTACTGTAATTAACTTCATATTACTTTAAGTAACTTCCCCCCCTTCCCTCCATGAATTTAAGTGCTTTTTATGCTGAAAATGCTGTCCTAGGAAGTCTAAGTTTAAAAGAAAATGTTGCACTCTTTGTATTACAAGAAAAGTTAAAAATATTAACTAATTTTTGAGTGTGCTGTGTTGTCTTTTTAAAGCTAAAAGCAATCCAAAAGAGGCTGATTAAAAGGCTGAATATCCTTGCCTGCTACTCATGCTGTTTAGGTCTTAGTAGCAAGATGTATGCGCACTTTGGTGTATCTGACAAATGGAGGTGATAAGCAAGGCCCATGTTACGTGAGCAGAGTCAAGAGAAAAAAATCCTGGTGAATTCTGAGTTTCAATGAGCTACTAGTCAGACACAGCATGATTGTGAATCTTTGTTATGGGTAAAGTATATGCAGACTGAAAACTTAATGTCATCTAAACAGAAGGTCAAAAAGAGTGTGAGATTTCTGCTTGATTTAAAAACAAATCAACCAACCGAAGGGAGTTCTTTCATAACTGATATTAAAAGCATATCAAAGAAACCTAGTAATTTTTCACTTTGAAACATTTCTTCCATAAAACATCTCTCTCTTAAAATCATTTGTGCCTTGGATTTTTGAATATGAATGAGGTTCATATTTTGAACATCTGGGAAAGCATATGTGACAAAAACGTTTCTGCCATAACGTGCGTAGCTTTGAGGAACTGCTGCTGTTGTGAGTCAGGAGAAGATACGTAGCTCTTATTAGGCATGCTGGGAGCCATCAAGGATTTTAGCTCTCTCTTGTATGCTTACCTGAATTCTGCTTTCAATTGGACAGGCTAATTTCAGTCCAAATACATGTAGATCCTATCTTGTGAAATAGTGAAAACCTTAGAGGCACATATTTTTAATGATTTTTTTTTTTTACACACTTGCGCATCCAGTTTCAAGAGGTGCTGGCAGACTACTCTCGTACTTGGTTAACAGACTCTTAGAAGCAGACTTCTGGGAGTCACTTCAGTATTTGTCCAGAAAGCTTTTGTATGAGCAACTTTCTCAAACTTTGTGAATACGCAGTATGTGGTTTCAAGCAGTCTGTCAGAAGTCTCTAACTACTGATAGTTGATGCCATAACTCTTCCTAAACGAAGATAATCTGTCCCTCTCTTTTCTTCTTTCCTTGCCTCTTGCCAGGAATAGTGAAGTCAAAGGTGAAATACATTCTCTTGGCAGCTTAAATTTTGGCTTTCCAGCCCTTGAATAAGATTGTATATGTATATAGTATTTAATAGAAACCTCACGAGTATTTTGTTTTGTGTATTGCCAAAACAGCTTTGGTCACAAAGGCACTCAAATAATTTTATTAGAAACAAAAGAGAATTTTGTTGGAAAATCTATTTTCACTGCCAGAGGAGTGATGGGTTTTCTCAAGTGTACTTCAGAATAAGAGTTCTCCTACTGTACTGCAAGTGATTGAATTTGGTATACTTTAGGACTAGCTGCAGTACTACACATGGCTTATATTACTGAGTGATGTGAAACACAAGCTGTTAATATTTTGTCCTGTATATTTGCTCTCCTTTTTTTGATTCTAGGTATTATACTTTGCAACAGGATCCCAAATGTTTACTATCTGGATAAATCTATTCTCCTTGTTTCTTTAAACAGATTCCTTTTAAAGCTAGCTTTTACACTGCTGTTTGACCTAGAGCTTAAAATTGTGTTGTATCTAGTATTATATGGATTAATCATATGTCCTTAATTTTGTTTCTGGAGTTCCAATTGTCTCATCTTTGCATTGTTTTAATGTTGTCTTGCTGATGGAGTGCTCAGTTGCCCTTTTAAGGATGTATTTGTACAAATGCTAAATTCATAAGTGATCTGTGTTGATTGGACTGTGACTTGTGGACCATTGCTGATCTGTTATCCACTTGCATTGCAGTGGAGTTGAAAATAGAAATCTGTGACAATCCTTCTGTCATGGCAAGTTGATTTATCAGACTTTCCGTCCTTTCTGAAGAATTCTGAAGTCCTTTTATTGCATTCCTGACTCCCTGGGATTTCTGCTCAGAAATTTACTTTCAGAAATATAGTAATTTAGTTTTCTCTTGGGTGTTTTCTGTCCCCTTCCAAAATGCCTGTAGGTTTCCTTACTAAACGTTTCACTTCAGCTACGTAGCCATTCATCTGAGGCATTTCTAGTGTGCTTGAGTTAGCATTAAATTTGGTGATAGCTCCAGAGCTGCAGAGACAGAAAATGTGCTGGACAGTAACATTGATCTGCCTAGTTTATTCAGGGCCAGCAGATAAGCAGGAGAGTACAGTCTGCTTCTAACCAAAATATGTCTTTGGGAGTTGCAGCTAAACCAGTTTAACATCTCCATTCTAAATTTTGTCAGGTTTTTACTCTTACAGAACTGTATGCATGCCTTAACACCCCCATCGCCACCCTGTGTGACCGTCTGAATTTTTAGTAACTCATAAGCAGTGGGTTTTCTCCAATTTGCTTTTGAGCTACTCTGAAAACATTTCTTAAATAGTTCAGCTTGAACTGGCGTAGTTTCTTAGCTCTCTGCCTTCTCACTCCCCATCTTTTCTATTTTATTTTTTTTCCTCTGGAAATCAGTCATGAGAACTAAGTGGCATGTTAACCTAGTTCAAAAAAGCAGTGTCTTCTGCTTCAAGTAGAATCCCTGCTAATTTTTCTATTGGAGCGTTAGACTATGATAACAATGCACAGTCCAGAGATACCTGAGTCAATAAGGTGATTTGCCAAGGGCATTTCTAGGTCTCAGAGTGGCTTTGCTTCCAGAAGGCTGCACAGTCTTTTGGCCTTTTCATGAAGAGTATTATGTTGTGGCCAGTTCATTTACTCTGTGCTTTCACTTTTCAATGATACAAGGGACCTGCAAAGCATATTAATATGGGTGGTGGTTTTACAGCGAAAAGGCTTATTCATAAAAAACCAAAGGTATCTGTCACAAGTTTTTAAATAAGATACTGCTTGGAAGGTGGATGTGAATACTTGCTCTGTGTAATGTGGCTCAGGCTGATGATTGTAGCCAGACAAAATGTTAAAATAGTCCCATTACTTTCAAAAGTAATTGAAGAAAAGCTTGTTGATCTTGCTGGGTGGAAAATTGGCCCATCTTGCAATGATGTGTTCCCAGGCGTTTCTGGCCACAAGTTCCTTCTGTGCTGTAAGTAGAAGTGTCCAGCAGGCTCTCCAAAGCCACTGTGCCAGGTGCAAGAACTTCTGCAATGACTGCAATGAGTCTTCTTAAAAACATACTCCTACTCCTAGCTACTTTAGTTTTACTGGGAAATGAGTATGTTCTTTTGCAGACATGTCGTGTCAGTCATACTTTTAACTTTGCAAAAAAGGAACAGCTGCTCTCCAGGTGAAGAGTCAAATCTACAGGCCTTGTTCCCTTTCCCATCCACTCAGTTCCCTGCAACACTGGAAAAGTAACTACAATATTGTTAAGGTTTAACCATTTCTTTTTATTAATTCACATGTGTTCTTATACTTAATTTCTCAGCCTTGTAGGTCAGAGGTGGCAATTTTACTGTATAGAACAGAGTGGTCAGTACTTATTAATGGGGTTTGATTTTTCTTTCCTGTTAGATTTGGTATTCACCCTGTGGCTGGCCGTATGCCTGGTCAGCTGAACGTACTCCTAGCCGAAGCTGGTGTTCCCTATGATATTGTACTGGAAATGGATGAGATCAACGAAGACTTCCCAGGTTAGTATGTGTCCTATAAGTTTCCAGCAGATTGGATTTGATCTTGTCAATTTTCATTTGTTTCTGTTTTAACATTGCCCAAGGATTTTAAAAATAGAAAATCTGAGCCAGGCCGTTCAGATTGTGGTACCCCTGTAGTGGAAAAGAGCTCTTTCTCTTGCAGTCTGAGTGTTCTCCCAGCTGATGGCAGGTGAGCACAGAGGAATACAAGAAATAGCCTGACTCAGAAGCAGAAAACTGAGAAGCAGGGAGTACAGACAGGTAAAGCAAAGGGAAATACTGAATGCAGGAGTACAGAAGAAAGTAGATATTGAAGGGAGGTTAAATAGGCTTGTGAAACTTGTTTCCTCCAGAACCAAGTGAACAGTTTGGGGGTTTTTTAATTGCTTGAAGCTGTGAAATAAATGACAAAAGCATTGCCTTTTTTTATCACTGTAGCAGTTCCATACAGGAAAACTACTGTTACTTCTTTAGGTCAAGTGTTTTGGATGACTTGACCCTGTGATGTCTTGCAAACCAGTAGAGCTTTGCACAGACAACTTCGTTCTTTCTTACATCTTTATTTAAAAATCAGAAAGATGATGGTAAAAGGTTTTTTGAAAGAATATTCAAAGGAAAAGCCAGGCACAAAGAGATTTGAAGGTGGTGATGCTATGTGTGTATGAAACCACATTTAAACATCAAAGGATTTAACTTTTGAGTGGTGGAGTGCTCTAATGAGGCCCTTGGAATGGGATTGTGGATGCTTGCTGTTTGCTTTAGGTAGTTGGTAGCACTTGCCTGGTAAGTTTGTAAAATGTTTGTGAATGAAGTCCCCATAAATGTTTATAGAATGCTTACCATAAGGGATGGTTCTGCTTCTAAAGATTGGATTTAACATAAAAGTTCAGGGTTTAGATTTTTTTTTTTCATCAGTTTTATTTTCTTTGTCTTGCTACAGATACTGACTTGGTCCTTGTAATTGGTGCAAATGATACAGTTAATTCAGCAGCTCAGGAAGATCCAAACTCTATCATTGCTGGAATGCCTGTTCTTGAGGTCTGGAAGTCCAAACAGGTGAGATTAACAGAGTTGCATTAGGACCTGCCTTAGGTAGCATTGTTTTAAAAACATGGTTTATAGGATAAGCTAACAAAGTTCTCCTATTATTCTGGTTTCCACAAGAAGCTTTCCTGCAAGGTGTCAAACAACACAGACAGTATTTTGCAAGTGTGATGTACTGTTTGTGATTTTATAATCATCAGTAAGTGCTGTAGTGAGACTAATGATGATTGCAGTAGAAAAGACCAATGAAGATGCTTCTACCAAAAAGTGTGATTAGAATAAATGATTTTCTGCTCACATCTGCAGACCTGAAGCATTTCTATACAAATATCTGCTTTTTTAAGTTTATAGGAAGTTTGACTGACAACTTTAATATTGAGGTGAAAATACAAGCATGAATAATATGCTTAAATAAAAAAAAAACCAAACAAGCAATGACTGTCTGGGTAGAGAGCTTAGTCTGTCAAAACTGAACTGACAGTTTAGTTGCCTCACCAGTTTTGCTCTTTGAAAACAGCATCATCTGATGTAAACTACATATGCTTGAGTTCCCTTGATGTGAAATCTTTGATCTCTGGTTCTGAATGGAGTCATAGCCCATGCTTCTGTGGGTTAACCATTCTAATACTTCGAGTTGTAGGTGCATGCATTTATCAGTTTCATGCATAGCTGTGTTGCAATTTGAGAAATAAATGTGTACATGGTTAAAGTTCGTAAAGCTTCACAGTTTCTCTGTGAAGGTGCCACACTTAAGTAATTTGACATTTAGTAGCTGAAACTGTCTGAAATTTATTTCAGGATTTTTATTTTATTTTTAAATCCCATGTGTGACATTATACAGGCTAATAGTATGTAAAAGTATTAATGTGAACACTCATCTGAATTGTGGTGCTGTCGAGGAACTGCGTTCTTAAAATAGCTCAAAAATAAAATAGCCTCAAAAACCCTGTCATGGTTTCAGCTGAGATGGAGTTGATCTTCTTACTGATATAGTGCTGTGTTTTGGATTTGGGATGAGAATGGTGTTGATAGCAAACCAGTGGTTTTGGTTGTTGCTAAGCAGTCAAGGCCTTTTCTGCTCCTCACGCTGCCCTGACAGCGAGCAGGCTGGGAGTGTGCAAAAAGAGTTGGGAGGAGGCACAGTCGGGACAGCTGACCTCAGCTGAGCAAAGGGGTACTCCATGCCATATGACATCAAGCTCAGTATATAAAGCCGGGTGAAAAGAAGGAAAGGGGGACATTCCAAGTTAACAGCAGATGTCTTCCCAACTAACCGTTACGTGTGATGGAGCCCTGCTTTCCTGGAGATGGCTGAACACCTGCCTGCCCATGGGAAGCAACGAATGAATTCCTTGTGTTGCTTTGCTTGCATGCAGGGCTTTTGCTTTACTTACTAAACTGTCTTTATCTCAGCCCTTGAATTTTCTCACTTTTTCTCTTCTGACTCTCCCCCCCGTCCCACTGGGGGAGAGTGAGCAAGCAGCTGCCTGGCCCTTGTTGCCATCTTGGGTTAAACTGTGTCAATCCATTTTGGCATCAAACGTGCGGAGCTGAAAAGGACTGTCATGGTTTAACTCCAGCCAGTGACTAGGACCACACAGTAACTCACTCCCTCCCCTTTCGCCCCCAGGAAGGATAGGGAGAAGAGGGAGGAAAGGAGGGTAAAGGGGGTAAGAAAACACTTGGGGGTTGAGATGGAGACAGTTTAATAGAACAATAACAGAAAAGGAGACTAATCACAATAATAGTAATAATGGCAAAAGAATATACAAGACAAAAGTCACCCTCACTGCCCGGTTCATTGGTTGCCCAGACCAGAGCCGTGATGGCAGATTCCCACCGCTCCACCAGCCCCGATTTGTATGCTGAGCATTATGTCTATGGTACTGAATACTGCTATTGGCCATTCTGTCTGTGCTCCTTCTCAGCTTCTGTGGGAAGCTGGAAAAAGTCCTTGAATACTGTAAACATCACCAAGCAACAACTAAACCAACATTGACACTCCTTTCATATCAAATCTGAAACACAGCAGCCACTAAGAAGAAAATTAACTCTATCCCAGCTGAAACTAGGCCAACCTTCTATGCTGTAGTTATCAGTGCCCATCCTGTTTTGACTTTATTACATGGAATAAAGTCAAAGCTTGTGCATGTGTGGTGGCTGCAGTCTCTTCATCTGACATCTAATATTGTGTTTAACAATTAAATGTTTCTTAAATTGGTCCGGCTATCAATTTGTCTGCTATATTAAAATTTGAAATACAGTTTTGAGGCAGTAAGCACCGTATTTTGGCCAGGGATCTCTCTTCCTCTCCCTTAGTTTGTGGAGGTTGGTTTTGTGTTATCTCTGAGGGGGGGATCATGGTTGGTCTTGCTCTTTCAAACATGAATTCTTTATGTGCAGGTCATTGTAATGAAGAGATCTTTGGGAGTCGGTTATGCAGCAGTGGACAATCCAATCTTCTACAAACCCAATACTGCCATGTTGTTGGGAGATGCTAAGAAGACTTGTGATGCCCTGCAGGCCAAAGTCAGGGAGTCGTATCAAAGCTAAATACTGATTTATATTCCACTGATGATTGTGACTACAGTCATGTAAAACAAGAGTTAGAAGAATCTCTTACTTTCATAATGCAGCCGACATGGGGGTATAGTGCATTGACTCCTGGGAGATGTAGTTCAGTTCGAGGAATAAAGCCTTTTATGAGAGGATGGTCACGTTAGCCCTTCAAACTGTATCTCCCATGAGGCAATGCATTAAAAAATGAAAACACGCTTTTTAAGGTTAAGATTGAGCTGTTAGAAGCAGGGACTAATGACTTGTGGTCACCTTTAAGTAGTTATTGGCTTCTTCCTCCTAACTGTCTGTACTTCTGTCATGGAAATTCACTAAAAAAATACTGTGCCAAAGTTGCATTCTGTGTTATCAAAGCTGTTCTTTGGCCAGTACGGACAAAACAACTATTTATTTCATCAAAAATTAAAATTACAAACGGATGCAAATAGATGCTTACGTGATTTGAGATTCTAAGCATAATATTCTGTTAAATCTCTATAGAAAAATTGAACTGTTTCTTTTGTGGATTGTGTGGATGCTGTGAATCAGGAACATTTTAGGAAAGCTTTTTAAAATACAGTTCCACTTTTTTGCAGTGCCCACTTACATTACATAAAACAAAACACAGGATTTTAGGGACCTACCAAGTGATCTTCAAGCCTGACAAGGAAATGTACACTTACTTGTACTGCTTAATCATTTTAAGCAGCTGCTAAATTCTTCATCTTTTCCAGTCGTTGCCTTTTTTAAGTGTCTGAGGAAAAATACGGTCCAGTTCTGCACTGGCAAAACATCTGTATACCTGATCTGTTAGCAGAATTTGGACCATAGTGTTTTGGTTTATGTTCACTTAGACTTTTAACTGTATTTGCTACTTTAAAATTTAGTGATGCTTTCTTAATTAACATTTTAATGATGCTGGAAAAGGCACTTTTGAACATATTTAAGATGCTGGAGTTCATTAGAATTTTTCTAAATAAATAAGCTATTGTTTGGACAGCACAGAAACGTACCAAACTTAAAATCCAGTGTTTTGATTATTTGATTTCTCCCTAATCTAATTAAAAGCACTGTTAAATTCCCATAATAAGTTCAGCAAAGAATTAAATTATGACATAGATTGCTGTTTTGTTTTTATTATGTTAAGTGTTCTTGAGTGGAACTCAAATATTTGCTTAATAAAGTGAGTTTTACCATGTTTCCATGCTGATGTAGCAACTGTCCGTGGTGACAAAGGCTAGTTAGAAATAGCTGTACTTGTGTTAAAGCATTCATATTGGGGATAAGAAACTATTATGAAGTAAGTCTTGAACTTTATCCATCTTGATTGATAGAACAAACATTCTTTATTACACCATGTATAGAGACCTCATAAAATATAGTATTTCTACTTAGCTACCTCTGTTTTTATGTGAAGATCAGTTAAAACACAGACTTTGAACAGGTAATGCATTAAGAAATGTAACAATGTATGAAAGAAGCTACCCTTTTTACAAATCTCTTTTATATAATTGAAATAAAAATTATCATGTAAGCATTAATATGTTGTACACTGCAGGAAAAGACTTGTAATTAAATTTTAATTTAAAACACTGCGGCAGCTAGATTTGAATGTATCATGGACGGCCTCTTGATTTCATTGTATTCAGCTTTTCTTTTAAGCCTGCAAAAAATAGGGGGGAAATGGGAGAAGGGAAAAGACAAGGAAATAATCCTCTCTCTCCCTCCCTCCCAACTAAGCAAAAAAGGGGATTTAAAGGGATTTAACATCCTAAAGTATTAATTTTTGTCTTGTCAAAGTTGAAGTATCGAACTGCGGTATGCAACATGTCTCTGCTTATAAGTAGCTAATATAAGACTTAGCTTTTCTTTAAAAAAAACCCCAAAAATAATAAACCCCAAAAGAAGGGGGAACACTTCCCCCCGCACCCCCTCTTTGTATTTGGAAAAAAACCCATACTGTTATGTTGGATCAGAGGTACCAGTGTTATCTTTAAAACTATGCTTTACCATGGAACACCAGGTAATTGTTGAAGTGCTAATAAAAAGTCACTTATTTTTCTTTATCGATCACTGTCTCTTTTCTCTTCTGTTGTGTTTCCTGAGTAGGTAAGTAGTCTGAGATTCTGTCTGGGAGTTAGAAGATCAAAATACCACTAAGGATGTTGAGGTTGAAGAATCTAATGAAAAGGAATCAGTGAAAGTTGCATATTTCTTTTTATTTTTTCATTTGAATGGTTCTTTAATATACTCATTCTAGATATGACTGATGTTACCTGTCCATAGGAACTTCACTATGAGCTTTTCTAGTAAATTAAGAGGGCCGAACAACTTCTGAGAACAGTTGATCCCAATATGTGTTGCCTTTTTGACTTAAAAGAACAAAACAAAAATGTAAGAACTAACTTGGGTGAGTACCTCATTTTCCATTGGCTGAGGTGTGAGATAAATCCTATCCCTTTGAGGCTGATATCGTGAAAGTTTGCTTCAGTTCTTATTTAGTTCTGCAAGATTGTCAAGTTGATTGTTGAGATTATTTTAGTTTCTGCCTTCAAAGTGAATGATGAATAATGTTGTTAGCCATCTGATAGCCTGTTAAATTGTATTGAAATTGTGTGAAAGCACAAGTAGATTTCATGTTTTTGTCGAGCTTTGGTCAAGCTGAGACTTGAGTTCTCTTTCAGGGGCTGCAGCCTGGCATTGGTTTATGGGGTAACCTCTCTTCCTTCTTGATTGAGCAGCCTACCTGGGAAGTATATACCTACAGCATACAGATTTATAGTCTGACAATTCGTAAAGCCATAGCCTTTGTCCTTTTGTGGATCTGACAGCTAGTTTGAAGGTTTTACTCTGTCTACCCAGCTCTAGCTTACTTATTATCACGTAAGGTGTATTTACTCTAGCCTGCCTCATTATCATCCAAGAGGTATTTACTGTAGCCTGCCTCAAGCAAGCTGTGAAAATCTGTTCTCATAGGATCATGGCAAAGCAGTGCAGCAAGAACAAAAGGAGAGGATGGAGAACACAATAATCTCTGTTCAGCTAGTGGAACTCTTTCACTTTGCAGTGTGTGTCCACAGCCATGAGACAGCTTGGATCTTTGTTTTTAATACAAATTGTTGCACTACTAAAGCTACAGAGGAATTTAGTTTGGAAGGATCTCGAGGTAATTCGGTCCAGTCCCTTGGTGAAAAGAGATCTAGTTTGATCAGATTCTTCCAGGCTGTCACTTGAATGTCTGCTGGCTGGAGATTGCACAATTTCTCTGTTCCCCTGTTCCAGTGTTTGAGTCTTTCCATTGTGAACAATTTTTTTAAAAACATCTAATTGTAATTTCCTTTTGCAACTTACGTCCATCACCTAGCCTAATCTTGTTGCTGTGGAGACAGACTAGAATCTGTTTTCACCATTGTCTGGTGGAAAACAACGGGAAGATTCTGCCCTTGTCCTTCTAAGGCTGACAAACCCAGTTGTTTCTATTTCTCCATGTGTGTCATGCGTGAATGGTGGCTCCCAGCTTGGCTCACTTCAGGTTGTCAGTGGTTTCTTGAACCAAACACACCAATCCAGGCGGAGTCTCGCAGGTACAAAGTGCAGGGGAGTCACCGCTCCTCTCACCTGCTGGCTGTATGCTTACTGATGCAGCCTAATGTGCAGTTGGCCTTTGCTGCAGGGTCGTGCTGCTCTTCTGTGTTTCATGCTGGTCTCGTGGGACCATCCTGTTTTACGCAGAACTGTTTTCTGGCTTGTCAGCCCCAACTCTGTACTGTTTTACGGGGTTTTTCCATCCTCAGTTAATGGACTTTGCATTTGCCTTGGAACTTGATGAGATTCCTGTCAACCTGTTTCTTAGCCTGCTGAGGTCCCTCTGGCAGCCATTTCCTCCAGTATAAAGTTTGTTCCTGCAATTTGCTACAATCTGCAAGTGTTTCGTGAGTGCTTTCCTTCCCATTGCCCATGTCAGTAATAAAGACACTGACCCCCTCATGAATGCTGCTGGTACTTTACTGCTAGCTGGACTTCGTACTGTGATCGCAGCCATTGGAGTCTGGTGGACCAGCTATGCTTTCCGTGTAGCAGTGCAGACTATATGACACTAGTGTGCCTGGGTGCGATGGGAAACCTTCTCAAAGGCCTTGTTAATAACCAAAGTATGGCAATGTCCACTGCTTTTCCTGCCTCATTGCCAGCTGCCTCACCATAGAAGGCAGGCAAGTTGGTCAGGCATGATTTGCCTGTAGTAAAATTGTGCTGCCTGTTCCTAATCACCTTGTCTTTCATGAAGTTCTGGGGGGAGCTGGCTGTGTAGCCTTCCCAGGTCAAGGTTAGGCTGTGTGGCCTGTTGTTTCCCTGTCCTCCTCTTTGCCCTTCTTGAACCAGCAATTATTCAGATCAGAAAGTAAATTCTAACTCTAAAAGCTGCTGTTTGTACGAAATAGTGTGTTTATGTTCTGTCCTGAGAAGTACGAAGTTCTACTTTGTGCTAGTAAGTTGGCTTTGTAACTTTTTAAGTAGGGGAATTTCACTGATTACAAAATGATGGATTTGCAGTTCTGTGAACTATTAATCTGCCAGTCTGTTTCTCAGACTCTTGCTTTAGTCTGGAATTTTAGAAACCATATCATAATCTAATGAGTCATACATATCCTGCCATGTTGATTCCTTGTAGCAAGCACGTAATCCTGGTCCATTCGAATAGGGAAATTGGGGACTGAACCTACTTTTTTATTTTAGCTTGAATAAAAAGCTGGCTTTTGCAGTGAATCGCAGGTTTGGTTTTTTTTTTTTCCACTTGCTAAGTTTTGGTTTCTGTTGCAGAGCAGCCTTGGAGCACACAGACTTGGATTCTTTTGAAACTAAGCTGGAAGGTGTGTTAGAGCTGTGGGTGAGCATTCAGTTTGTAGGACCAGCACAGTAAACACCCTCAAACACATAGGAGTGGATTTCATACTGAGTGCCTTGTTTGGCAGGTTTGATTTTTATTATGCCAAAATAATTGCTAAGGTATACCTCTAGATTTCCAGAGCTTAAGAGAGAATGGGACGGTATAATTCACTTTCTTCCATTCTAAGGTTTAATTATTTGTAACAAGTTAACTTAAATTTAAAAAAAAAAACCCACCCCAAAACAAAACAAGCTTTTTTACTCCACTAATACATGAATGCTTTTGTTTAAGCCTTCACATTCTGCAGGAAAATTTTACAGGAAAGAATTTGGATACCAGGGGATTTGGGCACTCTGTTCTGTACCTAAGCAGTGCAGTTCAAATACTCACTTCACCAGATTTGCGATGAGTAAAACTCTCAGTTGCCAAAAGGTGATGTTTTGAAGTAGCAAAAACAGTCCTAAATCATTAATTTATGGTATTGCTTGAGAAATTAAAGGGCTCATTTATAGCCTTTATTCCATCATTGTTATCTTACTGACTTCTAAGGAAAGAAATTTTTGTCATTGCAAAGATTATGAGAAATGTTGGCCAACGAGAAGAGAACGAATGGAAAAAATTGTTAGAGGAAAGATAATTATTGTGTTTTCTTTTTTTTTTCACTTTTGCCTGGGGAAAGATTTTCCCTGAGAATGAAGGAGATCATACTTTTCAATTGAATGTAGGCATAGTTTGTGTTCTTTCTTTAATGACAGTTGATCAGTTTTATTTTTCCCCATAGGCTCCAAGACAGCATGTAGCCCTGTACATCACTCTAAAACCTGGCACTCCACAGCCCAGTCTTCTGCACAGCAGAAATAATTATAAATTAATACCCAGTTTTACTTACCTGTTAGAAAAAATGGCGCTCTGAATTCTACATTGCTAATGTTTGGTTCACACCTCGTGGCACTTTTTTGAACTCTGTAGGTTGTACTTCTGCAAAGCAGTTTTAGTTAGACAAAGATACAGAAAATAACTATTAAGTATCATGTGCCAACTACAGCTGTCTTTGAAATATTATGTGAACAAGAGGTATAAAATATATCTGCTACATGTTTTGGAAGTAGGGTCAAAGTGGGTCAGAAAAGATGGGGAAGAAATCGTATGTCAGAGAAGTAAAGTAGTCATGCTACAAAGATCAGACCTTTACCTCATGTGTAAGTGTAGCTTTGAAAATAAGGTTATACATGATGCGGTTCTGTTAGATGTGCTGAATATGACATTTATTAACAGTGTGATGTTTTGCAATTAGGTGTGAGACCCAGAAAAGGCCCTGTGTGGCTCTTGACCTTCTTTTCCTGTCCCTTCTTGAGAAAACCCATAGAACTGGTTATTATCCGAACCTTTCCATATGAAAGTAAGGAAGCAACAAAGGAACTGGAGGACAAAAGGGCTGAGGGGGCTTCGCACTCAGTAAGAAATGTCTTCTGAAAGAAGATTGCGGTTGAACTCTAGCACAGCATGAAATTAAGTTATTCTATTACATGGTCAGTCTAACCCACAATTTAAAAAATCCCTAGCAGAATGGAAACTAACAGCTAGTGAACATAAAAAATCAAGCAGATGTTAAAGCTGTGTCATGCAGTAATAATTAGCAGTTGCCCATTCTCCCTATTAAAATATTACAGATGTGGATAGGAAAAAGCATTTGGTTTTCTGATTTTACATTCTCAGAAGCTCATTGTTGTCATAGGCCATGGTACAATGAACTTAAGTTTTTAAGTGTTTTATGGTGGATTTGTTAATGTGTGGACACAACACAGGAAGTTGCCTCTTCTCTAATTTATAGGCACATCAACAATCCTTATTTTTCATCAGCATTCTGTCCCCAGTTGCATCCATTGAATGTTACTGTAGTGAACCATATAATATGAAGTGGTCTAATTATATTTGAATTTTAAAACCAGAGAAGTGTGGTCAATATAGTGCAACGTGCTAAGCATTGCTGTGACTTTCATGTTGCATTCCTGATGTGACATTAACTTCTTTTTTTAAACTTCCAGAGATACCATAAACCACACTTTCTACCTGTTCAATTTAATCTGTGAACAGTGTTAAAGCTACCTATGGAGCTGCTGAATTTTATCTCTAAACCTTAGACTGCCCTCCCCCCCTTTTTTTTTTTCTCTCATGTGAGGGCTGTGAAGGAAGAGGCATCTGTTTTTACCTACTTGTTCCTTCCTTTTTTGGTTTGTGTGAAATCATTATGGCATTGATATTTAGATGAAAACTCTTGCTGAGGAATCTAATTTCTGTTGTCCTCTGAAGGAGGTAATAGTCACCTTTGCATTTTTTTGTGGAGTTGCTTTTACAGGAAACTGTACAGTAGCCCCACATTACTGTCCTGTATCTATAACTCTGTTGAGAAGCTAGATAAGGGAGGCAGCATCCCATTGCTGCTGTAGACTGACCATTGCATTTGTTTCTAAAATGTTATTCTGCTGCTCTAACATCTATTTTCAAATACAGACCTGCTCGTTTTAATTTACTTGTGAGGGTGGTGAGACACTGGAAGGGGTTGCCCAGAGAAGCTGTGGCTGCCCCATCCCTGGAGGTGTTCAAGGCCAGGCTGGATGGGGTTTTGAGCAGCCTGGTCTGGTGGGAGGTGTCCCTGCCCAGGGCAGGGGGGTGGAACTAGATGATCTTTAAGGTCCCTTCCGGCCCAAGATATTCTATGATTCATTTGGTCTTTAAGGTAGCTGTAAATCCCTTAAATTCAATAAAGATCTGACTAGAGCGAATATGATCTGAATGGGAGATGATATGAATGAGAAACTTCCATTTTAGTTTGGAAACATGCTGTAGGGTATTACCTTGGGATTACCGTAATCCTTATGTTAGTGACATGTTGCAATTCCTCAGATTTCTCAAATTTTTTTTTATTAAAAGGTTGAGCAAAAGAATGTTGGGATGTAGCTGAGGTGACAGTGAAGACCAAAATACAGCTCCAAGAGCCCAGTGTAACAAATGGTGTAACATAGGAGGTAAAAAGACTTGTGTTGGTTGTCCTGCAGATGTGCTGGGTTGGTCTCCCTGATGAATTGCAGTGTACCCTGCTGGATAAGAAGTAGGCATCTGAAGTTTTATGTTGATGACATGACAAATGAGAAAATTTTCAAGAGGGAGTGAGTTTCACTTTTGTTAACAATCGATTCTCTTTCATTCTGTCCAGGGACCAGCTCTGTGGCTTTGGGCTGAATAGTGAAATCTTAGTGTTAGGATGGGTGTGATATCCTTCCATCTGAGAAAATGTACAACGGCTTACAGACAGCAACCATTTTTAAAATAAAATAAGTAGTAGTCTTAGTAACGCATTGTTTCTGTGCATGCATTCTTCTCAAAATAATTGTCTTTAAAATTTCCAGCTCTTAAAAAGAAAAAGAAGAAAGCTGGATCTTTTAACAGCCAGAAGCTGAAACACGTAGTCTCCAGACCTCCTGTGTTGGTTTAGTGTTTGTTAGGTGATATTCTACCCTTAACTTTCAATAGACCTGTAGCAAAACCTTCCATGAGTAAAATAACTTCTCACTGCAAATAGCTCTAAAAGCATTCTAGCCTACTTGTCTCTTTAATTCAGAAATAAGTTCTAGTATTTGGAAGATACATCTTTGAGAAAGTGTTTTGTTAGAATTGTTCCCACAAGCAATGCTTTTTGTTCTCAAAAAAGCATGTTGGTGAGATGCAAATGTCAGCATTTGAGACTTAATTTTCAACCAGTATCTTTTTTATTTTATCTTCAAAATATACTGATTTGACTCTCAGCCAGACTTACCTAATAATATATTAGGTTAGGACAGGGAAGTAGCTCAGGTTTTGATCAGTTTGACATTAAGTTTACCATACCTGAAGACTTATGTTCTTTGCAGGAAATACCGAAGCATTCTGCCAGAGTTTAAATTCATTAATATTTTTCCATTTCCAAACAGAGGTAGTATCAACTCCCTTTTGTCTATTTAGCTCCAAAAATTGCTTCCCTCATGGCTTTTACTTTCAAGGATCACTGTAATTGGTTTGGAATGATTCTGATGAACTTGCAGTATAATTTTTATTGGGTTCATTTTGTGGGTGAAAATTAGTTTTGGTTATTGTCTTAATTGTCTGTATTTTGTGTTGGAGGAGTTTAATAGGAATGGAAAAGTGGAAAAGAATTACCATAGTTTTCAAGCATTAAGTTGTGTAGAATACATAGATAATAGGAAGGAAACAGGCGAATAGGAGTTGGGCATCTAAAGCAGCTTTTTTTTTTTTGTGAAAATTTTACATTTTGTATGTTAAAGTTTCATCAAAATAGAGGCACAAGAAGATACTTTATCCAGCCTGCATCTGATATTGTATCCACAAAGTTCAGTGTTCCTGGTAGGAATTATTTATGTCAGTAATCACAAGGTGTCAAAATAGAGGCACGTAAGAAATGTAAGTGTTCAGATTTTTATCTTTGAAATGCGAAATTAATGTTTTCTGATTAAAGTATAGGTAAAACCATTATCCCCTTACTGGATTGTATTTCTTGTGTAGAAAATATTTTTTTGGGGATGCGAAGTAAGGAATAGTTGGAAAAAAAAGCCCCTTAAAGATGAGTATGATTCAGGCCTTTGTGTCCCAGGGAAGGTTTGATACTCTGAGGAGTCCTAGCTGGTCTTGTGAGTGCCCTGTGACAGTGATAACTCTACTTTACAAGAGGCATTAGGAGCTTTGTCACTCCAAGCACTATGTAAGTGTTCAGAATGTGGAATATGAGTTGCCACAAAGTAAGCACATCTTTAAAACTAGTGTTTTGCCATCATTTATTAAAATCCTGTAGGAATAAATGCTGTTGAGGTCCAAATATTCGGAGTAAAGCTCTGTTTATAAGTGTGTTGGTATATATAGATGTGAATTGTCAAAATGTAGCTTTCGGCTGGTGGCTATCTCTACAAACACATTTTGCTGGAACATCTAAGACTTTTATGTACACTGCTGCCTGCTTGCACATTTAGATTTTTTTTGAAAGCTTATTCCAAAATGTCTAAATTAGCTCTCTTTGGCTTAGCCTGTGTTCCCATTACCAAAGAGAAGGAATCCTTGTGCAGAATATGTAATGACATGACATCATCTTCTGAAAGAGACCTTCCCTTCTTGGGAAGTTGGTTGTTGCTATTGTTTGGTGGCCTGCTGTTGTCACAACAGACTAAAAATGAAAGGGGGACTTGACATCTTTTATTAGGCAACTGATGTAATTGGGAAAAGAACAGACACATTTTTCAGACCTGTTTTCTTCTAGTTGGAAATGGGTTTGTACTCAGTTTGAAGGGTGTGTTAACCTGAAAGCTTGTCTAGTCTCGTATTGTTTGTTCTTACATTATTTCTCCTTACAAAACGTGTTTTCTGTGGTCTGTCAGGCAAACCTGTACCTTCTAGTATTTCTTACTGCTATGGGATATAAAATTATTTAGTATTAATGTGGTAGGCTAAGTGCAAGATCCTGCACCTGTGTCAGGGTAATCCCAAACACAAATACAGGCTGGGCAGGGAATGGATTGAGGGCAGCTTTGTGAAGAAGGACTTGGGGGTGCTGGTGATGAGAAGCTCAACACGAGCCAGCAACGTGCGCTTGCAGCCCACAAAGCCAACCCCACCTGGAACACTGGATCCAGATCTGGAGTCCCCAAATAAGAAGGACGTGGACCTGTTGGAGTGGGTCCCGCAGAGGGCCACAAAAGTAATCGAGGGGCTGGAGCACCTCTGCTATGAGGACAGGCTGAGAGAGCTGGGGTTGTTCAGCCTGGAGAAGAGAAGGCACCAGGGAGACCTTATAGCAGCCTTCCAGTACCTAAAGGGGGCTACAGGAGAGATGGGGAGGGACTCTTGATCAGGGAGTGGAGTGAAAGGACGAGGAGTAACAGTTTTAAACTGAAACAGGGTAGAAACAGATTAGATACCAGGAAGAAGTTCTTCAGTGTGAGGATGCTGAGACACTGGCACAGGTTGCCCAGAGAAGCTGTGGATGCCCCATCCCTGGAGGTGTTCAAGGCCAGGCTGGATGGGACTTGGAGCTGCCTGGTCTGGTGGGAGGTGTCCCTGCCCAGGGCAGGGGGTTGGAACTAGATGGTCTTCAAGGTCCCTTCCAACCCAAACCATTCTATGATTCTGTCTGGTGTGTTTTTCTGGCATTCTTAAATGTCTTTGCCCATTTTTCTCTAGCAGCAAAGTTTGTTAATCTTCTCAGTTTAAATCCTAAAATCTTGAAAATTCTTAGATAAGAATTTAAAATATAACGCACATGTTACTATTAACACAGCAAAAAATTAAGTATCTTACTGTAAGTAATCTACAGCAAATAAAGGAAGTTACATGTGCATGGTGAACAGGTATAGAGGATGTTTCAAGGTAGAAAAAATAGGGCAAAGTTTGTAAAATTCTGTATTGTGGTTTTTAGCATTTGTTTTTCAAACCAGAGTACTTGTTTTGACTATTTTATCAAATACTCCTTTCAAATTAACTAAAAAACTTCCGTCAGTTACAGAATTACATAGTTTGTAGTATTCTATTATTATTTAACTGCTTTCCAGTCTATATCATGCTCATTGATAATAAAATAATATAAAACAAATAAATGCCTGCTGTCCCAAAGCTGTTTAGCAATCATGCAATGTATTCATCTAGCAGCTTTCATGACACGAATGGTTAGTGGCTGCCTTTTGGTGGGACCTGAGTTTTTTTCTGTTCTGTGTCCTTTTTCAGTGAGTTCTGGTGCCAGTGGTAAGAACAGCGGCAAGGTCTGTGTAAGTTATGGATGCTGTGACTGGGCCTTATGCTTGAGACACTCTTGGGAGATCTCCCATTTTCTTGGGATCATTCCATAGTGCCCAGGCTCTCTGGTGTACAAATTGTGGCCAGTGATGCAATTGTGAGAGACGTCCAGTTAAGGGATTAATGAGATGTTTTCATTGGTCTTTGCGTAACATTATCTCTCCTGCGCCTGTTAGTATGGAAATGCTTGATTTTTGAGCTCATAAAAACGAGGTTGAATGTAGCTTATAAGAATGAAAGTGCCTTTGGATATCAGGTATTTGTAACAATATTACCCAGGCAAAATGTCTGATGCTGCTTTTGTGTTTCTTTTGCAGTCCCAGCAGAGTCTCGCTGGGATTTTTCAGAAAAAATTTCTAAATACACCTGCTCAATTTGGCTGTTAATGTATGCTTTTTGAGGGTATTCTGTGTAGCACTTTATTTGATGTATATCACAGAAAGGTAGCAAATTTCATTGGAGTTCCTTTAGGGAATCAGTTTTCATTTTGCTTTTTTGAGGCCTCAATGTAAGTGGCTTTGCAGTTAAATGCTACTGCAAACCTGAGCATCAAAATCCTCATTTAAACGTGATCTGGGTTTCCTGTCTGTGTCACTAATCCTTGTGTCATTCTCCCTTGTGGTTTTTCTTTTTTAAGTGAGGGTCCTGAAGAAGTTCTCCTGAGGCAGAAAAACTGGTTAACTTGCTATGGGCAGTTGGAGTAAAGAGGGACCAAAAGGGAGGAAGAAAGATATGGATTCTGGAGCACCTGGCTTGAGAGCTGAATAGTAATTGACTGTACCAGCCACTGGATGTCACTTGTTCCACATAAAATATATATAAGAAGTTCATAGTCTGGTATCAGTTTGTGTGTCTGTGGTGCACATGGAAATGGCCCCTAGGTGAGCATTTTTCTTTCTCTGCCTTGTGCTTTTTCATCTGAAAATCGAGAGGGGTAGATTTGAAGTTCCTTGTTACCTCGGAGTGCAAGATGCCTGTAGCTGACTTTTGCCCACGTTACTCTATAATGTTTCTTAAGTGACATTTAGATGTTGGCATTTCCTATGATGTGTAATCATGAGACAGCCATCAAAAAGGTTGTATTTCTTTCTGCCACTACCATGCTGACCTGCATCCCCTCTGTAGCATTAGCATTGACTTGCACCATGAGTTTGAGTCAACAGAAATGTGGTTTTCACAACAGTGCTTTTGATCTGTGCATCTGTAGGCACATCTTAAAGACGAAAATGTGGGCGTAGAGAAAGATACATCAAAGCAGAAAAAGGAAAGATGCATCAAAAAAAAACCAACCAAGCCCAAACAGAAAGGAACAAAACCCAAGAAGTAGTCCCCTTTTGAGGTTGTGACCATTCACTGCAGAGTATCTAGCTAAGGAAATTAACATCTTGAAAAAATGTGTGGGCAGCATCACCACCAATCAAATTCTGTCCTTATGTGTATTGACATATGTAGTTACACTTGATCTGGTCACGTGTTGTGCAAGCAAAATTGCGCCTATACTTTTCACTTACGAGTCCATGCACATACAGGTAACCCTCAGCCAGGGCACACTGTCCCATCACTTCTGTTTCTGGGTAAATTTTCGTCTTTCTAGTAAGTATGTAAAATAGTAAAATATAAATAATGTTTTAAATTTATTCACCAAATATAATATATGTAAACTAAATAGAATATATATAAAATGCATAATATAAGCAATATATGTATCAAATATACCATGATTAATAATATCATTGCCATCTTTACAATATTAACAATACAGACTTTCTGTAGTATCAGAATGTTCTTTTCTACTAAACACTTCTTGTCAACTCTTAAAATTCTACTGGTATTTAGAATATAAGATGATATCTTGTCCTTATTGAAGTGAGGTCTACTTCTTCCAACAGTTTCATGTTGAGCAGGTTTTTCCCATGTGTACTGACTTGTTCTGAAGTACTACGGCATTCTTGCAAAATAAACCCAACCCACAAACAGAACTGTCCCCTGTCATTTGTGAAACAACAATTAAAAAACCATCCTGGGAAAAATCATTCTGATTTTTATTTCTAACCAAAAACTTTTTGTTCAAAATGAAAATACATGTTGTTGTATGTCTGAAAATTTTGTGCATTTGACTTTGATCCAATCTGAAAACCAGCAATTATTGTTAACAATTTTCTCCTATTTGGCATTCCCCTGAAAACTATGGTGCAAACACTTAAGTGATAGCGTCTTTGCAGGGTACAGCAATACACTTTTAATATCATAGAATCATAGAATCCTAGGGTTGGAAGGGACCTTAGTAGATCATCTAGTCCAACCCCCCTGCCAGAGCAGGGCCACCTTAGAGCAGGTTACACAGGAACGCGTCCAGGCGGGTTTTGAATGTCTCCAGAGACGGAGACTCCACCACCTCCCTGGGCAGCTTGTTCCAGTGCTCTGCCACCCTCAAGGTAAAGAAGTTCCTCCTCATGTTTAGGTGGAACTTCCTATGCTCAAGTTTGTGCCCGTTACCCCTTGTCCTATCACTGGGCACCACTGAAAAGAGCCTGGCCCCATCCTCCTGACACCCACCCTTCAAGTATTTATAAGTGTTAATTAGGTCCCCCCTCAGACGCCTCTTTTCCAGGCTAAAGAGACCTAATTCCCTTAGTCTATCTTCATAGGAGAGGTGTTCCAGTCCCTTAATCATCTTAGTAGCCCTATGCTGCACCCTCTCCAGCAATTCCTTGTCCCTCTTGAGCTGGGGAGCCCAGAACTGGACACAGTACTCCAGGTGGGGCCTCACCAAGGCAGAGTAGAGGGGGAGGATGACCTCCCTCGACCTGCTGGCCACACTCTTCTGGATGCCCCCCAGGATGCCATTGGCCTTCTTGGCCACCAGGGCACATTGCTGGCTCATGGCCATCCTGTTGTCCACCAGGACTCCCAGGTCCCTTTCCTCAGAGCTGCTCTCCAGCAGGTCAGCTCCCAACCTGTCCTGGTGCAGGGGGTTATTCCTCCCCAGGTGCAGCACCCTACACTTGCCCTTATTGAATTTCATGAGGTTCCTCTCCGCCCAGCTCTCCAGCCTGTCCAGGTCTCTCTGGATGGCGGCACAGCCTTCCGGGGTGTCAGCCACCCCTCCCAGCTTTGTGTCGTCAGCAAACTTGCTGAGGGTGCACTCTATCCCCTCATCCAGGTCATTGATGAATATATTGAAATGCACTGGGCCCAGTACTGACCCTTGGGGAACACCGCTCATCACTGACCTAAATACATTTGTACTTTTTTTTTGTACATTTGTACATTGACCAAATATATTTGTATTTATAAATTTTTATTACGTTTCACATATGTATGGTAAATTGCTATCTTAAAGGTTTATTCAGTGCTCTGGAAAACTTCTTAGTTTTTACAGTAGTATCTTGTTAGTGTGCTTAAAAAGGAAATAGACTTTTTTCCCTTCTAGTTGTGTTCTCATCATGTGAAGTCATCTGCTATTAAAACTCAAGTAAGGGTCACTGCATGGTGGAATACAAGGTGGCTGCTGGTTACCAACTCTATAGGCTTTTTCGTTAAAGGATGCTCTCTTTCCAAGGGCCTTTTAGTCAATCTGAGTGTTTTCATGTCTGGTTTTTGATCACTTCTTCTATAAAAAAATTTTTGTCAGTTCAATTCTGTTGTATCTTAAAACTCTACACTGACATTTTCAGTCCTAGTTTTTCATTACTCTATATAGTATTAATTTCCCAACAGCAAAGATTGCCCCTGTCTCTTTATTATAAAACCATATTAGATATCAGTGCAGACAACAGAGCTTGTTTACTCTTAATTACATACGATTCAAACAGTGTATAATACAAACCTTTGCTAATTTTGTTTTAACAGTTAAACACATTGGTCAAATTTGGTAAATGATGCCCTGAAGGACTGTGCTACAGATTACAAGAGCTGAAGCAGTTTGTCAGCAGCAATCTGGTGCTGAATATTTTAATTAAAAGTATGAGTGGAGCTTTTGTAATCACATACATGTGGGGAATGGAAAAATAAAAAGACCTAAAGAATTCACCTTGAACTTGTTGTGTACTTCAACAACCTTTTTTTAATTTCCTTGTAACAGCTATATGATGAAATTTCAAATGTTCCCAATAAGATTCAGTTAAGGAAGGAGATAGTTGTTTTCACTGTGGCTGTTCATGGAGGTAAGCTTTCATGTGCCAAGTCTCCGTCCCAGTTTTCAGAAGAAGCCATATTCGCAGTTCATTCCATTCTACTATGACTCTTAGTATGTGGATGGTGTTTTGCCTCATGCCTGGGGAGGTGGGCAGAGGGCTACCGCAGGTGGACAGTGGCACGTATTACAGCTTCATGTCCCATTTCCCCATCTGCCTTTTGTCTTCTGAGCAGTGTGGATTCCACCACAAGCAAGCTATTCTAAGCAGTTTTATTTTGGAGGTTTTGTGTCACTTCCTTCTTCACATGATGAAGAATTCCAAGAAGAGGAGTAAAGAGGTGTCAGGGTTAGTGCATTGTGGAGTTTCCACCTCTCCCTTGCTTTGCCTGATAACTGAGAGAGACCTCGCTGGGTGTCTTTATCGGTTTATTTGTCTCGGAGTCCTGGGGGTCTTTTTGTTTTGGGGGAGTATCTAGTTCTATATTACAGGTAAGTAGACATAAGCAGATTCATCTTAGGTTCTTGCTTAGCTTGAATTGTATCAGCTCCTTCCAAAGGAGCCCTTCTACAATTTTCATAGAATGTCTCCTATGTCTGATATATAAGATTAAAAACATACTTTAAGGAAACATTTGCTAGCTTTAAATCCATGATATGTGAAGTCACGAAGAGTAGTATCCATCAGAAACCCATGTGTATAATGGTACTAAAAGCACAGCAGATTCTTAAAGCAGTAGTATATTAATCATACAAGAGCCCAGTGCTGTAAATTTTACTGCAGTCAGGTTGCAGGCACTGTAAGTGATGAAATGAAACAGTACCTACTAGAGTTCCTCTTCATGCAAACATTTCAAACAAGCTGAGGCAGAATGAATGATGCATGCATTAGTGTTCTGCAGGGTGATATATTCATTAATTCTTTCAAAGCGTATGGTGGACCTACTTGTGAAGCATGAGAAAAGACTAAGTAATTCCAACCTGCTGAGTGTCAAAACCTATCTAAAAATGGTAGAAAAACCTCATTTAGGCTTTGTTTTGTTCGTTCCTTTGAAAAGTTGTGTGGCTGTGCACTTCAAGCTCCTGGTAGGCTATAAATGAAAACCTTTTATTCTGTTCTTGTACAGCAAATAGTGAAACAGTCCAGCCACTGACAACTCACAAAATAAGTGGAGAGAAAAAATCCAGGTAAAATAGTGTGGATAAAAATCATTTTGTCCAAAGAAAATAGGCAATAATACGTGACTGTGTTGCTGAGTTCTGGCAAGGAGCAAAATGACTCATGGTGTAACAGTGGTTACCTTTCCACTCCATGCTAACAGCCAGGAGACTCCTGGGTTCCATGTCCTGATAGACTCGCCGTTAAATTAGAAAAAAAAAAATTTATCTGGAGTCTGAGCATCTTCTGTCTGAGTTGTAAAAAGGTCCAGGTTGGTGAGATGACCACAGCTTAGCGTATTTTGCCTGAGCTGACCAGAGTTCTCTTTTCCCCACCGTTCTCCCTACAGTGAGAGGAAGGTTTTGGCATCAGCTCGGTGAAGTTTGTGTTAATGACCCGTTTCCAGCAGAAAACCTTTGTAACTCTGGGCTCAGTAGAGCCAGTCCAGCTGAGACCTTCAGCCTGGCATTAACATACGATGTTAACATGGCCAATCTGCTACTGCATACAGATAGTCCATGGCCAAACGGCACGTAATGCTCGATTTGCATACTGCAATCTCCAGAAGCACAGACCTCCAGCGGTTTGAGCTTAAGGGGGAATTTCTGCCCGGATAGCTGCTCTGGTTTGGAGAGGTTTCATTCCTCCCCAGGTCAGCCAAGAGAGAGGAACTGATTTGCACGCAATTTGCGCAAGGCAGGCATTCCTTCTAGTGAAACTGTGTAATAGACACTCAAACGAATACATTTCAATAGGCAAAGTCATGTGTAGTGTTTTCTGTAATTAGAAAATATTTATATGACTAATCTCTTAGGAAAATGGGGAAAAAACTATCAATTTTCCCACACTTCAAACTCTACAATGTGACCTTACCTTTGCCAGCAGATTCCTTTTCATGAGCAATACTCTTTAGTTTGACATTTGCAACTTGTGCTAAAACCACAGAGGTCCAAAGGTAAAATTAAAAATGTCTCCCTTTTTTTTTTTTTTAAAGAAGAGGAGAGGTATGTGCCTCTCTACAGAAGGTAAGGAGATGGAGTCTTTTTGCCTTTCAAAAAGTTACTTAGTCACTTGAAGTTTTACAGGGAAAAAAAAAAGTTATTTACACACTGGGCAAATATGTTCTGTTTATCTGCCAAGACAATTCTTGCACCATGGTAATTCCTTATGAAGAAACAAATGTCCTCTTTCACATTACAGCTATGCACAGTTTACATGAATTTTTCCAGGACTCCGCTTGAGAAAAACTGCAGTAACACTTACATGTTTTTCTTTCCCCTCATGTGTAAGCTGTGACCTTTTTATCATGGCCGCTTGCTTATACAAGCCAAAGCACTAGTAGGTGATAACCTGTAGGTGTTATGAAAAGTACTCTGCTAAACAGGAGTGCTGCAAGTTTTGTCAGAGAAAATAAAGCTTTACCATATCTGTGTTAGAAGGGCAGACCAGAACAGCGTTTAAGGAGCTCAGGCTTGGTGTGAATGTGGGACTATCTGACCCATGAAACACATCCAGCCTTGACTGTTTCCCTTCTTTTGGGTCTCCATCTAACAATGTGGAGATGCCTATTATACTTAAAGCAAGTCTCCTAACTTTTGTTGTGCCAAAAAGTGCCCAAAATTATTTTTTTTTTGTGCCCAAAACACCAGCTCCTCTTGAACAGAGGTTATAATGCCTCTTCAGTAGATTCCTTTAGCTTGGTGGTATACCCAGGGGCTACCAGGAAGATGTGAAGGTAGGGATGGATTCAGAGTTAAGGAGCATCCTCTGGTCTAACAGCTGAAGGTGTTGCTAATTCTCTCACAACACTTGGTCTGGACTCTTTATTCTGTTGTCCATTGTTCAGAGATTAGAACTAGCAATGGGAAACTGAATTAAAAAACAATGCAAGCTACATCCTAAGTAACCCCATTTAGCTGCTGTGTAATACTAGAAATGTCTGACTTCATAAGAGACTGAAAAAAATCTGAGTCTATCATTTTATTTTTATTTTTTATCTTCTTTTTTTAAAAAAATCAATGTGAAAATCAATACCTGTCTCCTTAGAAGAGTCTGGAGCCTGGGCTGAGTGATGCCTGGTTCCCCTAGGGTACCAGTCCCCTGGGAATTCTCCCAGGATGTTTAATCCACAGGGCCCAACGAAAGCCCTGGATTCCTCTGGAAATACAGTTATACAGGTGCTTTTTTTCTTTTTTTTCTTTTCTTTCTGTAAAACCAGATCAGAACACACAGTGTCAGTGAATAGCCCGTGTAAAATAGTCTACTGGTCAGAGTGCAGGCTCTGCAAACCTTGAGGAGACTTCTGCTTCCTTAGAGAACTAAGATATGTCTCCAAGGAGTTCCCTAAACTGTGGGCTTCATTAACTTCTTATACTCTTTTTTTCTATTTTTACTTAATCTTGAGTCTTTAACAATAACAGACGCAGACTTTTAGAAAAGTAGTGAACAAGTTTGAGTTGAGAGGAGGGAATTGGATCCTTTCCTTCTTTGGTGAATGTGGTTCTGTAATCACATTTATTGCTTCTGCTGTCCACATCTGGAGATATCCCAAACTGATTCTGAGCAAATAAACAACTATAAGGCAAATCTGAGAAAGAGTAAAGCCTCTCAAGGGACCAGGGTAGGGAAACACCAGTCTGGAAGTCAGAGTTTAGATTTTCCAGTACTTTCTAGCTGTACAGGTGACTATAACGATAAATCCATCCAGAGGTAGGCTAGATTGAGTGCCGTAAAAAAAATCTTCCTTGAAGATGTAAGCCGTAGCCATTTGCCGGAAGCAGCAGCACTGGAGAGGGCTTCCTTATGCTATGTCTTCCACGGGTGCCTTGCACTAGGACCCTATAGCTCTGCAGCCATTCTTCTTTAATACTTTTCTGTGCAGAGCTCTGGGCAAGAGGTTTGTTTATCCCTGCTGGTTGCCTAAAGGACAACATTAATTTCCTCCCAGAGGAACAGAGCCCTCCTGCCAGTTTGGACAGTCGCAGCGGGTGCTGAAGGCAGTTTCTGAGGAAAACACCTCAGGCCCCCCCCTGTTACCCATCCTTTCGGGGGCAGAGCTCTCTGGCCATCACGAGTGATCACAATAAAGCTCTTATTGCTGGACTAATGTCCTACAGGTGCATTGCCTCCACAAAGAATTCTCAATAAAGACCAAGAAACATTTATTATTTTTTTTTTAACTCATAACTGCTCAGATATTCCCAACTGCAAATCTTTAAAATACTTTGCATATCACTAGGATTAAGCCATATTTGATTAAGCCATATTTGCTTTGAGTCACCCGTGCCTTGGAGGTTAGCAGTTACTGATTTGCTTTTACTCTTGATAGTGCTTTATTCTATTGAAAAACCATATTTTTTTCTTGCTAGCAAGTTCCTTTTCTATTGGAACGGATGTATCCCATCATTTACAAAAGTCCTGTGACATTGTTCATGTGGCATATAAGATGCCATTCACAGTAAACTTTTATAGGTGTTAGCTGTGGAGAGTAATATTATCTTGATAAGCTGTGTTTTCTAAACACCTCATGGAATTTGTAACTTTCTTTTGTTGACCTATGCTTTTAAAGCAAGTTAAAAATAAACAGAAATTAAATGTGCAGCACAGGTTTTATACAGTAAGTTCAAATGGAGATATTTCCGGTAACAAATATGTGTCATTTTATAAACATATTTCCTTTTTTTTTTTCCTGGAGAAGAATTTTGTCAGTATTTCCTGTATTGTAATACTCTTGATGTATTTGTTATGATTGCTCATAGGAAAAGTAGATAGATGTTTGGCTAGTGGAAATGGAAGATATATTACTGTTTTCATTACCAATTGTAATGTAAGTGTTAGGACAAAGGTATATATTTTCTTTTAAAGGGACATGGATTACCAGATTGAAAGTACTGTAATAAAAACTATTATATGTATGAATAAAATCTACTATATGTATCATGTGTGATTAATATAAGATAAAGCATTAAAAAGGAATATCCAAAAATCTTTTAGGCTTTTTTTTTCTCCTTGCATTTTTCTCTATCTAGGCAATAAAAGCAGGCCAGTGTGTTGTACTTTTAAAAAAATCCATTCGGTTTCACTTGCTGGCTTTTATAGAGTGAGACATTTTTTAGAAATGCAACAACATTAGGGGCCTCTTAAAATATGAACTGCTCTTTTTGCTGAGACAGTTTGAATTATCTTAAATTTTGTATTAACTGTACATTTTTGTTTAAGGAGTTTTTATTAAATCCAGAATTTAGGCCTAAATTATCCTGACACTGTCCCTTTAAGAAAATGTCAGCATATAGTAAGCACTCTGGATACGCTTTAAATTTTATTATAGTGGAGCTTTTTTGGGGGGAGAGAGGCTGGAGGGGGGGGGTGTTGGACAATTCAGAGCAAAGGGGAAGAAAACCTAACAAATTCTTGGGTACTGTCCAATTCCTGAGCTAAGCCATGAACTCCATATTTGGCTTGAAATGAAGAATTTTCTCCTCAACAGCTGTCCCTGGAGTCAATATAAACTGTTCTAAAATATTTAGTTACCAGCAGAAAGATACTACAGGAGGCACTAAACCAAACTTTTGTGCAGTGCTGGCCATTGTAAAGGAGCCCTGATTCATAGACTGTACTGTACATTTCATAGTGGTGCAGCTATTCCCCTGCGTGTTTTCAGTGACATGGCATGCTACATTGTGAGAGGGCTTCCAAGGCACCTAAGCAGCTTTTTTGGGAGGAACGACACAGACACCAATAAAGCTGTTGGTAAGGAAGGGAATGCAGATCCAGGCATGATGATAGAGGCTGGATTACCTTTCCTTTATTCCTTAGAAGCCTTTTAGGAAGAATATGGTGTCAACCTCTTTGCCTGTACTTTTTAAATACTTACTGCCCTAATAAATGTTGATTTTTGGAAACAATACTTCCTGACAATGGAAGAGAGCCAAAACCCCCTTAAAACCTAACTGGAGCATTAGAAATAAAAGTACCCTTTGAGTAAAATGTTACCATTTTGAATGCACTATGTATTCAATCAAAGTCTCAAAATGCTCCATAAAGCGAAGCCTTAAGAAAGGCATTACTTTTCTTCTTTCATTTATAAGTCATCATAAAAGCAGGATAAAAAGCTCTTTGTAAAATGTGGCTTGACTCCTCAGCTGCGGAACTGAAATCCTATGCTAATCCAGTGTACACCACTGAATAATGAACTGAGCCCGCGACTACCTGCTCTAGGTTGAAATATTTATGCTGCTACAAAAGCAGCAACCTTACTGTATATTTAAACAATGTACAAAAGAGAACACATGCAAATAAAGAATGTCAGGTAGATATAAACCAGAACTGGCTAGAGCGAGGGGGCCGTGGAGCTGTAGCTTCTCTTACAGAACATTTTGCCGTCTGCTAAGAGCCCTGTATATGTTACTATCATCATGGATGATGACCGTTGTTACAATCTGAAGTATTGACATAGAAGGTTTCCATCTAAATTCTGAAAAGAAAGTACAACCAGACTGCATTACAGGACAGAACGGTCTTTGCAGGTTTTCTCCCTTCAAGTTCAAAAGAATGCGATAAAATGGGTTTATTTTTTACTGAAATGCAACAATTGGCAAGAGTCGTCTTGCAACTAAAGCAAAAGGTTATACCTGCCTTGCGGTTGAATGTGGTACAACATGGAGAGGTGGAAACTAAAGTCTTTAGCTCACAGTTATTAAATTAACATTGCTGACAGTAAACTCATTCGTGTTTTGGATATTGTCTCTTTCCAATATGGTTAACCTCATTCAGTTAAAGTAAAACTGGGGAACTGTTTATACTGTTACTATAAGTAACACAGCACACAAAGAAAAAAGCTTAGCATTTACTCATCTGAGGAGAACAGAGGAGGTCTGGTAACAGAGAACGGGAAGAGGATGGTAAAGTTAGTAAAAGGGAAAAAGGCAAAATATGTAAAATGTAAACATAGACAATATGTAAGAATGCAACTAACTGTGGGTTCTGAAAAGTTGAGGATATTTCTTGTATTGTCCATAGTGCACGGGGACTGAGCAGCTTGCAATAACAACTAAATCGTGTATTTTTTTAAACTGAGACAAGAACTGGTCTTAGGTTTCTGTACAAAATTGCTGTCTTCCTCAGTAGAACTATTGTCTTACATGAATTCACAAAATTACATTTTCAATGAAAAGAAAAAATTTTCTATGGACAGTCTTCTGTAGAAGTTTTCTCTGGTCGAGATGGCTAGCACATGGAGTCTGGGTGCTCATCTCTTTCCAGTAGCGATCTGGCATATTCTTCCAGCAGGCTGGTAGAGAGCTCACACTAATATTAAGAGCATTTAATTGAATCTCTTTTGAAGGCCATTTAATTTATTCTCTAGGTAGACTGTCAAGGGTTGGAGGGCCAAAGACAGTTTTTCTACCTGAGGCAAGAGTGAAAGGCATCAGCAGGCAAGTGGCCAAACAAGATGCTGGAAGCAAAGGTAAGTAAACACAATGCTCCCCTTTCTGTTCTTACCTGTAGACAGCCTTTGCTGTTCTAGGCTGACGAGCCGTCCAGGTTTGGATGGATGTAGAACTGAAATTTGTGTGCATGCTGCCAGTGAAGACCCTGCCAGCAATCAGAAAATTCAAGTTAGAAAGCTTTAAATTCATCCAATTGCCTCTCTGAGGTTATGATCCCTAAATGAAAACCATTATCTGGAGATAAATCAAATTTTTGCACGCATGTTCTTTCAGTAAGGCTCTGATATTTGCCACATCTGCTTGCATGATCTGGTTCCCTGTAAGAATCTATGTAGCATGAGAATATCCAGCATTTTGACTGAAGTCTCCTCAGGGAGAGGATTCACTTCAAGTTTTATTTTACATAATGCAAAAAGGGTTGTTGACACCTGTCAAATAATAACAAATACTAATTTAAATATTCTGATAACTTCAGTTAAAAAATGATTCATGGAGGTCTGTTCTGAGAAGTTCTGAAGCCAGTGTTTTAATTTAAATATATTATTTTATGTATCATTTAACTTTTCTGTACAAAGTTTAACATTAACAATGTGTGGTTTTCAAGTTTCAGATAATTAATGATTAATTTCTTTATGGAACCTCTGTGATGGAAGCAGCTGTTTAAAGCTGTCAATATGCAGTTTCCAGTAAATCACCTCTTATTTCCGTGAGTTTTACTGAACATAACCTTACAAATAAAAAATAACTCAAGATCTCTAATGTTGATATTTCATATCTGCTGAAATAACTGATTTTATGACATTATTCAGTAGATGGTATACTTGGCACTTGGGCACAGTCTGCTCTCAAAATGAAAACAGGTTTATAAGTTTTAACGCCATAAAATTTATGATGCCCAAAACCTTTCATTTCTATGAATGTAAAAACTTGAGTTTTAAAATTGTTTGCTGTTAAAAACAAAATGATCTGAAAGGAATTTTGCTTCAGACTCAGACAAAGGTTTTAAAGGATGGTTGGGGGAACTTTTTATCTTGCTCTAAGAGGGACAGTACTGCATTCATAAGCATCAAGGTATTAAATAGATCTGGTTTGCCTTCTCTTGGTCCAAGTTTGCGCTAAGTGGCTGCAGCTATATTAGTAAGATATATAGCTGTATTAGTAAAACCGCTCACGTAACTCCTGGCTGTGGCCCAAGCCAGCTGGTACATTCACAGAGGAAACCTGGCCATGATTTCATCCAGGGGCCATTCCCAGGAGCTGGTTTGGATGCTGCCACCCTGGTTTCATGGGAAGAGGACACATGTGGAGAGATCTGTGTGCGGCCGGTTGGCCTCAGAGCCAGCACTCAGTCTGAGAATATAACCAAAGCATCTAGCAAGGCTGAAATGATGACTCTCCTTTATCACAGAAATCTTCTATGGGCAAGAACAATTTATCAGTATCTTCTGGAAAAACACCAAGTTGGACGTTTTTTTATGCCCCGAAAAGAAACATGTACAACGCATTAAGAGAGAGGTGTGTTCAGCAGAACTTTGCTCCTTAACATCCTGTCTTCTCCTGGCTCTGCCCAAACTCTCCTCTCTGAGAAACTGTGATGTATCTGTTCCTTGCTCTTCTGGGCCTTATTTCACCACTGACGTCAGTTGGAGCTGTGACTTAACGTCACCCAGGGTATTACCCTGCAGAATCCCTCCATAAACGCAGATGGATAGACAGCTCCACTTACGTCTCCAGCAGACATACTGTGTCTTCAGTAGCTTGTCTTAGTGAAAAACATGGTTTCTCATCCACTTTTCATCCCTTTCAGAAGGAAGAGGGAGCAAAACATTCTCCAAATCCTGTGATGGCAATACTGGAGCCAGAAAAATAATGTAGTCTCATGATTTAGTCCATAAAATATTTAAGGTGAATTCTAAGTGGAGTGGAACATCTCCCTTATGAGGAAAGGCTGAGGGAGCTGGGTCTCTTTAGTCTGGAGAAAAGGAGACTGAGGGGTGACCTCATCAATGTCTTCAAATACGTAAAGGGGGAGTGTCAGGAAGATGGAGAGAAGTTGTTTTCAGTGATGACCAGTGATAGGACAAGGAGTAATGGATGCAAATTGGAGCATAGGAGATTCAAGAGGGATATCAGGAGGAATTTTTTTACTGTGAGAGTGACAGAGCACTGGAACAGGCTGCCCAGAGAGGTTGTGGAGTCTCCTTCACTGGAGACATTCAAAACCCGCCTGGACGCGTTCCTGGGTGATGTGCTCTAGGTGACCCTGCTCTGGCAGGGGGGTTGGACTAGATGATCTTTCAAGGTCCCTTCCAACCCTATGATTCTAAGATTCATTCCCCTGGGCTTGAATTCATATTACTGTGTGCCAAAATCAGGTCCTGCAGCACAGGCTACTGATGAATCCAGTCTCACAGAGAGGTGGGTCCCCAGGGCACTGGTTATTTGAGTTAATATATTTGGCATTCAGTACATCCATCTGAAATTCATAATCTAGAGGACTAAAAGGTCAAAAGCCCATTTGTAAACAACTGAAAAAGGCATATTCTTGTTGTTATTTTTTATGGGATTAACATGAAGACATTTGTCTTCTTGCAAACGTTAGTTCGAAGTGTTCTGTGATTACATCTTTAGTNAATGATGACTCTCCTTTATCACAGAAATCTTCTATGGGCAAGAACAATTTATCAGTATCTTCTGGAAAAACACCAAGTTGGACGTTTTTTTATGCCCCGAAAAGAAACATGTACAACGCATTAAGAGAGAGGTGTGTTCAGCAGAACTTTGCTCCTTAACATCCTGTCTTCTCCTGGCTCTGCCCAAACTCTCCTCTCTGAGAAACTGTGATGTATCTGTTCCTTGCTCTTCTGGGCCTTATTTCACCACTGACGTCAGTTGGAGCTGTGACTTAACGTCACCCAGGGTATTACCCTGCAGAATCCCTCCATAAACGCAGATGGATAGACAGCTCCACTTACGTCTCCAGCAGACATACTGTGTCTTCAGTAGCTTGTCTTAGTGAAAAACATGGTTTCTCATCCACTTTTCATCCCTTTCAGAAGGAAGAGGGAGCAAAACATTCTCCAAATCCTGTGATGGCAATACTGGAGCCAGAAAAATAATGTAGTCTCATGATTTAGTCCATAAAATATTTAAGGTGAATTCTAAGTGGAGTNAGAGGACTAAAAGGTCAAAAGCCCATTTGTAAACAACTGAAAAAGGCATATTCTTGTTGTTATTTTTTATGGGATTAACATGAAGACATTTGTCTTCTTGCAAACGTTAGTTCGAAGTGTTCTGTGATTACATCTTTAGTCCAAGCGTTCCTGTGAAAAAACTACTGTCAATTAACTAGACCTTAAAGTGGCCATACCACCTTCTTTTGGGATCTTGACAAAACCGACAGGCTAAGTACGGTAGAGTATGTTGGGAAACTTCTGAGGAGATGTTGTAGTTGAACCTATGGGCAATTTGCAAGCCAATTTTTGTCATAGTTTTTCTGGCCTTGTGCTCAATTTTTCATGCAAGTTCTTGTTTCTTAGTATGAGTGAGGGAGTGTCTGGCCACATGCTGGTGTTCAGCTGTCAGGTTTCTTGGGCACTCAGTGGTACAGCAGAATGCTTTGAACCACGCTACCCCTATCCTTACTAGAGCATTGTATGTTAAACATTGTGTAAGCTGGTTGTGAGACTTTTATTGAGTGGATCCCCAAATTATGGGGCCTGGGGCTATGCTGAGCTGTTGCCTAATGTTGAGTTTCCGTGTTTCTGAGCTACATACGCTCTGCTTCCAGGAACCCGCATGAGGAGCTGAGTCAGGGAGCACAAGGGTGTTCACCATCTTCATGCCTGCACTCCTATGTGCTGCAAATACAGCTTTATGGAGCTTCAGGGGCTCCCTTTGGTGTAGAAGCTAAGAGCGATCATGTGTCTTCATTTTGTCTACAAACTTGGGTGTCTTTCCAAAACGTTTACTTTGTGCTTTGGTTTCCCACTGATTAAAAATATCATGTCCTTGTCTCAGAGAGAAGCTGTGAGAACAAATCATAGAAATATAGAATATTTTGGGTTGGAAGAGACCTTTAAAGGTTATCTAGTCCAACCCCCTGCAATGAACAGGGACGTCTTCAACGAGATCAGGTTGCTCAGGACCCCATCCAGCCTGACCTTGAATGTATCCAGGGATGGGGCTCCTACCACCCCTCTGAGCAACCTCTGCCAGTGTCTCACCACCCTCACTGCCAAAAAGGTCTTCCTTGTATCTAGTCTAAATCTGCCCTCTTAGTTTTAAACCATTACCCCTTGTCCTGTTGCAACAGCCCCTGCTGAAAAGCTTTTTCCCTGTCTTTCTTGTAAGCCCCCTTTAAGCACTGAAAGGATGCAACAAGGTCTCCCTGGAGCCTTCTCTTCTCCAGGCTGAACAACCCCAACTCTCTCAGCCTCTTCTCATAGGAGGGGTTCCCCAGCCCCCTCACAAGCTTCATTCGTTCCTTCATCACAGCATTGTTTACGATACTATGATATGTCTTAGCTNTCCTCTGGACCCAATCCAACAGGTCCATGTCTTTCACGTGCTGAGGACCTCAGAGCTGGATGCAGTGCTCCAGGTGGGGTCTCACTAGAGCAGAGTAGAAGGAAGGAATCACCTCCGTCAATCTGCCGGCCACATCTCTTTTGATGTACCAGGCTACATTTGGCTTTCTGGGCTGTGAGCACACATTGCTGGCTCATGTCCAGCTTTTCACCCACCAGTACCCCCAACTCCTTCTTGGCAGGGCTGCTCTCAGTGCCTTCATCCCTCAGCCTGTGTTGGTACTGGGAGTTGCCCGGAACCAGGGGCAGGGCCCTGCACTTGGCCTTCTTGAACTTTATGGAGTTCACAGGGGCCTACTTCTCGAGCTTGTCCAGGTCCCTCTGGATGACATCCCGACCCTCAGGTGTGCCAAGCACACCGCTCAGCTTGCTGAGGATGCACTCGATCCCACTGTCTATGGCACTGATGAAGACAGTGAACTGTACTGGTCTCAATACGAACCCCTGAGGGACACCACTTGTCACCGATCTCCATCTGGACATTGACCCGTTGACCACTACCCTCTGGATGTGACCATCCAGCCAATTCCTCGTCCACTCAACAGTCCACCCATCAAGTCTGTATCTCTCCAGTTTAGAGAGAAGGATGTTGTGGGGAGTCATGTCAAAGTTCCATCATCTTCCCAGGCACAGAGGTGAGACTGACAGGTCAGTAGTTCCCAGGGTTCTTCTTTCTACCCTTTTTTAAAAAGAACCAGTGCAATATACCAATTCTGTAGTATAATCCTAAAATACTACTGCAAAATAGAATGTTTGGAACCTCACAGTAAATACTCCCAGGGAGGTGTTTACAAATGAAAACTGAAACATCATTTTAATGGTCTTTTTTCCCTCTTTCTTCTTTGATGCAAGTGTTATGCTGCTTGAAAACAATGGCAGACTTAGCATTGGGAGAGGTAACAAAAAAATTCAGTCTCTTGATAAATTAAATCCTTGGCCTCTATTCAAACAGCCAGCAAGTATCTCAGCTCAAGCCAAACATAGTAGCAGTTTTTCTCTGAGATGCAAATTCATCTTCATGGTGATCTGGACCAAGACAAACTAAGAGATTTTCAGCTAGCTACAAAATGAACATTTCGAAAGAAAATAAGTCAAATGGAGATGAAGAAGGTCAATTGAGGAAAGAATTACAATACAGTCCCTGCAAGGGAAAAGCATGGTCTCTGGAGAACATGAGAGCTCATCAGCCTCTCCAGTGACTTGGAAAGCACATGAACATTGTGAAGTGGGTTAGCAGTTGAGTAGCACCATTTGTAAATACATCAGGAAGCTACCAATGTGTGAGTACTAATTTTGTTGTCTGGAAAGGGTAAATCAGTTGGGTTGTGGGTGCAAAACTTTATGCTGTACCAGTGTGTGCTACTTGCACTGAAATGACCAGGTTCCTCTTCTTTGAATATATGGATTAGAACTGGACTTCTGCACTGGGATCTGTCCACATTATCCTAGAAATGACTCCTACTTTGGGAAATGTCATTTTGACACACCTTTTACTCAGATCCTTGCTTTGCAATGTCTCCACTGACCAACTGAGCCTCAAGTTCACACTTCTCAATATTGACAACACTCATGCTGACATATGGGCACCTCAGAGGGGATTAAGATGAGAGACTAGTCAAGATCCATTGGTGTCTGGTTATGTTTCTCTACTGGAAATAGGGTTTTCCTACCAGTAAGGTCACTCTTTGACAGATTGTGTAAGGAAGCCCCCACTGGAGTGTGGGGACTATGCAAACTAAGCTGCTCCCAGTTGAAGTATGTGAACAAAAGAACGACATGATAAAGTTGATCGTGTGAGTAAAAAGGCCAAACCACTACCACATGCCTGATGAAAAGGCAGGAAAAATGTTGTCCAAACCAGGACTCCCAGGAGAGATGAGATCACAATAAGCGGGGGAGGAGGGTACGTACAGGATGTTGTTTTGTAACTGTCTAGTGTTTTCCAGAGTAAAAGTGATTGTGGCTTGGCTAAGCCCAAGTTCCTCGCCTGCCCGCTACTTTATCCCTAAAGACTAGAAACAAGAGCTCCACCACCAGGTAGGCTCTCTGGAAATGCATCTGAGCAGCATGGTGCTCAGAATGCCTATTGTCAGTGGAGTCTTCAGAAGACCCAACCTCTCTATACAGAGGGAGCTGACTGCTCAAGAGTTGTAGTACTGCCTCAGAGTCCTGAGACACAGAACTAGACTGCCCAGTACCTAAAACCCAGCTCAATCAAACTGATTTGGTCTTTGAAAGTCCACTCTCACTGGGAGGAAAGGGCTTCACTGTAACATTCTGCTTCCAAGCTAGGTCTTCATTCACAGGAAGTCAACTCCTCTTTCTCACTAAATCTACAATTATGTCACTCTTAGAGTCAGGAGCATTTTTACATAATATTTCAAGTGGTCCATAGTTTGCTAGTGTGTTGCGTGCTGAATTTCTTTTGCAGGGGCACAGTTTTAGAAGAGATTTTGGCAATTTCTAACTTTTCTGGCAGTAAATTAATCCAGGCTGCTCTTAGAGGCACTTCTCCTTCCTTTACTGACTTCTCATCTGCCATGCGCTATCCTCTCTCCTGCAAATTCTATTATCATAATCTCAGAGTATTCATTTCATTTGCCAGTATTGCTTTTCTTATCTTTTACACTCTCAACTTCACTATGTAATCATTCCATTTCTCCTCCACTTTTACTGTTTGATTCCATGGCTGTATCTCCTCCTTGCTCTGCATTATTTTTCCTGGTTTCCTGTTTCACAGGGCCTACTAGTTTGTTAGATTTTTCAGAATCAGCTCCCTTGAAGTACTCAGGCTCCATTTCTATTACTATCAATAACAAGCTCTGGCGTTCTGCTCAGAGTATGAAGGACAGGAAGCACTGATGGTTATGCCAATCCGCTTGATACTAATTGCTCCTTTATTCTATATCTTCTGTTTATCCCTTCAAACATTTTATTCCGTCTTGTCAACTTTTCTTTCACGCTGCTAAACTTTCCTCTGGCACAATGTAATACTTGTAAATCTTGTTTCTCATCTTTTTTGTCTCACTGATGGCTTAATTATAAGTCTAATTAAGTTCTAAAAATGAAGTGTTCCCGTACTCTCTCTTATTAACTTCTCTACTTGCCTGTATTAGACATGCTTCTCACTTCAGTTAAAAAACAATATCACAAAAGTGAGATAATGATCAATTGAAACAAATTGCACATCACCTGTTTTGTAAGCAAACCTATTACCTTGCCTTGTATGAAAGAAAGAACCCTCTGAAACGTCTCTACTCCCTTATTTTCTAAGTTGCTACTCCACATTCTATGAAAACACAGCATATTAAGACCACTGTAGGCCTTGTAACTAGGGCTTTGAAGTCTGCAAACTTAGATGTGTGTCAGGATTTAGGATTTCTGTCTTTCTGTTTCCTAGCCCAGTCTCCTGTAAAGAAAATATATACTGTTAAGATATTTTTCTTTTGAAAGCTGTTTCTTGCCCTCTTTCTTTCAGGGTTCCACCGATCTCTGTTACTTTTCATCTGTAAAGGAGCTCATCTGTCTGTGCCTGAATGTCAGGTTTTTTTCTTCTTTTGCTATTGATGCAATTTTTTAAATTACATCTTGGGAGCATTGCATTATTTTAGTTTACAAAAACTGAACTGGATCGATAAAGTATCATCTGCCTGAACCAAGTAGTTTGGGGCAGAAATTGTCTTACTCTTTTTTATAACTTCCTATGTTAATTTATCATTATTATGCAAATTAGGCCAAATTACTAAACTCTTTCAGTTAAAGCAGCTCAATGATTAATTGCTTGGGTTAATCTGAGAAAGCTATTCTGTTTTCTCATGCCCTATCCACAAAACAGCTTTTAACCGTCATCACATGCTGCCTACCAGTGATTAAAGGGATCTTCGAAGTCCATTAGGATGATCCCGACCTTAGGTTGCCAGGAAGGTCTCTGAGGCCTTGCACATGACGTGCACCAGTCTCACTGCAGTCCCAGTATCTATTGACCTGGGGACCAGACCTAAGGACAAGAAAAAACTGTGTAGTGTCCTGTGTCCAACTCTTGTCGTCCCACACTGACTGGAAATTAAATGTCACTTGGCTGAGGCGTCACGTTCACTGAGGGGGCAGGAGCATCAAGCAACGCAAGCTGTTTGTTATCCAGCTGACTACCTAAGAACACGAAGAAATGGACCAAATGTTTTGCTAGCAAGATAGATCTGAAGGCAAACCATCAAGACATATAGAATGCATGTAAGGACAGTCTGCATTGAAGAACAGGGTACCTTACACATCACTGGGACCACACCATGCATGTAATCACTTAAACAGGTGGATGAAACAGCACAAAGGGATCACACAAATATTAACAAATCCATATGCATTTTTTTCCTGACTGTGTCCGGATTCTTTGCAACAAGAATCCAAAGCATAGAGTGGTCCAACAGAAAATACATGTAAAAATCATCTCAACTTATCTACTGCTCTGACCTAGTCAGCTGAAGGCAATTTTATAGTGCCATAATAATCTTTTAGATTTATAACTGAATCTATTTGCCAGGTAGTACTTTTGGGGACAGTTACAATAGACAGCAAAGAGCAAATATTTGATGAGCATTTATGGGCACAACAACATGTAAAAAAAGAACAGGCTGCAAATCTCAGAGTTATGTGGTATTACACCAAGGTGAAGGTTTTCCAGACAACCAAATCAAAGAATGCAGCTGCCTTGAGCACTTACAGATAATGTCCAAACTGGAGGAAGGGCTAAGGAGGAGCAGTGTGTTTTCAGTATCAGGAGTCAGCTACCAAATCCATTATCAGCTGTGAGCTGTTTTTTCAGATTTTCAGTTCCCACTGAGGTCACAGGGGAGAGCAGAGCTGCTATTCAGAGACTTTTTGGTCCCTTTTACACTCTGGTGCGGGTAGGGGCCGGGGGGAGAGTGAGCAGAGAAGCACAGAGGGAAAGAGGTGAGCTTAGAGCATAAAGTGGATTCCTACCCATTGTCTTACNAAATATTAACAAATCCATATGCATTTTTTTCCTGACTGTGTCCGGATTCTTTGCAACAAGAATCCAAAGCATAGAGTGGTCCAACAGAAAATACATGTAAAAATCATCTCAACTTATCTACTGCTCTGACCTAGTCAGCTGAAGGCAATTTTATAGTGCCATAATAATCTTTTAGATTTATAACTGAATCTATTTGCCAGGTAGTACTTTTGGGGACAGTTACAATAGACAGCAAAGAGCAAATATTTGATGAGCATTTATGGGCACAACAACATGTAAAAAAAGAACAGGCTGCAAATCTCAGAGTTATGTGGTATTACACCAAGGTGAAGGTTTTCCAGACAACCAAATCAAAGAATGCAGCTGCCTTGAGCACTTACAGATAATGTCCAAACTGGAGGAAGGGCTAAGGAGGAGCAGTGTGTTTTCAGTATCAGGAGTCAGCTACCAAATCCATTATCAGCTGTGAGCTGTTTTTTCAGATTTTCAGTTCCCACTGAGGTCACAGGGGAGAGCAGAGCTGCTATTCAGAGACTTTTTGGTCCCTTTTACACTCTGGTGCGGGTAGGGGCCGGGGGGAGAGTGAGCAGAGAAGCACAGAGGGAAAGAGGTGAGCTTAGAGCATAAAGTGGATTCCTACCCATTGTCTTACTTTTCACTATAAACATGCACAAATAAACTTTATTGTTCATTCTCTGAATGCCTCTTAAGGCATAATCAAGACAGAAACCCAGATTTTCCAGCGTTGGGGAGAGAGTGCATAGGCTCTGAGTGGGCAAAAGGGCAGGGAGTATTCAGACATACTGTGTTGGAAGGTTGCTCATCATAAGCCACCAAACAGGAGAGTGGCACTGCTGGGGATAAGCCCCAGCACCCCAGCTCAGTGCCCTTTTCCACACCACTACATATCCCTGGACAAATGTAGTCAAGCTTCCGTCACAACAGAGGACATTTGAAAATACAGTTACAAGAGCTATATCATTTTCTTGCAACCCAGCCTCTAATGACCTTTTTTTTTACTCATTAATGGAAAGATTAATGGTTTTATATCTACAAAACTGGCAAGAACATCTTGCTTATGAATGCAAGACTAAAATTTTTACTTNAGGGCAGGGAGTATTCAGACATACTGTGTTGGAAGGTTGCTCATCATAAGCCACCAAACAGGAGAGTGGCACTGCTGGGGATAAACCCCAGCATCCCAGCTCAGTGCCCTTTTCCACACCACTACATATCCCTGGACAAATGTAGTCAAGCTTCCGTCACAACAGAGGACATTTGAAAATACAGTTACAAGAGCTATATCATTTTCTTGCAACCCAGCCTCTAATGACCTTTTTTTTTACTCATTAATGGAAAGATTAATGGTTTTATATCTACAAAACTGGCAAGAACATCTTGCTTATGAATGCAAGACTAAAATTTTTACTTTATATTTTGTAAAAGAAAAACATATACCAAGAATTAAACGGAGAACTTAAAGTAAACAGACAATTTTCCGGTGGGGCGTGAAATGAAACTATCATTGTGAAACTACTTTATTTTGAAGGAGAATAAACAAAAATACTTTTTTTTTATGATGGACTTGGTAATGCTCTGTACCAGCTGTTTTTAATGGCTACAGAGACACAGTTTTCGTCTGTGTCTTGATACTGGATGCCCAGAAAAATCAGTGGCCTTCTCTCAAATAGGGACAGTCAAAAGCACTGCTTTACATCCACACAGCTCATGGTGACCCTGATTTTTGTCCCAGCTGCCCAGAGCTTCAGTGAAGCTGTGGCAGCTACCAATAAGAGATACGGCATCACAGCAACCCTTGTTTTCACCACCAGTTTGCACTTGCTGAAGACTTGCTTCATCCCACTCTGGAAGAATTCCCTAGGAAGAGTTGAAGCCAGTTGTTCTGCTTATAAGTCACATCATGACATAAAGCAGAAGAGGGAGTCATAATTAATAGCAAATGAGTCCCACAGATGTGACAAGCAAAGTGAGCAAAGACAGAAGCCTGCAGTTCTCAGTGACATTGTATCTTCAATAATCTACATTTACCTCCCATGGACACTGACAGATTTTCACCTAAAAGAGTGATATTCTTTCATACTACATGGCCTCTTTACGTTACATGAGCTGCCGTACATTTCTAATGCTTTGCTTGATAACAAGAGAGTTTGCAAACAAAAACTCTTTCTGGTCTTTACAACATAATGTGCAATTTTCTCTTTCATCTCTGGATGTCTCTAAAGAAATTGAATGAGCAGAGCAAAGAAAATCAGCAGAGCATAATATGGCCATTAGAGTATCAACTGTAGTGTGTGCATTTATGAACCTGTCACTCAGAGATTAGACCAGACACGCTTCTCTCATCAAAGGCTTCAAAGTCAAGCCTGAATACTCAACTGGCTTTCTGAAGATGAGATTCTCCTACTCTCAAAACAAACATGTCATTTCTGTCTGTGCTGGAGAACCCTCTCATATTATGCCACATCAAGTATAATTAGTTGCATTATTGAATCCAACTGGCTTTCTGAAGATGAGATTCTCCTACTCTCAAAACAAACATGTCATTTCTGTCTGTGCTGGAGAACCCTCTCATATTATGCCACATCAAGTATAATTAGTTGCATTATTGAATCCAACTGCTCCAGCATCAAATTCTCTGGTGAGTTCCAGTGTGGCTGACTTGCTGCCTTGCAATTTGCTGACAGAAGACATTAAGGCATCTTTTCCGTCAGCATTAGGACTGCTCTGAGTTCATTTACAGTTCCAGTGAACTGTCATCTAGTGCAGCCTAACAGCTTAGAGCTTAGAGCATTAACTGGAGAGCTGTATTCCCAGGTCAGGCACTGGGTTACTATACAACTTTTGGCAAGTTGCTTCACATTTCAGATAATCTTTCTTCTAAACTTAATATTGCTATATTTACTATACTTACTTCACAAGAATTTTGAAAAGCTCAATTAATATTTATAAGTCTTCTGGATTAGATAACAGGCCGTGTTGAAATGCAAAGTATTATCACACTTATTAAAGCTGCTTCACAAATCACCAGCTATGGCTGTATCTAACCAGTAATGCTGGAATCATGATTAGGCACTTTTGTTATCTTGTCAATAGAAGCTAAACTGCTTGCACAACAATTAAAACTACCAGCATGATGAACCTTCCTGCTCACAGGTCATAAAGATTGATTCTGGTTTAAAATGTGGCAATTTTTCTTTCAGTTCACAGCTTATTTAGGGCAAGGCAATACCTTTCATCAGTTAGAATAGAAATTAAGTTTTTACTAGTAAAGTTCTAAATAGGATCTTCTCCAGCTTTGTGGAATGTCACCCTGTTTAGATCCTGATTTTTATTTTTGTGTTTGAAGTCCTGCACAAAGTCAAAGGACGAAGTCATTGGAGGTATGACATGCAGGAAAAATGTTATGGGTTTTAGCTTTTCATGGGACAGTATACAATAATAGCAGTGATATAGTAGCCAACCTGACAATGACAGCTTTTACAAGGTAAATTGTATCCCCTTTTGTGAATTTATTTCCGATTTGAAAAATAGAGACTAAGAGCTGAAGGCACTTGACTCCAGCATTGCCCAGGTGGTCAGGGACTAAAAACAGTGATGCAATGCAAATGATTAATTTTCAACCTGTGAAAATTCCTACCAAAGAAATAAAATAAATAAGTATTGATCTACACTCACAGACCTCAGGGCTGATCCATTTCTGTTATAACTTATGGAAAATTTTCCTTTCTTACCTTTACTCTGTTGTTAGCTGAACTCAACATCTGTCACCTCATAATCACAAATTACAATTAAACAGATGGGTTTAGCCTCCAGGAGGGGTGTAGAAGTACTTAGTGACAGGAGTCAGAAGACTCTGAGTTCCTGTTTTATTTGCAGAAGGATGTGATAAGCTTGTGAGGAATGGAAACAATTGCGCTGCAAATTCCTAGCAAGCTCTCTGTAAGACTCACAATAGTAAGGTTATCCAAACACACGTGAAAGGGCACAATCCAGAATGTCTACCCAGTGCCATGGATGCAGTCAGTAACCATCTTGCTTCTCTATAGAAACTGTTCCAAACCAATTCGTCATTTGTACTTTGACAGTGTATTGGAAAATCAACTGAACACAGGATAACCATGTATGCAGCTACTTCTGCAGTACAGTTTGTGGCTTCACAATGAGTGGTATTTCATCATAATACAGTAAACATCATTTGTCTTTAAGGAAGAAGGTAAGGAGAAAGTGAGGAAACTCTTTTTGCGGTTGCAGGCATTTAACAGCCCTAACTAATACAAATAAAACTACTGTTGTTATCATCTCCTCTCTCGTAGTGTTGTTAGCTCACAGGGGTTTATCAAGATATTCCAGTACATTATATTTTTCTTAAAACCCCAGTTCATGAAGAATCTCAGTTTGTGGCTTTCAAGCAGGCTCGTTCGAAGTTTACCATAGCGCCCAACTTGTGTGGAAATCCTAAGGCAGCCAGAGAACCCATCCTTCCTGCCGAATTCTAGAGGAGCATCCTCATGTGGTTAAAATGAAGGCTCGGGTTGGGCGGCCTGGGTTCCAAACCAAGTTTCTTGCTCTGAGTTTCAAAGATGCACATCCCTCATGTGTAAAAGTTCAAGGTTCGAAGACAAAGAATGGTACATGTTATCACGTGTGCAGAGTCATGATTTTTAAGTTACCCTCATGATTTTTGAAGTCTGTTTATTTAATATCCAGAAGCACTGCGTAAGCTCTTGGACAAATAGTCCGTCTCCCAGGTAAGACCCATCATGCGTCTTCCTCTCTAAAAGAAGCCCAAGAAGGTTCCTTCACCTGACTGCATTCACGGCAAGTGTGCAAGAGGCTGTCTGAGAGTAGCGAGGGCTGTATGTCTGCAGACATACAGCCCTCGCTACTCTCAGACAGCCTCTTGCACACTTGCCGTGAATGCAGTCNGATGAGCTGCAGTGGCCGATGTTTACCGCCTGTGCTGTGTGAAGAAACAAACTGTGGGTTAAACACAGAGGAATTTTCTTTTGAAACTCGGTGTTGATTGCAATGCTGCCATGTGGCTGAGCAAAAAAGTTCTGCTTATCATGAGCATGCATAAACACAAATACATGCATGTGGTGCTTGGCAAAAACCCTGAGCAGGGACCTTATTTGCTTTTTAAAAAGTCAGCGAACTCACAGGTGCATCTCAAATCCTTTCAGTACCAACAGCAGCTTTGTGTGTTTTGCCTGCCTTTGTCAAAAAGTCCCATAGTACAAGGGCCTACCTTCTCCCTGTTTTATGATGATAAAAATGAACTGTCACAAGGCCATCTGGTGTTATCAAACAGGAGCACTGTGGATGCACACGGTTTTGAAGTAGCCTGGAATCATTTCTGGCTGAAAAGCCATGATGATGGCCACAGTGAAAATAGAGGTCTGCGGCTAAGAAGAAGGCACACAGTCTGTTGCAGCTTCAAGATGAAATATTTTGTCTCCAATTCTTTCCTTTTTATAGTTATGAAGCCTTCTCACCAACAGTCCCAACCATCACAGAGAATGGCAGTGTTTAGAAAAAAAAAAAAATCAGCGTGCTAGGAGCCTTGAAAGGAATTTGGAACATATTGTTTACTGGATGTTAGCAGCTACTTGAAATTGAACTTTTTCTGTGTGTATATATTAGCATCTTCCAATCCCACAGGAATTATACACAAATATCCAGCTCTACTGATGGAAAACATGACAGGGTGCATTTGGCAAGGATTTCTCATTCAGGACTGACTTCCCTGCCAGGAGGTTTCGAGGCTCAGGCAGCACTGTTCGTGTGGCACCTACCCTTCTGCAAACCATCAGTGTGGCTGAAAAAGCTTCCTGATTACATCACTTCTTTTCATTTTCTTACCAGTTAGTAAAAGTTTCCTCTGGCGGGGAAAAGGTAGGATTGTTTATCTCAGCCACAGTAAATGTTCTTACACAGCCTCCTGTCCCGTTTCAAATAAAGATTTACTGGCAAAACTCATAGTAGATTTAATGTAAGGAAGAACGGCCCAAAATAGTGATTTTTGGCTTTTTCTATTTCTGGATCTTCAGTTTTTCTGCAGGGGAGGTGGGAGGCATATATAGCAAACGTAATCTGAGCAAAGCCTTGATTTCATTAGCTGTCTTTCACAGACTCCTCACAGAAAAACCCTGTCCTAAATCATTAAATCATACATCTTAGCTTGTGCAGCGTTTGTCTCTATGAAGTCAGGAAGCTAGTCCTGTGCAGGACTGTTGCCCATGACTTTGCCCATAATGCCTTTGCAGGCAGTTATTCACAAAATCTATCACACACTAAAGGAAAAGACATCTTCTCTTCAAAATGAGGTGTTTGTCCGTACGGCCACACTCACAGCGTACCTGACAGCCTGTAGGGTGTGTATGTTCGCTATAGATATATGTGGTGTACAGGGGAGGAACAAAGAACAAAGGAATACCTTTTCAGGTACATTCAGGAACCTAATTCCAGAGGAACTGGAAGCACACCGGAAATTTTCACTTCACAGTGGAGAGAAACAAGCTTCACAAGGTGGGATGCAAAGCAAGAAGCTCGCATAGGTATTGCAAATACCCTATGCTCCCCTGAGGGACAGTGGCCCACAGGTGACCCACACTGCAGCAAAGACTGCTACCGCCGGGTGAGCCACACCAAGACCTGGACGCCTCTGAGCGACCATGGCCCATGGGCAACCCACTTCAGAGGAAAGGCACTAAGAAAGACTGTAGCAAGAAAACCCAAAGAAGCAAAAACCAGCAGAGGAAACAACTGAGAACCAAAGAACAGCAGAGGAAAAGCACTAAGACGCAAAGTGCAGCAGAGCAACATAAATAAGCAGTGAGAGCAGCAGAAAAAACAGTTAATGCACACAGCCCCAGGCCTCCTGTGTCACCCATCACCCAACCAGAGTAACTGGGACAGACTGAGTTTAACCCCCAGCAAAGTCAGGGGAAATTGAGCCTGGGAAAGAAGGAGGGAAAAGAATTTGGCTGAAGTGATCTCTTGATTGCTGATGTTCTCTTTTTTCTTTATACCCAGATCAGTCATCAGAAGTTGATGTTAACTGGACATAAATCAAGCAAAAACACCCTGAGTAGAGATGTTTTGCCCATGACGTATGCTCAGACACCGTTGCCAATATGGAGCATGCTTCCACAGGGCACCTCAGCCCAGCAAAGCTCCCATTCCTCCCCATGGGAGCACGTACCTCTCTCCAGTAAAACTGGCCACAACCCACAGTGCCTGGTTCCCATCTGGTGTCCCAACCAACAGCTCCCTTTAACTACTGCAACATAAAATGTCATAAAGAGCTTATTAATTGGCCAGGCCTAAAGCTACAGGAGTATTTCAAAATATTCATTATTAAATTTGGAAGGAAGGGGGAATAAGGAGTTATATTTGGTAGTAAAGAACTGCAGCCCAATATTAAAAATAAATAAATAAATTAGCATGGATGTTATTAAACACAGAGTTAGGTGATTGTCGTGTTACAGGTGAAGTTTTAATATTTAATTTTTCTTTCACTATGGTCAGTAGTAAAACTTGCTTTTACTTCAATAGTAGGTGAATGGAACCATTAAGTGGAGCTGAATTGTTAGGCCATATGGTCTCCCTCCTTGTAGTTTTCTTCATGTTGCAGGTATTTGTTTCTGTTTTGTGTTTGTATTTACATTTTCTTGGCCCTTCTAGTGCCCTAAGGAGCCATTTATAAGTGGTCATAACACAGTAACTCACAAAATTACAGCCCTATAAATTATTCCCTCAGGCATTAAAAGAGCCTGGGAAAACACAAACACAGACAGTCACAAAACTTTTATTTAACAAAATTTAGGCCATATTGGTGGTGGAGGGGAAAAATCACCATTTTAAAAGCTGGAAAACTGCTTGTCTTATAGACAGATGTCATTTGGTGGGTAATATACAACAAATACAAGAATTAACTAGGCCTTCCATAGTATCTTAAAAGGTCCAAACTGACGCTTTATTAGTAGGGAAAATGAGTTATGTGTAAAAACAGTGAATATTGCTAAATGGCATTATACTTACTTATCACATCATTTACAAAGTCAAACAATGAAAATCCAGGAAATGAATAAAGGACAACTGAAATCTTACACTTGCCACATAAAAAAAACCAAAAGAAAATACACTGACAGCTTCTATTGCAATGGCAACCTAGAATATCACACTCATTCATATATTAGAATGTCCCCCTCAAGGACAAGGGAGCTGAACAGACTTCTCAGATCTTTAAGGACACTTCCCATAAAGCAGAAGAGCTCAGTCCCCAGGTGTAAGATATCAGGAAAGGAAGGCAAGAAACTAGCATGTTTGAGTCAAGACCTGCTGGTTCAGCTAAAGGGCAAGAAGGAAATGCCCAAGCAGTGGAAGCAGGGACAGGTGTCCTGTAAAGACCGTAAGGATGCTGCCCGGTTGTCTAGGCAGGGGGTCAGGAAGGCCAAGGCGCGACTGGAGCTGAACTTGGCCAGGAATGCTCAGAATAACAAGAAGGGCTTCTACAAGTACATCAACCAGAAAAGAAAGGTCAAAGAAAGTGTGCCCTCCCTGATNGGTCAAGACAGCCAGTATAGCTTCACCAGGGGAAAGTCCTCCCTGACCAACCTAATGGCCTTCT
>VXBO01014846.1:4557-16634 GCA_013400135.1 Rhinoptilus africanus
TTGATTAAAGGCCAGGGGAAAAAAAAAACCTTTTCATTGCTTTCTCCACGGTGGGTCTCTTGGCAGTCTCAAGTGTTGATCTATTTCTTACCTTGATAGTGGTTAAACATACCTAATAAGCGTGTGTGTGTGTGTATATATATATATGTTTGTGTGTATATATATATATAAAACCCTTAAATCCCACTGCAAAAGACCAGTATACTTCAGTATCTGTTGTCCCTTTCAGGCACAGGTTTACATAAGCAGACAACACCTTACATGGCACTTCAGCGAGCTGTGGACAAGGCAAGTTCTTGCACCCCGACTTCCCACACTCTCAGGAGCAAAACCAGCAAATAATAATCACTGAAGCACAGAAGTAGCCAGCCACATAAAAATAGCTTCATGAGCTCAGGTAGTTGTTTTCCTGTTTTGTAGTCAATCATTTTCCACTCTGGAGTTATCACTCCTCTCTCTTGAGGTCTTTTGGTTCAGATCCTGCGTTACTCATGAAAATCTGGTTTTATTAAGATGAACATTAAGTTTCATCTCAAAACCAGTAAATTAGTTTTTACAATTGTTAGTGCACTTCAATTAATACTGATTTAGGAGATTAAAAATAATTATTTATAAAGCCAGAGTAGAAGAGCTTTCTGACATATCAGTTCATGACACACATATAAATATTTTGGTTTAATAGGATTATGTTAAGTATATTTAAAATACCATTTTCAAAAACTTCCCTATTTTTTGCTTATTAAATATGAAGGTAAAGTTCTTGAAGAACTCCAGGTTCTCAAAATTAAAAGGTCTAAACAATAACGTCTCTCAATCCGCAACACAGGACCAAGCAAATCAAAATTCCTTAAATAGTTTCATCAATATGCCTCAGGGCTGCCCTTTTAAATTGCATGCCCAGGGAACCCTAGATTTCCTGAAAATGCCAAATTAACCGCTGTTTGTGGTAGTAATGTTGTATCCTGTTTACTACAAATTCTCCTGAGACTAGCTAATTTCACATAAACTTTGAAGCACTACTAAGTGTTGGCCCACTATTAAACTTCTGGATTGGATTTGAACTTGTAATCTGCATGTAAAATGCTTTGGATCCTCATGTTGAATGCTCGTGCCATGTGCATTTATTTCTTCCCTTATAGATACAAAGTCAGGGAGACATGGTATATTTTAAAAGAACTAGAACATCTTCTTCCAGCAAGGGAGAGTAAGAAAGTCATGTTCAAAACTCCAGGGTGCTCTTTTGCAGCTTTGTTCCTGCAGACACCCTTTAATAATCAAAATATTTCACTTAACTCGCTGTGCTTCAGTTTTCTCTCTCTTTTTTTTCTCCCCCTAGTTTTATTTGGATTATGCAAGACTAAATTGAGGTTGTCTCTGATAATGAAACACAAAATAATGCCATAAGGTCAGTTACAAGTGGTAACCCACAGGGCTACGTTCAAGGTAGTTTGAAGTATAATTGATATTTGCCACAAATGGGAACAAAAACAAAGAACATTAGATTTTTAAGTTTTTGTTATGGTGAAGTGGAAAATAGCAACTATGCCTTTAACTACTGCTTAGGTATGTGGTAACTCCCTACAAAAAAAAAAAAAAAAGAAAAAAACGTGCGGCAAAGTGAATCTTGCCCTTAATATGTCATGGTCATCTCTGGTATGAGGAATCCTCAGCCTGTGAGAGTAGAGGGCATTTTGGGATCTGTTTTTGGAGCTTTTCCCATGTTCTGTTCTCCTATTAAATGTAGGGAAAGAATCCCCAAAGTTTAAATAAAAAATCATAAAGCTTCCTTACCTATGATATTTTCTACACTTTTTCATCAGCCACTGTTGCTACAGAATGTGCAGGAAGGGAGAAACATGGAGAAAAAAGAAAAGCTATTCTGTCCATTTGGAGAGGGGAAATTAACACCAAAGAGAAAATGAACTTATTCACTGGTGTGATGGCTTGTCTGTGTCACAAATTACGGTTGACCCAGCAGCCTCTGCAATTCATTATTTTTGTCTTTCAGTGTCTAAGTCACTATAAATCATATTACTATAGATCAAATTAAATAAAAGTTGTTTTAATGGCCAAATGGGGAATCAGACTAGTTTGTAATTTTAGGTGAATGTAACTCCTTTATATAGAGAAGTAAATTTAAAGCCAGGGACACCGTGAGAGCGGAGTTTCCTGTGAGCTGCTGGCGTACTTCCTTTCCCACCTGCAAAGCACGACGTACGGTAACACAACAACAAACCCCCAGCGTCACCGGGGGGTTTGCAGAGGCAGGTTAATGTTGAAACCGCGTTAAAATGTTTCTTTGTGTGCGGTGGTGGGCAGGGGCTCCTACAGCCTGAGCTAAGTTTTTCTGAGTACACGCAAAGGACCCATGAAGAAACTCCTTTGTTCCATCCTTTTCTGATCAGAAGATTGTCCCTTTTGTTCTCTCACATTTGGGATTTTGCCAGTGACAGCCTTTTTATATGCCAAATAGGGTTTTGCAACATGCAGTGCAGGATAACACTGTGTGAAAAGATTTAAAATCTAGTATGAAGGTCAAAGAGAAGAGCTCGCCACTTCTTTGGGGTTAAATGAACAAACACAGGGCAGAGCCCTAACTGGCTTAAGTTGTATAAACTCAGTGGAAATGAATAAGGATGTGCAATTTACACCAGCTGCAGCCTGCCCCTTTTGTATACCTATGAATCAAGCTGTGTAGTAAGAAGTTAACCTGTTGAATTCAGCTGAGCTACTGCAATTTGCAGTTGTTCAGCATTTTATCTTATCCGAATGTATTTGTAATACCCTTCCTTAATTTGCAATATCATGCAATTGTCATTAAATAGATGATAAATCCTGGATGATGGTGGGACAAACAAGAAGAAGAGAAAATCCAGTGAGATCAAAAGGTTAAAAAAAAAACCCATTGCTTCTTTAGCTATCTATTGTTAGCAAGGATTTTTGCACGCTATCTGTTTATTCTTATTCTTTACGTGAAGCCCATCAAACTGCTCAGGAAAGGATAAGACATCATCTCTATTTTCTGCAGCCAAGAAATACTGTCAATGGAAGTATAGAAAAAGGAAGATATAAAGAAACGGTCACTGATGGAATGGAGTGTCTCTGAAGTTGACCAGTGGCCAAATACGACAGATGAACTCGTCTGCACCAAAGATGACTGAAACAATATTTGGACAACCAGATATTGGTTTACCTGTTTGATATTGCAAGAATCACCTGACATGGTTTTTCTTACCCAGAAAAATATCCCAGACTGTAAAAATGTCTGGCTCGGCAGCAGCAGCTCAGAGTCAGGTCAAGAACAGGTGCTGGTGGGCGTTCGGTTTAGAAGTTCTGCAGTTCGAGACGATCAAATCCGGCTCATCCGCACATCTTTATCAGCCGGGCAAAGGCACAATACCACGCTATTGTTGGCTGTGTGGTTCCGGCAGTCACCCCGAAGCAGCACACTGGTACTAGAGCGGACCTGCACGATGCCTGGCACGCACGGATATTCTCAGACCTCCGAGCGCTACGCAGCGGGTTGTCGAGCGGTAAGAGCCTTCCCGCCGCACCGCCATCCGGCGACAGGCAGCCGTCCGCGGCGGGATGCAGCTGTGGCCCTGGGCTGGTGTGCCTGGTGTGCAGCGGAAGGCGCGGGGGTCTGCGCGGGAGAGGGCTCTGCTGCAAGATTAAAAAGGCCGAGCCTTCAGAGGATGTGGGGAAGGAAACGAGGGGAAAAAGGTGAACCTACTAGCTTGCAGCTTAATCTACATAAATCAAAGTCCTTTATTGAGATTTGCATTCTGTGTCTCTGTAACACAACAAGAAGCAGAATCCGAAAGGTCCGTCCTCCTGCGGATAATATCAGCTGCCTCCTGGGAACAGCATCCCTTTACCCTGGACCTGAGAAAATGTGAACGTGGACAGAGCTTGGTTGAAAACCTATCAGAATTTGGGATATTGGGAAGGACTTGAAACACAAGTGTGATGTGAAAGCATGGATATTGCATTTAACACACATCTGCTCCCTTGGGAATCCATCTGGCTCCTGAGGTCACGTGGGGAGGGCACATGGAGATCCTGTAAATACATGGTGGCTCATCTTTGGGCAGGCTTGCACTGGTCCCTTGCTCCGGAGACAAAACTGTCCAGTTCAGACAATGCGTCAGCGGAGACCATTGAGGTCCAGTGCCCAGGGATGTTTCTTCCCTGTGACGGTTTTACGGGACTAGCATGGATGCAGCTTTCATGCCTGGGCTCCATCTGGTTATAGGCAAGGGTGAGTTTCCAAACTGGAATGGTCAAGCAAAGAGGACCTGAGTGTGTAGCCACTGGATTCCAGTGGTTGATGTACATTTTTTGGTGAACTTTTGAGCCACGTGTTAGTTTTTTGATTCATCCCTTTTGGTCTTGTGTTCACCAGGTAGATTGGAGAAAAAGCAACGGGCAATTTGCAGTTTGCTTCCCCAGGGAGCCTGTTCCCGCTGGATTTGCTTTTTGGGGTGCGATTACTCTGCTGGCTCCTGATATACTCCTTATATATTTCTTTTCAAATACAATCCAATAGGTGTATTCCTACACATATTGTAACATAAAAGGAATTCTGTAGATAATATTTTAAATATCAATAATAAAGTTTGCAAAAGGAACATGATTTGGCTAAAGAAAAGAACAATTCCTAACAAAATTTTCAGCTCAGTAAATATTTTTTTTCTGGAATTGCTCTGATTTTTGCAAACAGCATAATCTAAATTAATTCATGAATATGGTACCCTATAATCCAGCTAGAAATAAAAACTATTAATAAAAATCTAAATTGATTGCAACTGGGTAAAATGGTAGTATTTCTTCAGTATCCAGTAATGGAAGAAATGGAAGAAAACCCCCATACAGCGCACAGCAGAAAATTATGCAAGAGTAGCAATAGTATACTAAAGCAACAGCGAGCTGCGAAATAACAGCGTGTCAAGTGATACAACAAGTCTTCCTGATTAACTGGGCAGGTTGCTAACTAGATTGTTAATTAGCGCAGCTCTGCTTTTAGGCACCCATTCATGTAAGATTTTTTCACAGCATTCTTCGCTGCATAATCCTACTGAAGCTATATAAAGCAACAGGTGTTGAGTTTTGGTATGGTTGGCATATTAATTAGACCTGAGAAAAAAAATAAATAGAAGACCCCACATCTGTTAAGTGTTTCAGTCCTACTAAACTCCAGTAATAGGGCTGAAGCTGTGTGTCAGGGTAATTTATCACCATCCGATTCAAAGTCCATATGGCAGCAGGAACTACTCTTTTTTGTAATTCTGCATGTAGTTCTTCATGGTCTTTTTTTTAAAAAACTGAGGAAGCCCATTAACATTTGCTTTAGGCAGTGGCTGAAAAAGGCTAGCTAACATGTTAGTAGCAGTGCTGTTACAGATGATGGTATCCTTGCTGAAATACTTGGATATCTGGGATGCTCAGCGGTCAGTGGGTATCGTTAGAACAGGCTTCAGTCTCCTACACGGCTGGTAGCAAGTAGGTTGTTTTGAACATTCCTGGCAGTACGGAAAGGAGCAAAAAAAAAAAAGGAATGGGATAGAAAAGGTATTTTATTTATTTTTTAATTTTAATTTGAGCTGTCAGTAGTAAGATTTACTTACGTATAGCATCCCAACTTAAGTACTGAAAAAAGCTCCCCCAAATACTGAGGGCAGAAGGAAGGTGTGTTTGGCCTGATTTTAAATGCTGCGGGATAAACAGCGTAGAACACAAAATACAAGAACTGGAAGTCTTCTCTGTGGTTGGTGAGTCATAAAACCTCTGCTGGTGTCACCCACGGAGTTCGGCATCTTGCGCGAAAAATGAGCATTTAAACAGAGCAGCTTTTAAAAATGGGATAAAAATGAAAGTGCCAGGGACAGGAATGCAGAAGTAGGGGAACTGTCTAAAAGGATGAAAAGAGAAGGAAGCAGAAGAGCAAAGGACAGAACACCATGGTCAGAGGATCAAGGAAAAGAAGAATAATTACAGGGAACAGGAAGTAACTGAGAAAGCAAGTAGAGGAGCACAGGGAACATCTCGGGCAGTGAAAGGAGGCAACGACAACACAAAAATAAGGATGTCTTTGGATCAATACAGAAGAAGAAACTGTGCTTACCTGTGTGAGCTGGAAGGTGTGTGATGGCATCGTCCAGGGCAGGAGAAGATGACAGAAGCTGAGATGTGGGAGAAGGGAAGGGAGCGTGGCAGAGCATCCCTTCTGTCAGCAAGAAAAGGGGACGGGAGCCCCGGGTTCTGTGCCTGTGTTTGGTGTACATTTTCCACCTGAAGTGCACCCACACGCAAGTGAAGGAGCAGGCAGCTTTGCCTGCTAAGAACTTGAAAATCAGGAATCAGGCCAAGGAAAGAATTAAAAAGCAGGGAAAAGAGCCAGTGCTTATTTTTTCTTTTCTTTGTCTGCCTCATGATGCTTGAGCTGCAGGATTTGGCGATATTACTGAAGAAATGCAAATCGTATAATGTTTCTTAAAACCATTGGTATCCACCTAATTCACATTTCATTCACGTTTGTGTTGACATTTTGCATACTTCCCTTCTGCCTAATAGTGAACGTTTTAGGTTTAAGCAGTATTTATGTGCCTGTGTGTTAAGAAAGAAAATAAACATACAGTTTCCCTACGTTCTTTTCAACAAGGCCCACAATAAAAAAAGCCTCAAGCAAGGAACTCTATGCATTTAATACCAGCTTAATCCTCTCCCAGAGTGCTTTAGAAGGAGGCAAAGAGAGATAATTTCACAAATTCTACATGTGTTCAGGAGCCAGCTAACCAGAATGAAACACAGAGAAGAGAGGCTTTGTGAGATCATTGAGATTTTGCTCCACCCAGGCAAAGAAGAGGACCTGAGGCTACTACCCTGCTGCGGTGGCACTCTGCAGTACTGTGGCTAACCCGAGTGGCACCGGGATACCTTCCAGCTGGTTAGGATGCTGGGAACCATTTAGGATGATCCTTGTTTCCTAGCCAGGCTAAGTAGTCGAGGTGGAGGGCTGGGAGGGCCGCGCTGCCATCCTGGGTGAATGGATTCTGATCAATAAGGTAATTCTTTAAGAGCTGGTCTGGGGGGCGTCAGCCTGGCACGTCCCCAGGCCATTGACACGCAAGGGGGTAATTCTGGCAAAACCTGACTCAAAACCACGCCAACGACCTTGCTGTCAACGTGGGAGCTGGGAGACAGCAAATGTTGTAAGGAGATAACAATGTAGGCCATTCAATTCTAGAATTTGTCCCAGTTTTTATTAAGTTTCAGGGTATAATCTAAACTATTATTCAATTTAATCAGTATTCCCCATCTGCTCCCTTTTTATTACTGTATAGGTGGTATATTTAAAATACACATTTTGCACGCTAATACTTTTTAAACACTCGTCTCTCTTCTCTTTGTGTCTAACCACAAGTAGAGGCAAAGAAGAGGACAAGAAAAATAGTGAGAGTCCTAATCTAGGAAAGTACCTAAAATATAATTAATATAGCTTTAGCAGCTTGGGTTTATATCCAGGATTAATGGATATGTGCCACAAATTGTCCTCTGTTTGTGCCTTCCTTTCATACATTAAAAATGGGGATAAAATATTTTCCTGTCCCACCAGATAAATCCATTACTATTCATGGGAATCTAAGATATCATTGTGATGAATGCCATGAGAAATGAATAATTCTGGGCGCAGCTTAGGCCTGGGAAGATTTGCACTAAATAAAGGAGTGGCCAGAAACCGAACGAACAGGGCCGAACAACTGCCTTTTCTGTTAACTCTCATCCAGCCCATGCACTGAATGAGGCGGGGATCCTGTGGAAAAAAATACTGAGCCATCCTGTAATTACAGACCGCGCACGCAGTTAAAGGCGCATCGCAGAACTGAGGCCGTGCTCGCTTCTTGGAACTTCCTGGCTTTTGAGTGCTCCACTCCATGGTGAAGCTACCTGCAGACTTTCCGCGTAGGCTGGTCTGGGGCTGGGTCTGCACGGAAGCCATAAGGGTATCCTTTTACAGGTCCACGGGTTTCCTCGGGAGTTGTCTTATTTGACGTAAAACACACACGCAGAGCCATGTACGCACAGGCACGCTCTTCCACCTGTATCTGTTATGAAGGGCACGTGGTGGTAAGGGGTCACCGCATCCCCACAGCGCATCTGGGTTCCTCCGCCGGATTTCCTTCCCCGTGCCCACGCACTGATCCTCGCAGCCGAGGTGGAGATTATGCAACAAGATGGGGCATAGAGGGGGGTTTTGTTCAACGCCATGTGAGGAGTAGCCAAGGGATCCGCAATTATGTGGATCGAGAGCATAAACCTCTTAGGCAGGAATGCGCAGGAGATCAGCTGCATTCCTGCAGCCCAGGGCCTGCGGTAACAGCAGAGAAACGCTCTAAAGCTCATGAATTAGAGAAGGCTTTTGTGCCCCCCCCGGTTTTGGTTGTGCTTAGCCTGTTTGCTGGGGCAGGGCAGAGGTACAGCACAGATGGGAACCAGCTCTGTTTACCTTAACTGGGGTGCTCATGCTGAAGCCTAATTTCTGTGTCAATATTTTGATGTTTTCACTGCTGAATGTTTTAGCAGGCGCAGCTGAATGCTCCAGGATTATAGACTGAGTTTGGAAAGGGAAAAATATCAAGAGGGAGAGGAGCTTTCCTTTTCTTTCTTTATGACTTTTAAAAGATAATAGAATAAATTACAGGTGAGAAACCCTTAAAATACAGTCTTTATTAAACTGCCTAAGTATAGATTTTGCTGTCTGGAAGATTTTCTGCTTACATTTCACTTTCTGGATAGTAATTACTGACAAACAAATGCGACATTGTAGTTGTGCTGCCTTTGCAGCAATAATAAAGTTGTTTTTCACTGTCAGCTGCTCAGTGATAATTTCCAGAAGTTATTGTACAGCTACTGTTCTACTTTGGAAGAAGATGGTGTACCCACGTTTCTTGTCAGAAAGCACACTTTTATTCAGAAGAAAGAAAAAAAAATGCATCCAGTGAACAGCACTGTCGAAATAATGAAAAGAAAAAAATACACAATACCAGTAATTTTTCAGTGTGTAGTACCTTCTAAATACATTTCAACACCTTGTAACAATCACATTATATTTGATATGTGCAAGCAATGCACAGATTTTTAGCTTAAAGTACCCTATGATTATTTCTTTTGATGATTTAATGTATCATAAGACCAACTCAGTCAGTATAATCAGTAAGGAAATACAGTACCTACAACGCATCAAGGCTAAGAACATGGAAAAGCTCTTCAAAATATATGACCAAAAAAATCTCACAAAGAATAAAATTCACTTACTTTTCAGGGGCACAAAAGAGGTTTGTGTTCTTCTGAAGTCCTTTAAACTACATGCAAAAGGAAAGTGCCTTTGCTGGTCTTGCTGCAACACATGAAGTTTTACTAACGTTTAAAACTAAAACAAGACTTGGCATGTAGGTTGGAATTTAACACAAACTCTTTTTGACATCATTAACTGTGTAATGCATAAAACTATTTATCCCCTTGATAAGTCATTGTGTATTTCTAAATATCTGTGTTCCTTCTCAGTTCTTTAGCATATCACTAATTAGATGCAGATACCCTCTTGAATGCCCCTGAAAAATAAATAAACCGTCAGCAGCGATGTAACCAAGTAGCCAGACACATTCATTGTGCTTAATATACAAGGTCATGTTTTAAATTCGGGTGCTGGTGCTGATGTCTACACATAAAACTGGTATTTGTATGCCTGGATGCTGGTTGAAAAGTAAATATAGAACAGGAAACTCAAGTTTGCATATAGCTTTTCAGTGTATTATCAGTGATTTTAAATACAGTATAAAATAGCTTATAGGCTATTATCTCTACAGTTAATTTTATGTTTGATATCCCCATAGCATTATACCTCCTTAGAGATTTACTGTATTTTGAACCATCAATAAAAGGCACTTGTGTGAGATGAAATCTCAGCTCCTCTGAAGGTAAGACCACAACTCACTGACTTCGACAGGGCCAAAATTTTTTTATGTTTATAAGCTAATCTTGCTAGCTTGCTACATGGCACTGGTTTGCAGAGTGTGCCTTACTTCCCTTGAGGGTTGTAGGAGACTTGATTGTCAAGAGGAGCTGCCTATCCAGCCACATTGCTTGTTACAGGTTTTTGTTTATCTTGCACTACAGCAAAAGCATCACATGTTACAGCTACACCTTCCATATTCCGCAGAAGCTCGCCCTCTTTACTGTGAGTTCACCGTAAACAGCTTTTGATTTCCAGTGAGTTCTGGTAAGTGCAAAGTGATATTTATTATTATGATTCATCCATTCATTGTACTACTCACTCATTTAGAGAACAGGATCACCAGTGATCTTTAGGAATAAATGTTGTTTCTACAGTAGATGAGCATGGAAATGTTCAATTACTATATGCTCATTTAGCCATGTCTAGTGTAAAATATAGCACTTGGAAGAAAAAGATACTGTCAAAATGATGTGATATCTATACAGATATATTTAGTCTAGAAATTATTTCCAAACAGTTTATCATCAGTTTATAGGTCCATTTTAATGCCTAAATTACTACAGTGACAACAGCATATCTTCAAGCTAAACAGAAATTAAATCTTAACCTAAATGTTCTGAATATATTTTGAGCAACACTATGCTATAAAGTAGACTCTTCTATGGTTTATATCTCAGAGTGCTCTGTGTAACACATATAACATTCTTACATTTGCTATTGATATTAGTCAAAAAGTACTTAGAAATGGTCAAATAAATTTTAGAAAATGGTACTCTATCATTAGTACAACGTAGAAAAAGAAACTTCAGCAGTAATGGTACATGGCTGTACATGTCAGTGTAGCTAAGGCTTTTGCAGTTGGAATGGCAGGTCAGCAACGTGTTGTCTTCTCTGATGCCCACTTTTGATTTCCTGTTTTCACAACAGGATGTTACCACCAAAGGAAGCATTTCTTTTCAGGATACTGTCCTCCCCTGAGTGGCAGTCTCGGGTGTCTAATAGACCAGAGCCAGAGCAAAACTGTTCAGGGGTTTGTTGTCCTCTATATCCTTCATAGACCTGAACTGGCCTTTTTGGGTATAGCTAATTGAAGAACTGTTTTTCACATGAACTGTCACCAATGTGGAAAGGAAGTGAAAAATGAAAACCTTAACTTTAGCTCAAATTCCCTGAATTTTAATTTCTCAGATAATTGGCAATACAAATGTCATACAAAGCAAGGGATGACAAAGCCCTAAAATCCTAAAAAAAATTAATTGAACATCTATAAAAGTGTAACCGATTAACTTGTGATCAGCTTTAGTGACTTCTCTTGCTTTNAATTAAATACTTACAGATTTTTTAAAATTAAATCCGGAAAAGATTATTAAAAAAAATGGTATGCCCTTGAAATTCTTACTTGTTTCTTTACTTGGCAATGCTATAATGGTTTTGGAGGGGCAGCTTTTTAGCTAATGAATTTTGGTAATGTCTAAAAACGATACATGCTCCATGAATAGGAATTTTCAAAATATGTACTTAGATGCACAAATAGGCCTATGGAAGCCAATAAGGCTATTTATATATACAAGTTAAATGTGTGTGTAAGTGTTTGCAGGCTTCAATTCTAAAAGTGACATCTGATTTCTTATTTAAGGGTCTAATATAAAGCCCATTGAAGGAAGTGGAAAGGCTTTGTATGATGAGAATTTTGGATTAGAACCTACATGCTGAATTCCATGGAATTACTCAGAGCAACACTGAGCCAAATCTACTCGATCCCGATAAGACAGAAATAAAAATAAACCTAAAGAAAAATTAGTCCTTTTAGTTAAACATTTGAAAATGACATCAACACACTTAATCACATCAATATGCAATTCAGTAATATATTCTAGTACCAGTAAAGTTTAATTTATGTAATTTTTCATGGTTTAAACCAGAGTTTATGGTTAAGTGATGAGGAAAGGGGCCCTGGAAAATTTCCAGCACGGATGTATGTGACTAATGCTTTAGAAAACTAAACTCTGTAAAAATAACTCAGTTTGCAGGACTAGATGACATGCTAAAATAATTGCATTTC
>VXBO01014846.1:16662-31352 GCA_013400135.1 Rhinoptilus africanus
ACTTTTATTTAACAAACAGTTTAGAACAAAATTGAATGTTATAACAAAATTTTCAAAAAGATCACTTTGTACTTACTTCTGAACTAAATTGCTTCTCAGAACATAGCCATCTGTAAAATTGAAATATATATGTATTTAAGTTAAACTTGAATATTCATGTTATTTCTTCTGTTGCTAGCACTAGTGATATGCAGTTTTTCTCATTTAGATATTTAAGACAGAAAGACATAATATATGGATAATAATGTACAATAGATATGCACTCCAGGAAAATTTTGCTTTTAATATTTTTAAAAAATTTTAGTTTTAATTATTCTTATCTGCTTGCTTAGTACAATGTGGTGCCTTAGATAGGGAATCAGCATACTACAGTAGCTCCTTGACCAGTTAGATAGCTACTGTGCCAGGTACTTTACATAACCATGACATGTAATTTCTCTTGTTTTGTTGCAATAGTTTCCGTTGTGTACAAAACTAGTGCTGAAAGGAGAAAACAGCAATACAGGTTATACAAGATTAGGTTTTCATCTTATATTTTAGTTTCCAGATTGCATGAGAGGGGTGTAAAACAACAACTATTAACAGAAAATATAGTAGAGTTCACAAACTACAGCACAAAAGTGTGGTACACTAATAACCACATAATAATATTTATAGTAATAAATAACAGAAATATGTATAGTTTCCTACAAGAAAAAAAAATTTTTTCAAGATGCATACACCAATTAATTATCATTAGCTGTAATTGTTTAAAAATTTTTAACTGTATCACATTGATAAGAACTGTTATATGTATATAATGGAAAGACCTTGGACAAGGTACTCACTAGAGAATTATTCTATTACTCTGTCACATTACTAATGAAATCACATAAAACTATACATATTCTTCAATATATTTAATGTCTTAAAAAAATTTGATATCTTTGGGAAAAGATATCTACTGAAATACTTGTCAATTGGTGTATAAGCAAGCAAAGAGAAAGCCATAACAATAATTAAATGTTTGTAAGTAAATATCAGTATATTGGTACAAAATTAGGACAGTTCTAAAGGAGAAAAGTGATCTTGTGTTACATTTGAAATTCTTATCCAAGTTTCCTTCTTTTATTCATTAGGAGGCTTAAATGGTCACACTAAAATAATAGGGTTTAGAATAAATTTATTAGCTTGAGTTGTAAAGTTCCTTCAAATCTTGGAGCTCCATGTACTTTACCATTATATAATACCATTATATAGTACAGAAAGTATCACTTTTCTGCTAGTATTTCTGGTAGCGATCCTTCAGGTCAGTCTTGATGAATCTCTAGATCTTACCATTTTACCTTAAGGAATTATTTCCTCCTTCACGTGAATTTTTCTTTTCTGATACTTAAGACATGAAAGTATCTTTTTTTTTTTTTTTAAATGCACAGTAATGTCCAACTAAATAATCTTATATTTAATGTTAAGCCTTTTTTATGTCTAAAGTAATCTTCACTAGTCAAAGTAATCTTCGCTAGTCAAAGAACCCAATGCTGCAGATTTTCAGTTACCTGCCTATTTTCTCAGGCTGATTGCAAATCTCAGCTCTGTTTATTCAGGATATTCTTAGCCTGGTTGTTTTTCCACAGGTTGTATTACCTGGGATAATGGCATGGAAATTGCTTTTTTTAAAAGATGTCATCTTTTTAAAATTCTCTTTAAGCAGAGGCCAGTAAGTCCTTGAAGTTTCTCACTGGGAATCAGTTAAAATCATTTGACTTACCTAATTTTCTCTATTTCTTCTTTTAATTTTCTGAAGTGAAATATATGAAGGCAAAATTTCTTAGCTTACAGTCACGGTGTATAAACACAGTGTGCTGGCAAGCCAGATGTGCATGTCCCAGTCCTTTTCCCGCTGCAAAGCATAATCTAGGTTCTTCTGATGGTCCCTAGCCCCTGAATATGTGGGACATCCAGCCCCGCTGATCTCACATTCTATCAAATTTACTAATCCAAAATTACAGGTCTATAGTTTCAGTTTCTAACAAATTTATTCATATTTATGTGTCTTCCATAATAGAGAACAACACAGAGGGTCAGCACACGCTATCTGGATTACTTAGCACCACTGAAAGCTCTGACACATCAGGTCAGCTACATTGGCAATGTAAAGGAAGCTTGGCGAGTACACAGCCTACATTTTCAGGCACTGAAGTCCATTTATATCCTAATGTTTAAGCAAAACCTATGAAAGTGAATTGAAGTTTTTTGTGGATTTCAGAAGGTAGATAAGTCAGACCAAGCAACAATAAGAAGGAATTTGAGAAGGTAAATGAGAATCAGTTCCTTGTTCCACTTTTGAAATTTCAAATAATTTCATAACAGTTAAAATAAGTGATAGCAGAATACACTCCTAAGATCACCATCCCTTGCTTAAAAAGGGGGGAAAACTTTATAATAAAATTTTTTAATTTTAACTGCTGGTAAAGCCGTGAAGCTATGGACGTGCTTCATAAGTTAACAATCAAATGGAAGAATTCACGTACAAGGAAGTAACAAAAACATATTTAAATGTTGATTTTCAGTCTATCTGACCTTCAAAAAGTAAAATCATATTTTCAAGATAACTAGAGCAAATAAATAAAACTGTCATGCACTTAACTAAAGTAGGATTCAAACTAGACTAATTACTGTGAAAATTGACGGAGATCAATTCAGACTTTTTAGGGAGGATATTTTTGTTTGTTTTGCTCTTTTATGCATAGCAAAGCAGTAGCTCCTGTCAGTATTTGAAAGGCTTTGAAGACTATGTGAGGAAAACAGCCAACATGAACTACTTTCTACTTTGTTATTAGCTTGATTCAAAAAATGCAGCATTGAAAGAGGCTCTTTGGGAAGGGGCTGCACTAGTGCAATCCATATTTTAAAAAACATATGTGCTCTTATGCAAGAAATTCTTCCTTGCCCTGCAGGCCTGCCAGGAAGAAGGCTATACTCCAGACTGTAACGGATGAGTGCGGAGGGGAAAAAAATAGAAGGAAAGTTACTGAATCCCCTTCAGGTTTATCGCATTGGGCAGTCTTCTACACAGGACAGAGGTAAAAAGTAAAGGTGAGTGGAAGAGTACTGATACTTTGAATGTAGCCTGCTCCTGCATAAAGTGAATTTTCATTAGGAGATTTGAGAAGTATTGTAATACAAGTACATTAAGAAATCGAAACCAAAAGTAGATAGTCCAGACTTCTCTAAAAATGCAAAACACGTCTGCCAATGCACACCCTGGCCAAGGGTTTCAGCGAAACACTGAAAGGCCTTGCACAGCTCCCAAAACAAGCAGGCATGCCAACGAAGACATATGCCTTGGATCAGCTGAGGGCTGGGGGGAAGGCTCCTAAGCAGTTTCCACCCCAGCCTGTTGAAAAGATTAAATTCTGTCTCTGGCAATCCATAGTAAGAATATTGTTATTCGTTTTCCCTTGGCTGCAATCAATGTGCAAGTGCTTCCCAGAGGTGAAGCAAGGATTTCACTTTTACTACATTCTCTGAGGTATTACGGCTATACTGTTTTTGGAAATGGAGGGAGACAGAAGCAACAAAAACATCTCCTAGTATTAGTTAATGCAAATCAAGATTTACATAACTACATTGTCCTTTTTTCTCAAATTTGGTACCTCTTGTGTATTGGAGTTTTAATTTTTTTGAGGCAAGCTGCTCTTAAAACACATTAATGACAACAATATACCCCTTGTCAACCACCAGGCAAGGAAAATGGGGGCTGACCTGCTGGAGAGCAGCTCTGAGGAAAGGGACCTGGGAGTCCTGGTGGACAACAGGATGACCATGAGCCAGCAATGTGCCCTTGTGGCCAAGAAGGCCAATGGCATCCTGGGGTGCATCAAGAAGAGTGTGGCCAGCAGGTGGAGGGAGGTCATCCTCCCCCTCTACTCTGCCTTGGTNGGTATTAGACTTTTCTGTAGTATGACATGGAAGAGGGTTTTTTACATGTCCTAACTCAATCATTCTTTGACAATTCGATTTGTACTACAGCTTTTTAATAAAACTTACATTTTCCTTCTTCATTCCTGCACAGGACTTTGGTATCATCTGTGCTTTCTATAATTTCAAGTGACTCCCCTGGTTTAACTTGTAAGTCTTTAGGTCCCCATCTTCTCTGGGACAAATCCTGGACTGCTGTGGTAGAGTAAAGAACTTTAATTTCACCTTCAAACTGCAAAAATAAAATAAAGAGATGCTGGTTAAAACACATCAACATAAAGCTTATGATCATGCATGTTTTAGACCAATATATTCCCATTTATTACTGAATTTTTGAAAATTAGGCAAATAATTGCTTATACTATGTAGTATGTGTCATGCTTGCCATTTGGACTTAAAAATGCTCAGATCACTATTTTTACTAGTAATACTTCATCTTTCAGAGGCAAACTAATGTATTATTTACAATTAGGGAATGTAAATTAGAGGATACAATACAGATATTTTAATCTTTATATTTTATGTGAACAAAACTTACTTTGAACTTTTTTCTGAACTCTTTCTCTTCTCTTTCCATCCTTTTAAGCTTTTGTGCATCTTTGTCATCTGGTTTATGTTTTCCAAGGCTTGCTGATTTTGATGAACTATAAGAAGAGGTTTACACATAAAAACAAAATTAGCAACACATCTGAGGTATTGACAAACTTTCTGATAATTTTAGTGAAAATGCATTTGCCTTCTTTTAGTCTTTAGTAGGTTTTTGTTTCTCTACAAAACTTATTTGGATAATACAATACAGATTTGGTTTCAAAAGAAATTAAATTTTGGTGTCTCCTTTCCTACTTTTAATGAATTCTGATGTTCATATATCTTTCACGTAAGCGAATATGGAAAATTATCCAAAGTATCTAGCTGCTACAACAATGAGATCCAAAAATAATTTAGGTAAATAATGCCCATCACTTTAGAATCTCTAGGCAAGAAGCAATTTTTGTGAAGTCTACGTATCTCTGAGCAGTACTGAATAACACATGTCCCACTGTGGAGGCAGCTGGGACACCTTAGCCTTTCACAGAGCAGCTGTGTTAGTCCTATGTTCCCACAGAAGACCTTGCTACATCAGGTAGCCTGCATCATATGACCCATGTCACGTTCAGATGTTTTTTGCACAACCGTGATACTGCTGACTTATTCCAATAAGCACAGAAGGCTTTTGTGCCCTAACTGCCCTTCTTGATGCTGTACCTGGGAATTTAAAGTCTGACTCTACTTTTCCCGATCTCTGTAGAGTTGTGGATGACAGTTTCACTGACAATGAATGTGTGTGTGTGTGTGACAGTTTCACTGATGGGGGGGAGTGTGTGTGAACTAACTTAGATTTAGGTTAGAGGGCCACGTTTTTTCCTCCAGATACATAGTTCAAAATGCTCTCTGTTTTAATGCCTCCAGACTAGATTATTGTAGTGCACTCTGTAGCTCCACCTGGGTGGAGTTAGTGGCAACAGAATGTGACGTGTTGCAGTCACCTTCACAGATGTATCTGTGCTCATAATACATCTGTGCTCTGGAGATGGCCATAACTTCCTGGTCGAGAAATAATAGTTTTCCAAATTGATCTTTACACCTCCAGATGTGTTTCATACGTACAACACAGAATGCTATCTCCTTTTCTCTTAAAATACTACAGCACCTGAGATCAAGTACTTACCCTAACAGTCCCCAAATCTTGAAAGGAAGAGGACTGCCGGCAGATAATCTACAATGAAGTACCTTTAGGTCACGCATTAATTTCTACCTCTTGTCCATCAGGGACTGAATTTGTTGAAATTCATTCTTATTTATTCTATAGTGAAATTATTGTTTCAATCTGCAATGGAGGCAGGGAGCATTCAACTGCCATTGTCAACAATAGGGTTAGGAGAACTTAAAAACCTGACAACACCAAATAATGCGTATGTTAGTAGCAATATGCCTCTAGTAAAGACTTAGGAAATGTTTGACAGTGTATTACAAACTTCTAATCAGGGGAGTAATTCTTATTTTCACTTGCTTGAGTTCAGGCGGTGGAGGAGGGAAGTCTGAAGAATCTACGTCATCATAAACATCATTGTCTCCACAATCTGAAACAATAGTGTTTAAAAGAATGGAAAATTATTATGCGATCCTTAAGTAGTGAATACATTGTGTTACAATCTATGGTAGTGTAGCTAAGTTGGCAAGAAATTGCAGCAAGTACTGTAGCCATTTATCGTCTATAGTAACTGTGGGTTCTCTGTTTTGCACAATGTACTGTGCAAAACAAACACCAGCCAACATTTTCAGAATAAGACTCTTTATTAATAATAATAGGTATTCACTGATATTTTAATCTTCTTAAGATGAAGCAAGTTTTAGCACATGTTGGCTAATGCAATAGCCTTTAATCTTCATTTTAATTAGTCCTTTTCCCACTGTGTTGCATCAACGTATATTTTTGGGGCTTCATGTTAATGTACACTCAGGCACTTCTATAGCACTCTGGTCAATGCAGCATTGCTTAGAAGTGGATGTGAATCACATGCATGTTAGTTTTTAGGACATCTTGCAATGCCAAAGCAGAGAAAGAAAATTCCTACCCCAAGAACATACTTTGAATCACATTCAGCATATTTGTAGAGAGAAAGCAATCAAATCAATGGCTAGAAAAATCACAGTANAAATTGCAGCAAGTACTGTAGCCATTTATCGTCTATAGTAACTGTGGGTTCTCTGTTTTGCACAATGTACTGTGCAAAACAAACACCAGCCAACATTTTCAGAATAAGACTCTTTATTAATAATAATAGGTATTCACTGATATTTTAATCTTCTTAAGATGAAGCAAGTTTTAGCACATGTTGGCTAATGCAATAGCCTTTAATCTTCATTTTAATTAGTCCTTTTCCCACTGTGTTGCATCAAAGTATATTTTTGGGGCTTCATGTTAATGTACACTCAGGCACTTCTATAGCACTCTGGTCAATGCAGCATTGCTTAGAAGTGGATGTGAATCACATGCATGTTAGTTTTTAGGACATCTTGCAATGCCAAAGCAGAGAAAGAAAATTCCTACCCCAAGAACATACTTTGAATCACATTCAGCATATTTGTAGAGAGAAAGCAATCAAATCAATGGCTAGAAAAATCACAGTANTTAGTTATGATAGCAAAAGGTTATGGTTTGCTTTGTCTTGTCCTCTCCTAACAATTAATGATCAAAAATATCCTTAAAACAAAAAAATGTAATAGATGGAGCTTTCCAGCAGCCTGCTCCATGGCTGAGCTGTCTTTGCTGTCTAAAGACAGTGCAAGTGACAAAAATAACAACAAGCGTATCTCTTAACTTTTCAAGTCTTGCATTAATTGTTTCTTTGCAAGTGTATATGTTCATAATTAATGCCAAATAAAATGAATTAGTGGAAATCTTGCATAGAAAAACCATGACTTCTTTTAAAATACATTAAATTATTTTCTAGAGAGCTTACAATGTATTTGTATCTCCTTGTCTGCAGCCAAATCAGTGACAATATTTGAAATTTGCTTGCTAGAACTGGGTAAGCAATGGGAAATCCTGTTTCCTTCCTTGGATGTATTTTTGTGATGAGCATGATAGAGAATAATGTATACAGAAAAAGGATCAGGAATCAATATGGAGGCTGAACAATAGGCTATTAATTACCTTTTCCAAACTGCTTTGTTGAAGGAGACATGCTGAAAAAAAAAAATGCTCATTAAGTATTTATATCACATTAATAGGCTTTTGCATAATTTAAATCATTTTAAAAACTTGCAACATAAGGGCTCCAAAGAATCTCCAGACATTTGGAAGCTCCACTGATACAAGCAATATTCATGGACTGCGTGTATTTTTACCACTGAATCAAAGTAAACTGGTTCAGAACTGAATGAGAGACGATGGTGGTAAAACCACCAATGTTGCTGATCTAACCTTGAGGCAAGATGGGTAGGATACAATCCTTGCATTTTTCTGTTTGGTGTATTATTCCTAAAATTTGGATTAATGAGACTAGATTTACCAGTTTATTTCATCTACATTGTACTGATGAGCAAAGTACATTATAACTGAGGATACATCAAACTTACATCACAAAGGTGATGGATTATTCTGAGGATCTTCATTAAAAAATATTTTGGTATATTTTAATTACCAGACTTGTGCAACAAATACAGCTTGTTAAGAGAGTAATTATCTTATGCAGATGAAAAGAAAGGAGGTCAGTGTTTTTGCACAAAATTATCATTCTGAGCTGCAATTTGATGCATGATTCATTAGACTGTTGTGAGAACATGTTAGTAGCATGTGATCAATGATTTGTTAGAATTAGTTAATGTGCACTGTGATTTCCTGGCAGAATCTTACAACAAATCTCCATTATCTTCTGCCTCAATGACTTTGGTAGTTTTTTCTCGTACACTTTTCTTTTTGCCATCTTTGACCTTTAACCTCTTCAAGATTCCCCAGGACCAGATACCATTCTTATCTTCATCCTGCGATACAGACCTTTGGAGTATGCATGCAATTATCACAATGTAAAATGTAACATTCTTTTTAAAAGGTCCAGTTTAAATGCTCCATTCATGCACATAATTCTCATTAATGCCAACAATGTATATGTCACAAGGTGAGGACACTTACCTGAAAGCTAAACACTAAAATACTAAACTAGAAATATGTATATTAGGTCATTTGTAGATATTGAGATAAATTTGTGGGTATAGATATTAATCTAGTGGCTTACTCTTTTCAGTTAAAATGTTAACATTTTAATTTGTTATTTTCATTTCAGAACTAGTTTGCATAGTTGGGGATTTGGGGATTTTCATGATTGCAGCTGCTTTTGCAGACATAGCAAAATTAATTACAGAACAAAACTTCTCCAAGAAAACAAAGAACCTTTTTTTTAGATTCATTAATCCATCCCAATGTACGCCCACTTTATGATCAACCTAATACTTGCTAATTATTGTGCCTAATTCAAAAATAATAAAAACTGAAACAAAAATACTTTGTTAAAGAAATTATTTAAATGATATAAAAAACTTACCTAGTTGCAGCATCTTCATCATCAATCCCATCATAAATTTCTTGATCAGAAGCAGGAGATGGGAACATCTCTTTAACAGATCAAACAGTGAATCAATGCATTTATATTTAATGCTACTGAATAGGGTATTCATTACTGGCCTCTTAAGTATGTCAGATGTGTGTGCAGGTTATGCAATATCCTTGCAAATGGAATCTTTCTGTAAACCAGCACAGCTTATTTATAAGAACAGTGATTTATACTTATCCCAGTTTGGAATACCATCCACAGCATTTAAACGTGGCACTGCCCAATCACAAGAGCATGAATACTGCAAACAAATGCATTTACCCTGTATTTGATGGAATTCTAAATAGCTGATTTTGGCCCAGTCGTTATGAAGGCTGATGACTTTTAGATTTTTGTGTGTGACTCAAGTGATAATTGAAGGTGTAGGAACACTCTCAGCAAGTGACGTCTTGTGTTCATCCACAGAAGCCAGATGCAATGCAACGTGAGCTTCCCATTATGGTCTCAGTTCTGACCTTTGAGCCCTACATCCTTCAGTGCAGGCTTAGCTCAGTTTCCGTGTCCAGTTCTAGGCACTGGTCAGAGTAATCACTGAAATCTGTACTTAGCTGCCAGCAGCTTCATTCAGCACTGCCAGGGGATGCTTCTGCCTTGACTAGTATCTAAACTCTAAGCTGAGAAAGTGAGCTATGGTCTTGTGATCAACCGTGAATGCTGCATAAATATATGTGCTACCAAAGAGGAAACTGGGTTTGAATGTGTGTTCTTGACCATGTGAAACTGATGCAGTCATACTGGTTGGGACTCCAGATTATTGCTCAAACTGAAGATCCCCTTAACTCGGTCAGCAAAATTCAGCTTTAATAGGTAGTATTACTGGCTGTTTCAGAACTGGGTATCTCCAGTACAAAACCTGTCAGTCATTTTGCCACTTATATCTGTACTGTTCTGGGGTATGATTTACCTTTACACACACACACAAAATTAAAGTTTAGTCATCTTCTGGCATGCTTGTGATTCACAGTATCTGAAGACAAAACTTCTTTCTTGCCCTTTCCATAGGTGAAAGTTCATTTGGCCACTATACTTCCTTGTTTGTTGCTTGCTAGCTAAACATTTAGCATGCGTTATTTGAAGCTGTGGAGGTCTGGATTTAAAGGTAAGCAGTACACAGAAACAATTCTCCCCAAAAAGTGTATGTAGGACTTACTTCCAGCTCCACTTTGACCACCGCTCTGACTGGAAAAGCAAACGAGAGATATTTTAGAGAAAAACAGTCACCCTTTGGAAAAGGAAAACACCATGATCACCCATCACTTTTGTAGTTATTAGTTCTAAACCTTTTGGCTTTGGCACTCATCTACTTTTCCAGCTGACCACTACAATTCTGCACTGGAATGTCGGGCACATGCTTGTGTGTTCTATAGGGACAAGAACTAAATGTGCCAGTTCTTTCTTTCTGTCTGTTTTCACTACACTCACACTGATTTCTTACAGTTAAATAGCAGTTGTATTCTCACTAATGCTAAAGAAAATGTGTCATGTAATTCAGAAGTGAGCTTTCTCTTAGACGAGGAGAGACTTTTAGTAGATTCAGGTGAAGCAAGAACAGATACTTTCTATTTTTTTAATCCTTGGAAATAATTAATTACAAATCAGTAAAGAGTATTTTAAAATACCATTTACAGTCATTTAAAGAGTTATCAGAAAGAGAGTTAGCAATACTATCTTTAGATAATGTAAAAGAAAAGGACAGTATTTTATAAGTAAAGCTATGAAGCAAATTCTCTATTTGCATAAATGAATGCAAGTATTTCAAGCCAACGAGGGTGCACATTTTGATACAAGTAGAACATTGAATCATAATTGTTAGGAATTGTTAGCAACTGTTAGCAATTTCCAATAAACTGTCATTTTCAAGGAAATGCAAACCGATGTCTACAGCTACAATGATTTACTAGATTTAGAATATATTTCATATTCCAGTTGAAATCTTTAAATTCAAAATATGATTTAGGATCATAGGATAATTCATGTTAGAAGGGATCTGAGGGGGTCATGTAGTCAAACTTGATGCCAACGAAAATATAATCTGACTGAAGACTAGAGAGTACATCCATATCATTTAGATTCATCCCTTATGAGGGTATTTTCTTGAGATGAAATGGTAAGCAAATTAATTTATTGTTCAACTAGCTTTCATTGGGTGATGCTGTAAACCTCTAACTGCATGTTTCTAGCGTTTCAAGGATTGCATATTAGCACAGTGTACTAACAGTAATTGAAAAAATCCTGACAGGATCACAGTAACAGAGATTATTTCCAGGTCAGAGCCTTACTTAATTTTATACATCAAAACAAGGTGTTTGTTGAACTCTTGTGCCAAGAAATCCTGAACTACAACAGCCCTAGTCACTTATTAATTTTGGAATATTAACAATACTACTGATAAAGAGATAATACTATTTGGTCAAGAGGCTTTTTTTTAGTATGGCATTCTTACAGTGGTTTCAAAACATGTTGATGTATGTCAGACCTTCCAACAATTCATGCTCATGAAGTGAACAGAATGCTATTAATCACTAGAGAAGATAAAAATGTCAAAATACAGCTTAAAGGATTTAATGAATCTGAGCCATTCATTCATTGTTCCAAGTTCCTTATGCTGTTATTTTAATATACAACAGTATAAGTATTCTTTTTTGCTTTTGAATTCAATACATTTTCTACACCTTGCATAGAGGTGGTTAATTGTAATGCTTGCCATAGTGAAAAGGATTGGCCAAAGATTCTTCTGCAATGAAGTACCTAACGTTCAAGTTACCTAAAATCTAGAACAACTAAAGCAACTCTTCTGGCTAAGTTATGATGCTATGACACAAATGTGTAGGGAGGAAAACTGACACTGAGCAACCTGGAAAAATATCAGAGGCAAAACTATATTGGTTGCTTAAAGAATGCCAGCCTGAAGGCAAATCTTTCCAAGTGCTGTTTCTGGAGCTCAGGGAGATGTTCTAGCAGCTGAGGATCAGCTGCAGCCAGCAGCCAGCCAGCTGCGGTCCCTTTATTCTAGCCAGGCCTCGAAGGTAAGGTGCCAGGGAGCAGTAAAAGCAGGTGTAATGGCTGAGTGTTTCAAGATGGTTGTCCTACACATTGAAATTCTCTACACTCATATGCAGATCTCTTATCTGAATCCCAGGGTATGTGTTTCTGCTCATCAGGACATATAATGGAGAATAAGCACTGTTTTGTTGCATCACATGACAGAAGGAGACTTTTTTGTGAGGTGAGGCAACAGAGGTGCCGCTGTCATGTTGGGTCATGTGGTAGCCTTGACTCTTGTCACAAGATCACTAGGATATTTCCCTGCCAGCAAGTTTGATACACTGCTGGAGACGGCACTTCTCTAGCTGCGGATCTATTTGATGTGAAAAATATGGCACATGGAAGTAGAGAGTCTGCAATGCAGCAACTGCATTGCAAATACATGTGAGACTGTGCCATAAAGGAGAAGCTTCTGAAAAGTCAAAAAGTTATATACCCAGCTCATGGGATGTTATAGGCCTTATTTTCAGGACTAAACACATCAGCCACACTCTCTTCTGAAGGGCCATCCTAGTCATGCTTTGAGAAAGGAAAGAAGTATTAAGATTCATAGTTTGAGAGCAACAAGTGTGGGCAGGAGTTCTCCAGAGCAGTGAGCCATTGCTTTTAGAGCATTTCATTCTTGCATGTTAGAAAAGGCAGTATGTGACTTCAAAAGACAGAACACAAAAAGAGATGGACAGAAGAGAACTGCACAGGTGATTTGTAATCCTCCCTGTTCTGCCTTTTGTTGTCTTTAGGACTGCAATACTGTTCTTTTCCAATAGTATGGAGTTCTACTGAGTATGAGTGCTTATAGATGTTGGATTGCAGAATACATTCTTGTTCCTCTGACTATTTCGGTTTGAATAGCTCAGTTAAACATTTCTGATATAAATGGCTGTTCTTTTTTGACAAGAGTCTGTTTCATTGTTGTAAAACTTCCCCTGTATAGGCTGACTGGGGTGAATCACTTGTTCCTTTTCATGCATTCCTTATACATACCTGCTAATACTGTCCTGCTCTCCAACATCATCATACACTTCTTGGTCACTCTCTGAATGTTTCACAGCAGCTCTGGTAGATGGTTGTTGCTTTCTTCTTAAAGAATCATAATCAATTTCCACCATTGTTGTTTTAATGTATCCATCTAAATGAAAGAAACCATATAATTAGGCAGAGATAGTTTTAAAGATTATCATAAAGGGAAGAGTTTCACAGAAAGTTCAGAATCAGCAATTTAATTGTTTTGTATGATCTTTGAAAACTTTCAAAGAAATATTTCATTCTAAGCAGCCTCAGCTTGAGTCTTCATCTGTCTACACCAATACAAATCTCAGATTTGTCTCAGATCTCGACCCAAACCCTCCTCAGCTGGCGTCAAGTTAACTTATTTTGTGCTTCTCAACTACAGCAGAAGAATTTTCTGTGTAGACTCCAGGAATCGTGGGGCAAGCTCCTTTTCTTAGCTAACCTTGGAACCACTGCAGTCTCGTGGCGTATTTTAGGGCAGTCATAGAATCACAGAATCATCTAGGTTGGAAGGGACCTTTAAGGTCATCGAGTCCAACCATTAATCTACCACTGCAAAAAACATTTCTAAACCATGACCCTAAGCACCATGTCTGCCCGTCTTTTAAATACCTCCAGGGGTGGTGATTCAGCCTCTTCCATGGGCAGCCTAAGCGTCCATGGATGGGCACTCCATCACCTCTTTGGGCAACCTGTTCCCTTCCTTGATCACCCTCACAGTAACAAAGTGTTTCCTAATGTTCAGACAGAATTCCACGTGTTTCCATCTGTGCTCATTGCCTCATGCAACACTGGAAAGAGCCTTGATCCATCTTCTTTACACCCTCCCATCTGAACCTTCCCTTCACCAGGTTGAACACTCTCAGCTCTCCCAGCATCTCTTCATATGAGACACGCTCCAGTTCCTTAACGTCTTTTTACATCCAGTACTACAAAGTGCTCAGCTGGTATTGTCCAATCCTACATATGTGAACTCTCTTACTGAACTTACTGTCATTTAGGTCTCCTTAAAAATCAAGTGCTTTTTATAGTCTTCATTCATTTTATTGATGAGTCTTTTAATGTCTTTGCTGTAACCCAGATCATCAACCCCTTAACATACTCATAAATCCACTGATGATATTTATACAATTAGAGAAACATCTTAGATTACAGACCAAATAAAATCTAGAAATCAGTTAGAAACTTTCCATAGGAATAGGAACAAGACAAAGACTTCTAACAGGACTTTATATTCTCTACTTCTATTTTAGGAACACCCATTTCCTTTTAGTACAAAGACATAAAAAAATGTGGTCTTTGTTACTTGCACAGAGACAAGTTGTGATGCTATTTGAAGGCTGACATGGAACTACCTCTCAACAGGTCTATGAAGATCCCAACATATTATCCCAACGAACTTATTCTGGTGCCTTGTGGGATAATTACTAAAATTGGCCGAAAATATAAAAGTATAGCATTGTTCGTAGCTTAAGGAAAAGCATGAAATCAAGAAGCTTCTGCGGTGGAAAACAAGCCTGC
>VXBO01014846.1:31637-44913 GCA_013400135.1 Rhinoptilus africanus
GACTGGACTGATAGTGGCGAATCGGGCATACCTCGGTGAGGAGTGTTAGGACGCAAGGAGGTTTATTTTCTGCTGACACTGTTGCCCCCCCGCCCCCCCTTCACGCGACATGCCTGTAGATGTTACATGTCATACGACAACTTCCTACTATGAACTAAGCCTTGCATGCCAGCTAAGCACAGGAGGGTGAGTTGTGGTAATTATTTACTTGGTGGCCAGTGACTCAGACTTGGTAAGGCTACTCCTTGGTGTAATGCTCACGTGTTTGCCATCACACAATGAAAGCATTTAGGAACACAGTGAAGAAACAGAACTCACAACATCCTTTTATCCTGCCCAGCCACTTTCCTTCTGGATTGTCTGTGAGGCGAATTATTTCAATCTCATGCCCCTGTTTGACAGTCAGCTCATTCTTCCCTCCCTTGTGGTCAACACAAGCTCGTGCCTGATGAAGGACTTGGATGGGTCCTATTAACTGCAGAGAGGAAGCAACAAAAGAAATCACAAATGTGGAAAAATGAAGTTATTTCCCAAACATTCAGACAAAAGAGAAAATAACTGTAATGATGATTACTTGTTTCATGGACATTCAAAACAGTCTAGGCAAATAAACAGAAAGGCATTAATCCTGTCCCCAGCTACCCAGTTTAAATTAATAATCAGGAATGAAAAGAGAGAGCAACAGCAGAGCAGTAAGGCAGCTGAAGAAGTGACCAGCAAAATCACAGAAATACAAACAACCTAAGCTATGGAGCCTTTCACAGGTTCACAAAATATACACATATTTAATTGCAGTGGGCAGCTCCATGCAGTTCCAGCAGAACTGCCTATATGAGTAAATGTCCATTAACACAAATAAGTCTACCACATAATGTTCTGTGTTTACAATTCCACTCTATAAACAATCCTACAAGTACTCAGAGGAGGTGATCATAGTGTTTACTGGAATTCAGGATTCTCTTTGTGCAATTTTTAATATGTGTTATGGAGAAACCACTTTGGATTTTAGTATCTTTGGCTTTAAGATATATGTAATCTTTCAGAGTCATGTGACTGTTGACAATTATAGGCTAGCTCAGAAATATCTGACCTAAAGAGATGCTGAAGAAATGAGAAAGAAAATATGCACTAGAATATATTTGTTTGCATTTAAGAATAATAACATACTTTAATGGCCGCAAGAGAGCAGTCTGCAGATTGAAAGCATCCAGTCCACTAATGACTGTACTTCACAGGAGTGGTCTGAAAAATAGGGCCTGAAAAATGCCAGCTAACCCACTATTACTATTAGTATTTTCCTTTAATATTTACTCGTTTACTCATGTCAGTCTCTCCAAAGCAGACCTAGGCCACGATGTGCAAGAATCACCATGGCTTTACTGTGTACAGAACACAATAGGAAGAAAAACAAAACCGCCCACTGTGTACAATGGCACTGAAAGCAGCACAGTGGAGCATTGTGAACAGGCATTAGTCAACAGAAAATGGCTGACAGATTTGTAAACTGTGGTGGTATGCTGACCACCAGCTATATAAAAATGATCTAAACCAGAAGGAACTCCCTCATCATTTAGCCCGTAGGCTTTGACAGTGACTGTAGCTCCCCTACATGTGCACAATTCCCTTCCCTCCCATTTAGGCTGGAAGCCTCTCTAGGTCCCTTCAGACCACAGAAAGAGCAACGTGTTGTAATATAATGTTGAAATCTCCTAAGGGCTGGATACTATTGTATCTGACTGGTGAAAGAAAAAGTAAATAGGATACGATTCCCACTTTTATTAAGGACTTTTGATGCTATTCTAGTGATGTAAATACTTTTTAAACAGAAAAGTGAAAGGAAATGTTTCTAAGGCTTTTATACATAGAAAGAACACGAGAAGATAACTTAACGAAAGCTGTATAAACACTGAAAAAATGTCTTTGCCCTCAGTACAGAACCGGAAGTCAAGCACATACCAAATATTAGAGGGCAGCTGAAACCTTTATTCAGAATTTATCCAGGTGCTTGAACTACCAAACATAACAAATAGTTTTGTAGCCAGCTGAAAAGCATATTTTGAACTTGACAATGCTAAATAATGCTTCTTACATGTGTTTGGCCAGATTACAATACAAAAAGCTTACTTTGAACTTCTTCCTTATTTCCTGCTCTTTCTTTTCTTTTTCCTTTTGTTCTTTCTTCTCTTGGTCCATTCTTCTCTTCTCTTCCTTGTCCCGCTTCTTCTCTTTTTCCCTTGATGATCTGAAATTGCATTGCCTGGGTTGAATGTAACAGGGAAGCAAATCTCCCTAGAGTATTCTTATGCAAGGTTAACAAAGAACTAGATGTGATGGAAAAAGACTTCTCCCAGTTAAATGAAAGCTACAGATTCTAAGCCCTACCGTGACAGCAACAGATAGACTAAGCAGCCCTTTCTTTTATATTACACATATAATTTAAAGTGGCTGTCCTCAAGACGACAGTACGCCAGAAAATGTTGTTTGGAGGTAAAAGACTGGCTCTACATGTGCATGTCCAGACATCTCTGAGCTAATTTTGGCAAGCAAGCTTGGAAACTGGTAGCAGTCTAGGTGTTGTGACACTGTCTGCAGCGGTTAAATATTTACCCCAGTCATTAGTGGTTGATGTAGCCTGAACTGAAGCCTGAGCTGCCATTGGACTGCAGTTTTAAAACTAACTGCAACCTGTTCCAGCAGTCTACACAAAGGACGGTCTTCTGCCCTGCATCGTAAATGTGTCTATCAAGCCAGGGTACATTGCCTGCTGTGCCTTATGTACTGGATAGTACTGAGATCTGGGCCCTGGGATGTAGTTAGGACTACAGCTACAGCTCTGACATTTGCTGCCAAGGGCTTGGCTTCAAAAGCTATGCTTTACAAACCCTATGGAACTGATTGAGTGAGGCTCCCTCCTCTTCCTTTTTTGGTACTTTTGCTGAGCCGATATGCTCAAATTATATAAAAAAGAAGACTGAATGAGTATCACTTGTTTTCTTTATATAGTTTTAAAATTATCTATTTTCAAAGGGAATTCAACAATAATTTTTTCCTGAAAGTCATTCTGCATCTGAAACAAGGTATTTTTGAGTAGGAACATTTGACTGTTACTTATTGCAAGGGATTTAGAGCTTTTCTTTGGCTATTGTCATACAGTGAAAACCATACATTTAGACATTAGCAGAGGAAGAGGGTCCTCAAAGTAAAGGGCTAAATGGCAGAAGAATGACGAGTGCTCATATTCTATCTCTGTAGCTCTGCTAGGGGACTCAGACCATGAGAACAGTAAAACCACCCATAGGAGTTCTAAATACATTTATCTAGACAGAAAGAAAAACAACCACAACAAAAGATCTATCTGGGACCATAGCACCAAGGGGCTGAGCTTATTTTTCCTCCTAGGGTAATTCTAAATAGTGATTCAGACATGTTCCTTAATATCAGAAATCAGATTTCTGTTATCTAGATCACAGTAACCACATGGTTTTATTGCAGGAGTTTTTCCAGCCCAGGGCGTAGCAGATCTGAGTTGGACAGAACCTGTGAACAATCTGACTTTCTCTAGGTGAAATGAATGAACACAAGAATACCTGTCAGGGATTGCAGTGGTATCACACTTTTGTGCCAGATGAAGTATCTTTGCTAGCAAGCTTCTGGTAATAAAGATACAACAGGTTATACAGTTTAAAATTACTACCTGATGTCATTTATGTCTTCATACATCTCTCCATCACTTTCTTGGCCCTATAAGAAAAAAATCAGTTTTCAATGGCGTAGATACATTTGGAAAGATATTAAGAGAACAAACCTGGTGTGTAAGCTTTATACAAACTATATAAAAACATTTACAACAAAGTGTAAATACAAATCAATTTAATCTTCCCAAACCAAGTTACTACATTATTGAAACCCACTATTCCTTTTTTCTGACTTTGTTTTTTCGATACCACAGCTCTGAAGTCCTGGATTGCTACAATCACACTAGCACATCATTTAATCCAAAGTGGACTTTTTAACTGCAATGTTAGACCTGGAAAGCCTTTAACTATGTTGATGATTGCACTGCCATAAAGAAGGTGCCAGGGTTAACAAAAGTTAACCCAGAGCAGGGTCCCAGAGACCGTTTTAGCCCTAATATAGCCAGATACTTAAAGACATGATACAAACCTGTGGTTAACTGAAACAAGTAGTTTATTACTAGAATAGAACAAGGCCCTTTTTTTCTGGAAAATTTCAGTGAAATGAAATGTCAGTGGAAATAGAAGGGGTGTTTTTTCTTTTTTTTAAGAAACAATTTCTGTTGTCTAGCCAGCTTTGATAATTAGTTCCAGTTTGCTCTGCTTACCCGGTTTTATTTCTATTCTTCACAATAAGTAAGTGCTTCTACAATTTACTGTCAACATATATTGGATTCATTCTGCAATTAATTTTCTAATGTGTTGAAGGGATTTTACTAACTTTGTACATTTGTGCTAAAAAGGATAGGTTTATCATGGAGGATAATACTTACCCCCTCTGTATTTCCACGACCTATATGACAAAAAATAAAACCAGGGTATTTATTTTTGCTGTACAGAAAACAATTAATTCTAGTATTAACTATTTGCAAACTGCTAATAATACCAGTGATATTAACTAGAAATATGTGCAGGCTTCTGGCATTTAATGAGGGTATGAATGCAAAAATCAAAGTTTTTCCAGGTTGCTTTTGTAGTATACTGTATGCTGTAAGAAATATCTACAAAATAGCTTATTTCACCATGTATTTTTAAAAGTGGAAAATTTGTTTTAAAGATTCTTTTGTGACATTGATGAACTTACCTATGCTATTTGTTTGCAAACTGTCTATTTGTAAAATAAAGTAATTGTTGAAAACCTAATAAACCCAAACAGACCTCAATGAACTTGCTTGCACCAGCCCAACAGCTGAATAAGGAGGCCAAAGGCTCTTTTGCTAAGTCAGCCTCTACCCTGAGCTGCAGGAGATGAAACTCTGTGAACCTCCTGCTTCCTCCTTACTCTGCAGGTAGTTAGGTAAGAAAAGAGCTGGGGCTCAGTTTCAGCTCTGCCGCCCACATTGCTGTACGGCAGAGATGGAGGGACGGCTAGCACACTAAACGATGCATACTGTGCCTGGCACAGACCAAGTTCCTCTCGAGGAGAGATCAGAAGGCAGATTGAAATTCTTTGTGTCACAATCTGCTTCTCTGGCTGCTCCTGGTACAATACAGCGACTCACTGCCTCTTATTGAAGACAGCCACAAAATGGCATTAAAAGCACAGTCAACAATTTTTTTTTAATCAAATATAAAACAATGCCTGCTTCACTAGAGCACACAACTTCAACTCTCTTCAGTGCTGAGAGCAGCATTCATTTTGGTTCAGATTTGAAAATCTGGTAATTTACAGTCCCAGCGTTTTCCTAACCAAAAAAAGTGAGGGAGAGGAGAGATATCTAAAGCAGTTCCTGAGAGTCTATCATATTAATTATAGAACAGTCAGTGTTATGAGACAATTATCTTCACCTATAAAACTGTGGAACCAGCATACTTAGCTATACAAGTCACTCATGAATACAATAACAATAATCATAATAATAAATACAATATGCTTACAGCTTTATATAGCTTCTATTAATTAAAATGTGTGCCTCTTACCCTGTGAAACAAATTCAACATCATCGTAATTTTCTTCATTGTCTGGATTTCTGTAAATGTGAAAAAGTGTACATGTGAAGCCGATTAAGATGGTTTTTTGATTGCATTTTCATTCACCATTGTTCTGGTGCTTTTTCCATCTATTTATACAATGGCTAGACAGTCTGTTGAGTGCTATATCCTACTTAAGTACCCATGAGATTCCCTAAATTGTTCTTCCTGACTGTGACTTGGTTTTTCACATGGGGACAACCTTGATCCTGAGTATAAAAGGAGAAAATGAGCCAAAGACGCTCAGATGCCATGGAGATGAGTGTGGTATGAAAAATATAATAGGCAGATGGGCTGACTGAATGGAAAGAATCTGTTGGGCTTTTTAACCATGTTCGCAGGTGCAGGCTTCTTACACAGTACACAAGCAGAACACCAGACTTTTGCACAATGTTAAATATAGCTCTAAGGGTTACTCCTTGACTTGTAGAGCTTAAAGTCTGAACAAGGGACAGGAGAAACAGTGGTATAAGGTTAGGCCAGGTCAAAGGTCTCTGATGTTGTCAGATTTAAAAGTGCTGTCAGACAGAGAAGCAAAGAATCAAGAATAATAACATCAGGGACTTTTAATTTTATAATAACTTATAATAGCTAAAAGAAAACTAGGGCTGTCAGTCATCACCAAAGAGGTGTGATCAAAGAAAGGACTTGAAAGCAGAAAGCGATCTTTAAAAATTGGCTTGATGGAGAAGGCAGGGAGACAGGGCGAAAGAAAACGCGTCAGCGCCCAGGCACCCATTTTCAGCAGCGGGCCGCGCAGGAACGGGAGAGCAGACGGACCATCTGGAGGTAAATTTCTCATGTCCCTGCAGGGGAAGAGGACACACTTGGCTCCCCAGGATTTGGCAGGAAGGGTGCCCGGGGGGGTGCTCCTGCGGAGGCAGCGGGGCGCCCGCCGCCGCGGCCACTAGATGGGGCCGCGATGGCAGCGCCGGGGCCGCAGGCGGGAGCACGGCGGGGGCGGTGGTGTCGCACCGCCCGCGGCGCGGCACGGCACGGTACAGACACCCCTCCAACCCCCAGTGTACTCTCCCCGTGTGCTGCTCTTCGCAGTAACCGCTGGCCAGGGAGCTGCTCTTTGTCTAGGCGTAGCTTTTTTCCCGTCGGTTTTGACGCTAGGCTGAAGTGCTTTTAACTCTGTCTCTGGGAGGTTTCCCTGTGGCACTCGGCTCTTCAGATAAATAAAGGAGCCCCCTATGCCACAGAGGCATGTCAGTGTTATCACAACAGGCCACGACGTGGCTCCTGGTACAGTTTCACAAGCGGCGCCAAGCTCAGCACCTCCGGCTTGGGAAGCTGCTTCCTGGGGTATCGACTGAAAGACCTGATCCTCCTGTCCCTCTTCCCAAGATAAATGCAGGGGAGAGCTTCAGTTATTGATACAGCTGATTTTCTATCAGTGTATGAAGTCTTTGAACCCTTATGGATTAAAAAACTCAGCAGGGCGTCTGTTGCCTTCCCCCTCCTCTTACCAACAGGGAGAAAGAAGTGTTCTTATAGATAAGGAAATTTAGGGAAACAACTGAATAGATGGAGTGTTCAAGCTAATAAAAACTAATTCCAAACAGGCCAGGGACAGAGTAGGAGCAGGAAAGTGCTGTTAGATCTCATTCCCCAGAAACCTGGGACACCTTCATCCTTAATCTGTTGCTGCATGAGCAATGTAACAGGCAGAAAAAGCTGAGAAAATAAAGACCTTGGGGCTTATGTTCACTTACGTAGTTTCAGAGCTGGGCTTGATGTTTCTGGGAGGCAAGCTGGGAGCTGCTGGAGGCTGCAGGGATGGGTGAGAGGCTGGTGGAGGAGGTGGCAACTGCATAGCAGAGTGTGGTGGAGGTGCAGGTGGGGAGGGTGCTGCTGAGGAAGGTGCTGTCTGTTTCAAACCTTCGTTTTTGGGGCCTGAAAAAAAGCAGAACAGACTGAAGTTATCAAGCAGACAGCTGCGGAAGGAACCTCGCTGCTTACATGAAGTATTAGGATAAAATATCAGTACTGCACATTCCCCAGAGCAAACCCATTTTATTGAACCTGCTTCTTAGATATATTTGGTGCCTTACCATAGAAGAGAGGCTCTGCCTAAAATAATGTACTGCCTACAAAAGGCCTTGAAAATGTCTGTGCCAAGACATGAATAAGACACAAAACCATCAATTCATCCAGTATATAAGCTCTTGTGCTTCACATTATCATTTGACTCTACAGTTTGCTTGAAAAGATCAGCTGCAGAGTTTCACATGAGCACTTGCTGGAGTTTTTCTTGCTCACAGACTGAATTTCAAGGGAAGGGATGATTGGTATTGATTAAGAGGTGTACAGGTCTCTGTTCAACTTCAAATACATTTGTAATCTAAGTTGTAAAAGGCTGGACTTAATTTCCTAACAAGCCCATACTAGAAGTGGCAGTTTGAGATGCTGTGCGGAAGCTACACCCTCAACAAACAGGTGCAGCCTTAAAAACAAGATGATGCAGTGCATCTTGCACAGAGGCCGTAATTACATGAGTGGGCTGGTGTGCATGTGTGCTGCAGTGAATTCATGCTCTGTGTACAAGCCACAACCAAGCTACAGTAACCATTGCTTTGAGAATTCACGTTGAGAGAGGTTATTCAACACAACCACATGGAATGACTATTTGAATGCTATGATGTTAAACCGAGAATTTTGTTTCAAATAATGCGTGGATTAAAAGCTACCCAGGAAGAATTGTCGCCAGGTGTATGGAAGGAAATCCAACAAAATCTAAGGAAGAGGAGAGCAGAAGGAAAAAAGCAAATTCACAGTTCAGCTAAAAACAATTACAATTGAAAAGAACCCCCTTGTCTTCTATAGATGTTCTTCAAGTCCACACCCAAATTATTGAGATTAAAATGTTGTCAAGAAAAAAACTTTCACCACATTGGAAACATAGAACAATGACAAATATTTAGTAATGCATAATATCCAGACTGAAAGTTACAAAAACTACTGAAAGAGCTTTCTTTAGCTGCTTGGGAGTCTGAATTCTGTCCTTGGGATAGACAGGAGAAGGGCAATTGGTAACTATTAGAAGGACCACTCATGTGTCTCACTGAAATCAAAGTGAAATTACCAAGCCTTGACAGTTTTTCTGCTTACTAACAAAGAGCTCAAACATTTCTGGATTAATTGGACTTCATGGCTGCTTGGAGCAACTTGTCAACATACATGTCAATAGCAGTGCATTTGAAAGCTGTTAAGTTCCTCCATTACTAAAACCAAGTACTACAAGTTCCAACACTGCTAATTACACAGGGGAAATCTTTGGTGGTTTTGTTAAGGAGCATTAATCTTGCAAAGGTAGACTCTTACAATTTAAGATATGCCAAGATTAAAGTTGCACAGTATGACGTATCTTTTTATTCACATATCTTTTAGCATTTTATTCAAAGTTATAGGCCAAAAGGCAAGCGAAATAATCATTTCCCCTAGCACTGAGGAGGCTAGAGCAGGGTTAACGTGTGCCAGATGGAGAGAGCCCAAAGGAGAAGAGTGGGAATGATTAGAGGTCTAGAAAACATGAATTCCTGGAGATACGGAACAAATCCTGGCTGTTTAGGGAAATATTATAAGACTGAGGGAGAACAAAATTAATAACTAAGTCTCTGGCAAAGAAGAAAGGGGTAATTTTTTTCCCCCCTTCATTTCCATGGTGGAGAATGCAAGAAGTAATGTGTCTAAAGGACAGCAAAATTTGTTATGAGGTGCTTTCTAATAATGAGGGTGGAATTTCCATGGCTTGAGATCAATGTTGAAGAAGTAGGATAAACTTATAGCACAATTAAGTTCTAGTACAGTTGTTCTTACCCTACACAGAGGGATGGACCAAAAAACTTCTTTACATCCCTTCCAGTTCAGTGACGACATCCTCTGTTGTCCTGTATTTTACAATACATCACATTTAAATTACTTGCCCCTGTGTTGAGCACAACAGCTAGAGATCTACTAAAATATCATTTTGGCTAAAGCTTCTCTTCCAGAAAGACGTCCCACTTGTTTGAAGATGAGAGAAAGTACGTACCACTACAAAGTTCATTTGGTTAAGTTCACTCACTATTGAAATCTGCATCGTATTATTTTCTAAGTTCCTCTGGCTTCAGGTTCCATTACTTTTATTTCTACCTCTGCTTAATAGATCAAATGCCTTTTTATAACCAGTGTTTTCTACCCATAAGGTATCGATAACACTGAAATTAAGTATATCTCAGATTTCTTTTTGATAACTTCAAAGAACCAACTGTCTAAATCTCATCTCAAGGCATTTGCTTTTTCCATCTAGCAATTAATTCGTAGCTATTTCTATAACTCTGCAACTTTTACAGCATTGTAAAAATCTGGCACTGGAATTTTACACAGCATGCACTTGTCTGCCACATGCAGTGATGAAAATTACAAGTAATTTTTCATCTGGCCATATCTCTACTGATTGTATCCAGGGGGTTTTAGTATTTTCTGCGATTGCCATCCGTCCTTCTGTTTTGGATTTGCAGATGCCCGAATATCAAACTAAGGTCCATTAGCAAAAAGCTTTTATTCAAAAACTTTGTAACTATATGAAGATTCCTTAAAGGTAAAACTCCAAGAATTTAGGGTTAGGGGCTGACAGCCATTATGTGTTAGACTTTTCTGTCACATCATTGCCCTTACTCAACTGTAGAGTTATTTATGATGTCTCGATTTTTTTCCCAAGGCATTACATTACCTCATTTAGCCGGTATGGTTTACATTTCTTCCTTCTATGAGTATATTTGCATTTGAGTAAAGACAAACTTTTAAAATGGGCCAAGATTACACATGATTGTGCTTTTGTTGTATCCAAGTCTCTGAGGACTTTGTGTTCACATTTAACAGTTCAGTCTTTATTCATCCACTGATTTTGTCAGGTATAGTGTCTTATAGTTCTAAAATCCCTGATAAAGATGAATAATACTGACAATCTAAGCATGTATCTGCAAATGAAATCTTTTAAGCAGATTCTAACCAAATAAAGGAACCAGAAAGGCTTTTTTTTCATAAAGGGAATGTTAATTGGTATTAATTATACTCTCAAATTTTTGTGTTTTAACAGGGAATCCTATATCAGCTTTTTCCGTGGTTATATTTGTTGCTCTAATGCAGTGTTGTGTATATACGCAACATGCTTACATGCATTATGTCATCATACATCATTACTTCATTGTGATTAGTTTATAAGACTAAGGTAAAAGTTCTGCCCAAGTCTCTGTGTATACCACTTCTTTCATCTGATGTGTCCTGAGAGCTAAATCCAGGCAATAGGAAAATTAGCCAGGAAAGGACACCACATGCATTTTAGATGAAGTCCTTATTTTTCAGTATAAGAGCTGAACAACCTGTCCCTTTTAATTTATGTACAATGCTGGAATCTAACAATAAGTAAATGATCATCACAATAATGAAAACACTGCTTTTTTATATTCTAACTATTAGAACTGACTCTGCCCTGCCTTTAGACTTGTAATTACCAACACTTACACTGACTGAAACTGATGTGGGTGTGATCTGCTTTAATTCTAATACTGAAAATAATGGGATGAGTTAGGTAGGAGGGTGACATTCAGTATGAAAAAACTGTTATAATCAGTCCCACAGAGCCAAAGATATCATAATGTTTCAATAGTGTTTTGTTTCCTATTTTATTGGAGCATTTCATTTTGACTCCAGTTCCATCTTTTTGTGTCTCTGAGGCAGCTGGTACTCTGAGAAGATGGAAGAGCTCTGTGCTGGTAATGGAACTGAAGCCAGCTCCAGACACTCAGAACAAGAAATCAAATTGAAACTACATCCTGGCTTTATATGCACCCAAAGCACACTCTCATCGCAGGAAATGGCGTTAAGGACCATTACTGTGTGGTAGCTTTGACCACTAACACCTCAGTTTCCAAATAGCCTCTTTTCTCTTCTTGGGACTCTCAGCTTTTTCACATGCTGTGCTACACTGAAGCAACAGATGCAGAAACTGAAGCTCTTCACAGAGAAATGAAAGAACAGATGAAAAGGAAAGAGTTCCTCAAAACTTGTGCAGCTGTATAGCAGCTAAGAGAAAATTGCCATAGAAACTGTCCATAGAAAGTACAAAATATCTCATAATGCTGCTGCTTGTTGTATTAAACTTCTTTAATCATGCCCAGAGCTTCAGCACATACAGCAGAACTGCACACAGAACACTGCAAACGCTTCTCCGGTGTTCTTGGTGACACTTCTCAAACAACTTCCATACATGCAGCAACATTTTTGGAGAATGTTTATTTATCATAAAGTTCAGGACACTGAAGTTGTCTTGATGTAAAATTTGTAATTTTGACCATTGCCATTCCTGGCTTGGGAAAGAGCTCTTTGGTAGCTAACATAATATTTAGAGAAAGAACCCATCTTCCCTTCAGGTTCAGATAGTCTATGTTCAACAGCCTCAGGAGAAATCAACCTGTCTATAACAGTACTCTATAATTTCCTCTCCTGTGTAAACTCAAAGAGAAACTAGTAAAAATCTCAAAATAAGTCCAGCTATTTTGAATCCATGTGCTCTATGTAGTCAAAAGCAAGTTTCAGGGTAGGATGAAACAAAGATATCCATATTCTTTACTGAAATCTGCAGTGCCGTCTTGAGATGCTGTATTACTCTGTCCTGAGATGCTAATACCAGAAATGTGTGGCAAACTGAAGAGAAATCCCAGCAGTGCCTGGAGTCCTTATTGGAGGAACACATGCAACAAGAAGTACTCAGAGGGACAGGAATCTGATGGGAAACAGTACTTTGGTTAGGGCCAGTTCTCCATCGTCCTTTTCAAAATCGTAAAATAAATTTGACTCATGCAAGGGTGATATGGGCTCCAGTACTGACACAGCTGAAATGACATGCCTTTCTTTATCCTCTCCCTAAATACCAGTATTCACTTTTTGGAGAAGAGATTGGCACATAGATGAAGAACAGTATCTAATTATCAACCTAGGCAGAACAGATGCAGTCAAAAAAAAACCAACAAACCATATCAATTCAACCTGTACTGCAATAGAATATGATTACTTAGTACAAAGCTTTTAACTGGCAACAATGACAAATAATAATTTTGATAATCTCCATTGGAGTAGGAAATTATACCATCCTAGCAGGAGGTAGTCTGGCTTCAGCTATTCATATTTTTCTCACACCTTGGCTGAGCTGCAGCAATAATGTGTGCCTGCTCTCCAAGTCAATGGTGCTTAAGAATTCCAATTAGCTCAGAACAGCTGTATTGCATCTTATCAGCAACACAAGCTCTTGCAAATGCGCTAGACTGGCCTCCAGCCTTTACACAGTCCAGACTCAACTGCAAAGACAACTGTGAATTATGTTTAAGGTGTCAGGCTGTAGCATCTAAGTCATGCATTGCCTCGACCCAGGAATTTCTAGTCCAAGACTGCTTATGAAACAAAACTGGAACCGAACAGCAATGCATATCACACTGCCTTCCATTTCCAGTTCACTCTGATCGCACCTACATCACCATATATACATAGCAATATACATATGTAAGAAAATCCCTTACATAACAAAGCAG
>VXBO01014846.1:45062-76155 GCA_013400135.1 Rhinoptilus africanus
AAAAAAGTACTTCATGATTTTTCAAGCAGTTACCTGATCAAAATTTTTGCATTTTGAAAGAAACATCCTTTTATAAAACAAAATGCGTTTGAGCTACTCTGCAAGTGCAACACCGGTTTTCAGTTTTACTGCGAAACACTTCACCATTTCTACATGCAAGACCTGGGAACCTTTCTGGGTTTTACAGAGGGTTTGCTAAGAACCTGCAACAACATCTGCAGCAGCTGATCACCCACTTCCTACTTTATTCATAATCTGCAGAGAGCTGTTCTCTGCTCCGCTTCCCTAACCTGCATATTCATTTAGATACAAGCCATAGTTTCAGATTTCATGATTATGCTGCTTTGGAGCTGCTCAAAGTAAGCAGGTAAACTTAGAACATTACCGAAGCTCAGTGCTTTTGATTATGTGGTTGTCACACATACTGTAACAACAGAGGCACAAAGATTATTGGAGACAATGCTTGCACCTTGAAAACAAAGGCCACAGTACAGTTTTGATTATTGCCCTCCTCAAGTCCAGACTCCACTTTAAGAAACGCCTGAGTACACTCTTTTCTTCATTTTCCTTTCTTTTATTCTCCTCATGTCTCCTGATTCTGCTTCCAGTTAGATAGTAAAACTGCTTTTTCAGCTTTGTTCAAAGGAGATCATCTCCAAAAAAAGGGGAAATTTGAAGGAATGGAAAAAGGGAAAAATGGAGACCTAGTACAAGTTTCCATCGATTTTAAAACTACTTTGCTGGTTGTTGCTCGTACTTCATGAAAAACATGATCAGAGCAGATGGAGAATTTGTTCTTTTTTAAGCAGAACTCATTGACCTCAATTGGGAAATCTTGTTTCCAGAGCAGATGCAAAGACTACCTCAAGGGTATTTTGCATAACACTTAACACCTCTTCTATGCTTTATGTTGTCTAAGTGACATAGAGGTGACATACTAAGTCCCAGACGTCTTTGGCAGTCTGTGTGAGAATGTAGGGACAAACAGATGAAGGATAAACAACACCTCAAAGTGAGCATCTAAATCTACAGTTGGGGTTGACAGCTGAAAAATACTAAGCATGCATGTAATCTTACTCCTAAAGGAAAATCCCCAGGTTTCATCCAAAATACTTTTGTATGTAAAAGCTTGCAGGACTGAGCCTTATGCTGAATAAATATGAAGTTAGATATTCGTAACACTTTGTCTGGGCAGTGCTGACTGGCATAAGGAAAGTGATAACTGCAGATGTGTAATTCTATGCAGAAGCCTATCCTTACCTAAAGGGGAACAGAAGAATAATTCCCAATAGAAGTATAGATGAAACTTTTCATTGCTTGATAAAAAGCCTTAATGATTACTTCTTTTTATAATAAGAAATATTTCTAAACCTGAGCCGGTTAATTCTATATTGCATGGTACCATTTCATATGCAAGAAAAAAGCAATTGAAAGTATCCAGAGATGGAGGCTACATAAGATACCAATAGTTTAAAATAAATCTTTGGTAAATCATTCATATTTGAAAGAGAATGCAAAAGAAAATAAGTACAATGATGCAAAGGCAAGCGAAAAAAATGCAGTGGAAGAAATTGACTCAAAATATGACTATTTATTTCCCATCACAACAAAGTGATGGAAGGATTGATAATTTCATAAACCTATTTTTTAATATGAAAAGTAATTACATCATTACACAGCATGCAATTCTAGTTAGAAATTAATCATAGGCGTATAAACACTGATATGTAAAACATCAGTTGCATAAAAAATTCTCATGCAACTAAACCTTGCATTGAAATAGTGGGGTTTTGCACATTTTCTCTTCAGGATCTGCAAACAAGGAACATCATTGCTCCAAAGCATACATTTTAGGAGGGTTCAGTTTCAAATGAAAACCGATGATCTCAGAAGTGTTCATTACTGAAACGAACCTTTTAGGATAAAATTAATTGTTAGTATACTGTTTCAAAAGCTTCCTATTATCTTTACTATGAAATGCTTAATATTTTGTTTGTCTCTATTAGTGTTGAATATTTACTTTAGTATTTAATAATTAAGATCAAAGCTTTCAGGAATGAGTAGTTGTTTCCTCTAATGAACTATTTTGATGACTAACTTAATTAGTCAACTTATTAACTTGTGTGTTGTTACCCATATAATGCAACCAAATTAAGAAGATCAATTAAAAGTGTTTCTTCCTGTGAACCAGAATAGGTCTAGGAAATAAAAAGATGGAAATAGTTGCTCTAATATTGTATATATTGTCTCAAATGCAAACATTATGCAAGCTGCTGCTGTATAGGCTATATATCTGTGAGCCACTAAGAAAATATTGTTTAAACAGTACAGAGAAATTAAGACTTCCAAACTCAAAGAGAAATTTCAATATGTATCAAGACTTCAAATATATGAGAAGTACATGCCAAACATTCTTGTAATTATGAGTAAACAGACTGCAAACCATTGTTTTGGAGCTAGCTAAACAGGAGACCTTTCGGGTTCAAGACGCATTCTCCAATAACGGTACCAGCAACATCTCCAGAACTTCATCCACACAATATTTCTGCGTATCTATGAAAAAAGAGGTTTTTTCCAGCTTTACCATAAAGCTGTCTATAAGGTGATGTGATATGCTGGATAAACTCCATTGCTACAATTAGTTGCAAAGCAGATTTTCAGCAAAATGTGCATCAACTTAAAGAATGGGTTAGACTTGCAGACAGTTCATATCATTCTTACTGACCTCTAAATTACAGTTATTGGTATAATTTGTATTCACATTATTTGCTGGGATATGGATGAGTATCAGAATTCTTGCAGCTCTGGTACAGCAGAGCTACTTGTGTACTGTGACCCATGTAATGCAATCAAATGATGAAGGTTTGTCAAAAGTGTTTCCTCATGTGAACCAAAATAGGTGTAGGAAATAACAAGATTTCGAAAACTAGAGCAAGGAAACATAATTAAGCAGAGACAATTACTCAGTTCCACCAGTTTTACTGGGTTTTGTCTCTTGCAGGATCCTTTCTGTCACATTCCATGGTAAAGTCATAGCTATCTTTTACTTTCCTCCTTATAAATTCTCCTTTCTAACTAGTGTTCTCAACACTCCTTCATAAAGACTCTTTTCATATGTGGTGTAATCCCTAAGATATTGTGTTAAACCCATCCAGCACTGCTGGAGGGTGGGCATGAGTTTCTAATACAGCATGTGTTTCATTGAGTCCTTTGCAGAAGCCCAGACCTATTGAGAGAATATATTAGGCATATACTTTGATTCAAAACAGAAGTGGTCTCAGAACAATTCAAACTATATGTCAAAGTGTATTTGGAATTGCTAGTGAGGGATCATTTAGTCTTACTCAACCGAATTAACAGGTGTGTTTGCATGATTTATCTTCAGAGTCCTAAATTCTGCATCTTAGATTCTGAAGTCTCTGCTCAGGAATTATTACAGCTGACTCAGTGGGACTTGGCATAGTCAACTACAGGAATGACTCTAGAATTCATTCATAGACTATAGTGCATACATGAGAAAAATATATTTCTGTGCCTCTATACTATGATATAAACAACCCGTATCTTACTCTTAATTTTACTAGAATCAGATCATCTGGAAGGGAACAAGTGTGACACATAAGGCCTAATAAACATAAATGTAGATATTTAGGGGAAGATCTATGAATGTGGCGATTGTGGAAGTTAGGACAATTTACAACAGAGAACTGTCCTCTTGTGGCTTACTGATGCATGTGTTTATTCCTTTTTAATTAAAAATATACATTAAGTTATTTGAAATATATTTCAGGCTGTTGTAGCTAAGGAAATAATAAAGGGCAATGAGTTTAAATACTGATTTGCAATATTTTTTGTGTACTTTTGTTTCCTAATGCACAACATAGCAAATTTTACCCAAACAGTCTTCTGCAGGGAAATACTAAATGTTGGTTTCCCTCAAGAATTATTTTATCTGTAATTTGGATTAGATCTTTCTGTTTCCTGAGGGACATAAATAACTTGATTTATCTTTTTTCAGTGCTGTAAGCTATGCTAGCAGTTTAATTTGTAGACTTGTCCACATGCTTTAGCAGACCTGTATGGTGAATCCTTGTACAATTAAAGGTAATGCTTCAAAAACATCAGTAGCAGGGTTTCCTCCATAGCATTAATATTCTTTGCTTTGGAGGCTCATAAAAAAAAATGAAAAAATTTATCTCTGACGGAAGCAGACTGAAAGCCTGTGTCTACTCTTTGCTTATTAAGAAGTTCAGTCTTACATTCTATAGTTATGGTGCATGTATTTATAGCTGGAGAATAAAGATGTGAGCAAAAAAAACTAAGGGAAATTTAATTCAGCTGATCTTTTGGAACTTATAGGTTTAACTATTGAAAGATGGCCAAAGAAATAATATTGAAATTAGAAAGGAATGAAAACCTCTTTTTTGAAACTGACTTTATACTAATCCCAAGAGCAAGATAACTCCTTTGGGGTCAGACCCACATGGGTGATGTCATTGCACTTGTACCAAACTATGTACATTGTCTGGGACCGCATACACTACGGTGTGATTTTCATGTTAAATGCACAACTTTGACTATATTTCAGCTGAGCATCATTCTTCCATTCTAGGAAGTTAAAACTTTGATTCTCCTGTTTTTCAGACATGTAAAATATCTCAGTATAATCCTGATGAAAGAATTGTTTGCATTCTTTCACGTTCAGAGAAGGAGAGAATGTCCTTAGAGGAAACCTGAAGGGCTTTTACATTCATTTCCACTAAAACTACATACAGCTACTTGTCCAGATTTTGTAGTTGCTTTCAAGCAGATCAAGTAAACTTAAGTTCTTGGCAGATCTGTGTGATCGTAATTTCAACTTCCTTCTGTAGTTTTCAGGTAAAAAATATATACCAATACCAATACAAGACCAGTAATAATAGACTTCCACATCATGAAATGTAATAAAAGACTAGGTAAAAAGCCTTGAAAGTCTTCAAATTCCCACAAATAGTCTCACTTCTGTACATTTTTGATATTACTTAAAATTCAACATTTTAGCTATATATAGCAAAATCCAGGGATTACGTTGCACAAAATTATCATGCTATTCTGAAATTATAATTTTGACACTTTCTTGAGCTGGTACATCGTTTTACTGTGTGCTATAGTTCACCTGTGCTAAAAAGGCATCACATCATTTCACACAGCTACCCGCACCCCACCCTGAACAGTGTTTGATATTATCACCTACTTTTAGTTTCGTTTGTCTTAAGAAACAAATTATTCGTCTCAAGTTACAGTTCTTTTTATCCACTTACACCTTAATACTGAGCTGTTGCATAACTTTATCTAATCTAGCAATGAGGTATAAAAAACCTATATTGATCTTTTAAGTCCACATCCTGCAGTAACTAGCTGTGACATCTTGTGGTTTAAAAACCCCCCGTGCTTTAAATCTTTGGAAGCTGCTGTTTAGTTTTGCCATCAAGTAAGAGCAAATAATGCCTGGTTCTAAGGGGCTTTTCAAAGACAGTTGAGACATTTACTGTCCTCGAGAGTGGTGCTTGATTGTTAATTACTTTGCCGACAGTCTGTTGTGAGAACTTTGACAATGCACCTCAAATGTTAATTCCTCCTTTCTCTCTGGTTGTCTTGCAGAACTCAGATAGCCATGTCACTGCGTGGGTACACAATCTGTCACCGAGCAGACTACAAGGACTGCAGCCCTAACCCAAATTATAAATCATTAGAATTTTCTTACATGTTTACTTTTCTCCTAGATTCAGTAGCTTCCTTTTTTTTTCTCCCAGTAGAGCTCAAAATCTGGTCCCTAGCTGAGCCCTGGTGTTCATGGTTCACGACGCATTCAGAGGTGTTTCGAACGGTAGGAGCTCTGAGCCTTCAGCTGACTTTATGTGGGTGGCCATCTGTACACGCACGATCCCACTGCGGTCAGCCCAGGTGCAGTTCTCCTCTGAAAGCAACGGTACAGAGGAGGCTGTAGCCTTACCTGGAAAGCTGCCTGCAAAATGACTTTGCTTCTCTTCTTTTTTCTAACCCTGTTTGCACTCTGGGTGTTTATTATAAAACAGTATTGTTAGTATCATTTTCCGAATCTAGAAAGCACATGCATGTCATTGATCCTAAGCTGACGTAATTATGATCTCTCAGGGAAAATCGCTGTAATGAGGTATAACACAGGAATCTACCAGAGTGCCATGTATTCACAGGCCCAGACAGGAATTTCTTAAGGCCTGCCTTCACTGGAAAATACTAATGCGTCAATAGGCAAATTTTCCTCAGCAAGACACTTGTTCTGTGATAAACCGGAAGTACTATCAAGAAAAAGTTTTCAGGACCAGGTGAAAATTTGGAGTCCAAAGCAAGGCCAACACCAAATCAGCATCACTTATTATTTATGCAGGCATGGTGGACAGTTTAAATCCTTCTCCCACATATAACTATGGTGGCTGCATCTAACGTAAGTCTTTCAGCCTCTAACATTTAAAGTTATTTCATTCCCAGTGAATATTGATTACGAAAAACCAGTAAAGCACCTTTCACGGGAAAGGATAACAACCAAAGAAAAAGGGGTTAATAGATACCTCTGAGAAAGTCAAGTTCAAACTCCTGGTTAAAATCAGGCAATATAAGGCTTTCTGCACCTCAGGCACATGCCCCTAACGGAAGGAAAACAACACCCATGCGTAGAGCTTTTCTCTTCTCAAAGGACAACACATCAAGACCCCTGAAGTTCAGATCTCAGAAAGCTTTGTTGGGTGGGAAAACCATTTCTATTTGCTTGTTCTTTTTACTCAGCACCTGAATCACAGCAACAAATTAAGTAGCTACGGTAAGCTGCTGTTTATCAGGACAAAGTAATGAGCAGAAAGAATTTCTGCTGTGGGGGTGGCATCTTCCTGGCATTACTTTGATTCTTGAAATGACAGTTTAAAAAAAAGAAAAAGAGAAAATGGTTCAGTTCAACTGCCTTTCCAAAGTAGGTAGGTTTTGTGATTTGAGTTTAATGTTCCAAGAAACCCAGCAGTGATGAATAACTTCCTTGAACTGAAAACAAGTTTGTTCAGATTCACTCTAGAATACCTGGTCTCTGCACCAGAGCTGTTTTACAGAGAGTTCTGGCCACAAAGAAATGAGCTGTATTAACTAAAACCAAACAAAACACCAAGGTGTACATGCCAGCTCTACAGGGAAAGGCTGAAGTTCAGGGTCACTATGAACAGCTTCGTACTGATGTGGTTTCTAAATCTTTCAGTCTTGCCCTGACCGGAAGACAGTGAAGTAGAGAAAACATTGCCTTACCTTTCAGTTCTGCTTAGTGTATTTTTCAACATGTTTGGACAACAAGTAGTGCCACCATGTTGGGCAGCTGCATGCTTAGCTCGTGTCCCCAGTGCCAGTAAGCCTGGCTGGTGGCTGCACTAGTGCTGGTTAGTGGCAACCGGAGATCCTCCTTCTAGCAAAGGTTAGGGTATTATCCTTACAGCCCTGTTCACAGTATTAATTTTAAATGTATAGGATAAATATTTCTAACCCTCAGTTTTAAAAAGAGGATGAAAAATTGCCTTGTGCCTATAAATGCATGGGAACTGGGAAAAAAAAAATGAATTAACAACAAAAAACCAAATAAAATAATTCCTCCATTGATGGCTTAAAAATAAACTAAAAAAGTATTTTTAAAAATTAATTGTAGTTTTGGGTGTTTCCAGCCTTTGTAAGGACTTCTCAAAGTTCTAGCTAGCAAAGCTCTTATTCTTTTTGTTTAATTAAAGTATTTGCTGGTGTCATTTGCTGAAAATGCCGCCTTTTCCCTTTGAGACTGCTCTGGGCACTGAAGTAAAGCCAGTCATCCTGAACAGTGCTCTATTGAGAAGGGGCAACTGCTCAGACTGTTGTATATTGGCATATCTCTTTTAAAAAGATACATAAATTTACACCATTTGGGGGTCTGCCCCGATCTTGGATTTGTAAGAGCATTTCCAGAACTGTAGTGTAACACAGGAAAATCAGAATCTTAGCTGACAAGAAAGTACATTTTATGTTACTAATATGCTTCTAAATTTTGAGTGAAATTAATAACCCAATATATAGTTGCCTGAACACTGTGTTTTTAGTGTGACATTTTTTCATCAGAGAAAGTCAGCTCTGAGCTTTGTCATCCCATCATAACCCCTTTGAATGTCTTCTGTCTAAGGAAGACCAATCTGGTGTGCATTGAAAATTGCTGAAGCCCAAGCCATACTGTATTGTAAATATGGAGGCATGAGGACAAATTTCGTATCAATTATATTACATGACTGTATCTGATGTATTGTACATGCACAGTGTGGAGTTATTCAGAGCATCTGTCATCAGCTGCATTAGGCATCTAACATTAGTGCTGTGAATCACACCATTGGGCATCTCTGTTTCCCACTGACTACACTGAAAATTTAAGAGTCTAAGTCTGATCTGTTCAATTAAATCTAAGACAGATGGTTAAGGCAGACTAATATAGGTGAAAAGCCCCTCATTATTGGAAATTACTTACCTGTGTGTACCATCTGACACAATTAGTTACAATTGCTTGAGTTAAAAAATTACTTGAGCTAAAAAAATACACGTGAGGATTTAATATATTCTTTGCTTCCTGAGCTCAATGCAGACAGCGGTGCATGAAGAAAAATAAAAGAACAGAAAAGCCCCCCAAACATAAAAATTTAACACAATAATACATTTTTATTTCTGTTCATGTTTCTTTTATGCACCAAGACCAAGAACAGCTTTCCTCTGGACCCATTCAGCCTAGAGCTTTGATTTTAAAATGTGATCAGAATTTCTTACGCAATCATAGTTCCTAGCATCTGGTGCCGTAAGAAAGCAGAAAAAGCTTCCTTCAGCTACTGTAATACTTGTAATAGAAATGTGTCAATTGGTATCAACCATTCCAACTGGAGTGGCTGATTTTAACTTTTTAGAATTGTTAAAGAGTGCCTAAAAGCTTTGGAGGAAAACCTTAACCCAGAAGTATGAAATACAGGTGATTTAAGGGAGAATTAAGGAAATTCACAGTCTCCACAAAACTGATGTCTCCTTCAAAGAAGTTACAGTGGATATGTGGGTCTAACTTGAGGAAACTACATTTTTACATGAGGTTTTCAAGGGCATATTTTGAGTGCCTCAGAAACAGCTTTTATCATTGTTGCAACTTGTCTTACACAGTGAAAGGAATCTGTTGAAGCAGAACTCTGCGGGAGTGAAGTCACAGCATTTTCTTTTTTTTCACAGGGACTTTTTTCCTCTCAGATAATTCAAATGTATTTACAGAAGCTCTCATCACATACAGGACCATCTCAAATTTTACAGAAACCTAGTGACAAGCCTTAATATTCATGTCTGGATTATTACAATCAGAAAGTTCAGAGGCTTGGTTCTTCACAAAAATAATGAGGCAGAGCCTCAGGTGCTACTAACTGCCACACTACTGAAATCATGCAAACCTAATGGAAAACACTGAGTCCAGGAGATACTTTTGGAGTCTGGATTCGGATCTGGGTATAAAATCAATACAGCTCCACGTGGGAACAATTGATTCTGTAATTTTGAACAATATTCAACTTTCTAAACAAAATTTAAAATACAGCAGCTTATAGGGTCACGTTGTTAGTCATTATGAAAGGCAAGAAGGAAAAAAAGAAAAAAAGGTGTGGCTACTACGGGTTGTGGTATATCATTTTGCTGGACCTCAAGCTGTGCCCAGGAAGTTACTGTTGAGAACAGGACACACAACATCAACATCTCATTTATAGGAAGTCAGGACTTAAATGTCTGTTGAGAAAAATACTTAAACTCCCTAACACAAGTTATAGCTACATCTAAGTAGTTTTGAGAAACAGATAAACCCAATACAGAAAGTATTCATCCTACAGTTATCACTGAGGGAGGGAGAATATAATTTTAATTTCTGTCCTGTACAGAAGAGACACAGGCATAGGTTAAAGCTTTAAGGGGTTGTCTGATGCACAAGTTTCTTGTTATTTCTGAGCAGAAGAGGGGATTCCACCTGAAATGAATTGGCTAATTAATGCATAAAAAAAGCCAGTACCCAAGAAAGTAAAAACAGAGAGGACTCACTGTCTTTTGGGTTGCTCTTCCGGAACCTTTCCAGGTCCACACTGGGGGGTCTGCTGGGCTTTTGTGGAGGCTGGCCCAGTTTGAACAGTGGAGGCAAAGCTTTTCGCTTGGGAGTTCCTGAGCTCCTGTCCCCATCCTCTTTCTCTTGTGATCCACCTGATGGCCTTCCTGCAGCAAGCGCTGTGTTCGTCTTATGGAATTTAGGAGGAGACGAACCTGATTCTTCCTGGATGATTTTGTTGAGAAATATGTTCTTGGCAGCACTCATTCCCTTTTCTTCAGCCTTTTCATCCATATTTTTGGAGGTGCTTTGAAGTGAGCTGGACCACTGGCCAGTAGGCTTCAGAGCAATGTTGGAACAATGACTGCCTGCAGCTTCTGCAGCACAGTTACTATTTTCATCCATTTCCTTTGCTGCTTTAAATGAGCGTATATTTGGTCTAGGGCCTGATAGACCTTTTTGCAGAAAAACGTTTTTATTAGAAGTCTCTTCATTGTGGGAGGCCTCATGGTTTAGAGAAGGTTTCTGTGCAAGGGGTGGTTTAGAGACAGGAGCCTTGGGCTCGTTTTCTTGTGTTGCAGACATGAACTTTTCCTTAGCTCCAATTACTTTTGAAAATGCTGGTTTTGCCTCACTCTCCTGTGGCGCAAAATTTGAATTTGGTTTTGTTTCCAGAGGATTTTTTTCTTTCTCATGAGAAGCAGAGTTAAGGAACTTGTTCCCTGCAGGTTTTGGATACAGAGGCTTTGTCTCTTCTTTTGCCAAGTCACTGGTTTTGGTGGGAGGTTTACTGCCTCCAGCTTTTCCATCATTTTCTCTGTTAGTTGCCTGAAGCTGAACACCAAACCGTTGTGCCACTGGTTTCAAATATGGGGGCTTTGGATCCTTCTCTGTTTTATCATCAACTGAAGGCTTGCTTGCCACAGGAGGTTTAGGATGAACAGGTTTGTGAAAGGTACTGGGTCCTGAAGTAGTTGCATTTCCTTGACTTGCAAATTTTTCAAGTGCTGCTTTCCTCGTCTGTAATCCTGTATGGATACGCTGTCCTGGGACTTTGAAGGGTCGACTGATACCAGAAACATCCTCTGTGGGGCTGTTACCCGTGTTAAACTTCGCCATGAGTGACTTCACATCTGTCTTGCCATCCTATAAGCATGAAGAAGAGAAAAAGAAAGAGCAGCAATGAGAAAGTCCCTGTTGCAATGTTCACACATACTGTACTTTAAAGGGTTTCCTGGTCTGAGGCTTGTAGTACAGCTGATTGGCTGTGGAGATATTGTAGCACATCTTCCTGTAGGGTTAGAGAAGCTGAGCATTTTGTTATAGCCTTGCAGTGGTTATACAATCTTTAAAAATTTTCAGTGCAGGTACTGCCTTTAGAGAGTGGTCATGCAGCTTCTTTTGGACATACTGCAATTTCTGTTTATTTCTGAAACTGGGAACTGAACACCTAATAAATATAAGAAAATACATAATACTCTAAAATTAATGTATCTTTAATGAGAAGTGTAGACTGTACTAGAACCTGGATTATGTACTAGACTAATATTATTCCCACCAACTCTTTGGACAACTGCAAGTTCCTTTGTGAAAACAGAAATTCTTCTAGTCTGGGGTGTGTGTGTCAGTTTTTCTTTCCCTTCTCAGCAGTTTTCTTCCCTGCTGCTCCCCCACCCTCGCCTCGTCCTTGTTTCTCTTCTCCATTTAGTATCTGAAAAAAACTGTGCATGTGTGGATGGAAAATGAAAATATGTGGAGTAAAATAGGAAAAAATGACAACTAATATGTGCAGATACTGCCCAAGAAACTTAGCTTCTTGGGGCGGGTGAGGGGTGTAAAGTTGAACAATTCCAAGTGGATAAAACTCAGCTTCATTTGCAAATATTCTAATTTGTTGGCCCTGTTCAATACCTTTCAGGACCAGCCTTAAATCTGAACTGAGAGCAAAGCTCAATACATTTAATTCAGTATCATTAAAACACAGTACAGTGAAGGCTGGGGGCAAAGGGGAGTGAGCTTGTCCCACTGCTCTGGGCTGGAGCCACCTTTGGGTTCCAAGAGCCCTCTACAGCAGGGAGTCCTTTCCCAGCCAACAGTGTCAGCAGCGGGGCAGCTACAGCTGATATGCTTGTGTATCTGACTCACAACTTGTTTAAGTGGGATCTGATTTAAGTGAGGAAGTTAAAATGTAAGACTAATGGTATAAAGCAGGGGTGTTATAACTAAGAAGGGCTCTGAATCATTTGTTTGGAAGCAAAGGAGTATCACTACAAAGCACATTAAATAGGGGTCTGGAAAAAAAATTTAGAAGGAGTTTGAAGAATGAACTGTGTCTTCAGCCAGTACAGTTCAGCAGGTGTTCGGTAAATTTTTTTACTTCATTAACAAGGGCTTCTAAATTGAGGTTTTGCTCCTTTTGCCTTCCGTTTGATTGTATATCACATTACATGAATTGCCTGTTATGTTGGAATAGTTTTATCCATGACTTCTGCAATTTAAAGTTAACTTTCCTGGTCTTTCAGTATCACCAAGAAATTCAGTCTTTCAAAACTGTTTGTATTATACTGCAAAGTTACTTACAATAAATGCAGCCAAAACAAGATAGACATATGTGAAGCTTATCCCCAAAGCACCATATTGTTATCTCTTTTGCACATGTAGGGAAGGGAGGAAGTAGACATTTACTATGGAGATTATCAGGTTTAAGCCATCTACTGCTGGTTGACGCATATGCACTCACACACACACACAATTACACTGCAGAGATACATATTATGTATCACTAATCATTCAAGATTTCTCCCACAATACCTCACAACGCACTGATTTTACCCACTTAAACAGAAAGTTTAACTAATTGCAATGCCAGACAGAATAACAAAACCTTTTGTTTCTGATCTATTTTGACTTTATACTAATGCATGGGGTTTTTTCAACCTTCTGTAAAGAAATCTAAACCATCAGAGATAATATAACTTTACCTCAGTGCCTCAAGTCTTCAAAATGTATAAATTACAATCTGACGAGCTGCTTGTCCAATTCAGCAGCTCATTTCTGTTGAAAGTTATAACCTGAAAGGTCCCTTACAACCTAGACGCTACTATGATTCTATGAAGAAATTGATTTTTCTGCTAACTTTTCCACCTGAAATTTAAGAAAAGGTACTCTATCAAACTGTAGTAACGTGAATGTTCTGGACAAGAGACATTCAGCATATAGACCTTTAGTAAGCTGGATTATTATGATGTATCATTTCTGAGACTTTTTCTACATCTTTGCAATAGGAAGATCAATGACATTAACACATGCTTTGAAATGCACTGCCATGTTAGGACAGACAATGGATTTCTTTTAATAAATTTCTTCCCAGTACTGTGAACAAACCTTGACTTAGTCATGCAGATTTACAAGCTCTTCAAGAGTAAAAAGCTCATGGGCATGTGGAAAGATTTACAATCAGCAATGTAGGCGCTCTCATTTACTTGTGAGTAGTAAGTGGTAAAGGTAATACTAAGAATCAGAAGACAGTAAGAAATTTCTGCTTCTCTTTAATGTACGTCACCAGTTCCTGCTCTCATAAGCTATGTTATTCTAGAAGCCATATTGTGGATTCTAATTCACAACCTGTCTGGCCAGGTGGACAGATGGGGAACTGTGAAAAAGAATCTTTTATTTGTGGCCCTGCTCATAGAGTAATCCCTACAGTTTCTGTTTTTCTCTTCACAGGAGCAACAGCAGTTACCCATTCCATTAGCATATACAACAGGTTGTAAATCATGAAATGGGAACTTCAAAAGATTCTAAAGTGAGATTAAGTTCACCCTACCCTTTCCCTCTAAAGGGCAAAGTGGCTGTGGGACAGAGGAGTCTCATTCAAGAAGCACTTGGGTTATTTTCTGAAATTTCCCTTTGTGCTCTATTGGGAAACTCAGTGCAAAATATTTTGTCTTTTCAGCCTCTGATTTGAACTGGAAGCAGCACATAAGGTGCACAGTAACAGTTGCTTTGATATGACATGGTTGCATTATTCAAATATGTTTGCTCAAATCTAGAACAATACCTAGGTTTTAGTTCCTACGCCACAGATTCATCAAGATTTGTAGATGCAGTACTTTCCCACTCTATCACTGCCTTCAACAGAGGCTCACACAGATACCAAGATGCACTTGTACAGAATTCTTCCACAACTAGATCTTAATTACATCTCAGTCTAAACAAGTCCAATTCTCCATTATTTACAATATAGCTGCAAAACTTTTTTTTTTTTTTTTTAAGTATAAATATGCTCTTATTATTTACTTTTCAGTCTTGGTGAAGCCAAAAGATCATTTCATTTCAGCTTCCCCTTGTGGTTGCTCTTTCTTCAAATGGCAGCACTGTGTCAATGAAAGGAAGAGCAGATATGTGTGCATATGATCCTTAATTAAGAAAATATATGTAACTGTTGACTGTACAAGGAATTGTGCAATTCTTCAAAATACATGCAGATATGATTTATAAAGGAAAAAACCTGTGCCTTTTCACTTCTTACCTGTAACTTTTTCCTTTTTATTGCCGAGTCTAAACAATCCTTTTAAAAACTCATTATCTTTTAACAGAATCAGATCTTGATGCGTTTGCTAGAAAGTAATGAAATAAAGATTATAAACCTCTCCCTTTAAAAAGAAAAGTGTGTATACTCATGACTTTTGCGACAGTGAAATAACCAGAGAAGCTGGTAACCACTAAGGGAATCGAGCACTAACCCATGGACAGGATATAAGGAATAGGGAACTAGACAGAAAAGGCAAGGAAAATGACATATGAAAGTTGTAGAAAAATACAGATCTGAAATTTTTTTGGCAACTTTATAATGGCCTGATTTAACTTCTACTGAAGTTAATGGATTTGAGAGAGTGTAGCTGCTTGCACAAGATGTTAGTGCCATTCTGAATTTCATGATAAATTATTGCTTGGATATTTCCTTTTCCAGATAGAGACTTCAGAATTGTCGTTATGCAACTTTGTTCTTTCTGGTTGCTTTTCTTTCCCTTGAGTCTAGTTATAATTACTAGTTAAAGAGGACTCCCTTTAATAGTAAGTGCAGCATTTTGGAAGTGGAGTTAAGATGTTGCAATACCTATGAATGCAGGTAGTGGAAGTATGAAAAGAAGGCAGAGAGATTAGTGTCCGCCCAAAGAAAAAGACTTGCTAATACAATGGCTGGTATACAAGAGAAATGAGACCTCATCTGATACTGAAAAATAAAGAGGCAGGCTATTCTGCTGTCTGGGTTTTTTTTGGTTTTTTTTTTTTTTTTTGAAAGGCAGACCTCTAGGATGGAGAGGATAGACAGAAATCTAAGGAATTCCACGGTGAAAGGCTGACAGCCTCTGTGTTATCCTGAGAGCATTTTTTCAAGCACCCGTTTAATACCAACATGGCAAAATGAGCATACTCATGAGGACGTGTGGCTGTCAAAATTAGACAAGACAGTATTTCAGCCTGATCACACTGTATTGTATCTTTTTTTCTTGCACGTTCCCCTACACCTTTTTTGTCCTTCTCTTTCTCATTTTTTACCTAATCGTGAGACCAACTACATCATATTGCAGGAACATGAGAGGACAATACAGTTCATCTACTCAGGTTGGTTTGAGACCAGAACTAGTGAAGGCATAGGGCTTGACCAGAACAGCCAGATGACATCTCAGCATGGTCCCAAACTATTCCTGTCAGAGACTATGTACGAGGCCAAGGCATCTAACCATGCATGGTCCTGTCTTCATCCTATGTCCTGATAAGTTCAACACAAAGTTTCACTTTTATTTTCTTGCTTCTTTTTGGTACAGGTCTATGTCAAAAATCAGAAAAAGTATCAACCATTGGTAACTCAGTCTTCAACAACAGAAGCCTGGCAGCTTTAATTTTCCATCAAGAACTTCTATCCAATAAAAACCAATAAAAACTAACTAATATCCCTTTCTGAAAAAGGATTATGTTTTTTTTTAACATGGCTTTATATAAGCACAGAGTTTCATGATACTTAATAATTTTGGCTTTTAAAATTATTTTTTTCATATGCTAATCAACAGTTTTCAGAATAATGTAAACTTTCTAGTGAGTTTGCCCAGAAATGAAACAGACAGATCCCTCTTCACTCAAAACCCTATTTATATATAGTGTATACAGTGATTGTCTTATGAAAGTCTTTGATTTTACGCTGGTGATTCCACTAAAGCTAATGCAACACCTCCGAGTGTCAAGGAAGAAAAGCTTGAGCTCCTGCCACTGAAGAGTTCCTACCCTAATTTCTAGAATTTCAAGATCCCATATGATTTTAAAGGAAATTTTGTGCAGTTTTGAGACATTGAGTATCATTCTGACTCGCTGCTGGAAAGAAAAATATTTTCCATGGCCATGACAAACAAAATACGTACACTGACAACTCAATCCAGATTGTGGTATATTAAAAAATACCCCTCCCACAAACCAACCACCCACAAATAATCCTAGAAAATAATCCTATAAAATAATGACCTTTAAGTGATACTATTTAAAATTTAAAATGGAAGAGTAACTTAAATTAGGATTGCTCTTAGTGAAATTCCAGGGAACTAAACACAAAACATTGAGAGAGAAAAGTCCATTTCATCACCTCGGTGTCTTTTCAGCTCCACAACTTAAGTAAAATATACAATGAATATTTCCAGTTACGTGAAGTTATATGTAATACCTTGTGCTGATTCTATTTCTTCTGGAACTTTGCATGTTTATTTCTAAGACAAACATGTACAAAAATTTACCTGGACTTCCCAAAGCTCTCCAGTTTTTTGATACAGGCAGAAAAACTGGCTCCCTCAATGAGACAATCCACCGGTGTATCACCTTAAGAGCCTGGTCTGTTTGCTAAGAGGAGTTCTGCTTCTCAGCAAGGGTTTGCATAAGAATGCTGCTTGTGGGTTTCATTATCATGATCAGTAGAGAAAACTGCTCTCCTCAGGATATTAGGCAAGAAGTGGTGGGGGAAAAGGGAACTAAATATGTTCAGACTGTTTGGCTGCTGTCATCAGCAGTATTCACCATGTGGTATCTGCAAGTATTGCTTTTACCCTATATTGTGGAGTCCCGTGAAGCTATATGGTGCATAAAATCTTGAGTCTTTACAGAATAATGGCTAATCAAATGTGTATGGTAATTACAAGTGTAGACAAGACTGGACCAACCTTTTGCACTATCAAGTCTAGTCCCCTGCTACCATCAAGAATCCCTGTATACATTCCCACTCATCAGCTGTCAGCTAACGTCTTTGCTTGCTCCCACCTTTGCCAGCAGGATCTCAAGAGATTTGCTGGTCAGTTGTTTAAAGCTTTTGCTATGCGTAGATATCTTTTTTTTTTTAAAAAAACCCCCTATAATTATACATTTCTTTTACCCTTCTGCCTGTGACTTCATTACAGAAATCAAAGACTTTGAAGGATTATATAGGATAGGAAAACCGATACTGAGAAAGCAAGCTTCACAAGAAATTCTAAACCTGTGTTTGTGCTGAAGGTAAACCATGAAGGCAGAAACCTCTACTAAGCACAGCTCAGTGAATTTGCTGGAGCTCTGCACAGGGACAAGACTGCAGAAGAAAAACTGTGTGTCTTTGAGCTTCATGCAAGGTTATTTGATTCTTCCTCATTGTCTATCACTTCTCCTTCTGCACAACTTTCTTCATATTTTTCAAAACATTTTTGGGTGTCAAAATAAAGCATTGGAGGTCCTTGGTATTTCCAGCTTAATTTTACAAAAACATGTATCTTAGCTAGTTCAGAAGCTTATTAGGGTGCTGGATGGATCTTTTTTGAGCTAAAAACACTGCCACATGCTTTATATTTGCCACTTGCCAATGACAACTTTTTTTTTGGTGTTACATAACACAGTCCTTTTTCTTGGTGGGAGAAATGCAGTTTTTTATGCTGTTCATTTTGCTAAATACTGTATTTTACTTATAAAATCATGTTTATTTGTAAAAATAAGCAATCATCACTGATGATGAAGCATTTATTATTAAGGCAGATTAGACTTTGTGACTGTTGCTATTTTATCTAGTGGTCTCCAAGAGTGTTTTGAGGTGCTAACTGTAGCAATATAGTTATTTTGCATGGGTAAACAACACTAGAAGTGTTTGTGTACAGTATCAGAGCTAGACACATCATGCAATGATCAAAGAACGTGCTCATCTTTGCAACTCTGAATGCTAGACAGTTCCTGTCGTCTTCTCTTTCATCCAATACACAGAAATAAATATATCCCTAACTGATGGAATGCTGCTGAGAATATAAATTGCAAACAAACCATTTATGCTTTGAAATTGCTGTGAAAGTTGCCCATCTGCAAGCATATGCTTCATTTTACATGTGCAGGTGCAACAGCTTCCTGTGTCCTTTTTGTTTTTCCACTTATTTCTGAGAAGGATGTTTGTGAGTGATTTGGGGGAACTAGCTATTTTTAAGTGAAGAAAGAATCTGAAGGAATTAATATTTTTAGGAACAGGACCTGCAAGCTTGAAAGCAGCTTATACGTATTTTGCCTTTTTTATTTTTCACAAAAACAACAGCAGCAACAACAAAATCACAAGATTATATTCAAAGAAGACAAGAAAATCTGTAACGATAACGCCTTATCACACATAAGCATGCCATTTCAGACTCTGTATAGGCCAAAACCAGCATCTAAATCCCACCATAGCAATGGTGTGATACTGTTCCCACATGCAACTTTTATGACTGCAGCCTTTAAGATGGTGTTGTTTTTTTTAAATCAGAGCATTTATTCAACTTTCTGTTTCCATGCGCCTTTGGGAAAAGTGGCTGCTTAGGAATTAAATTTGTCAAAAATAGAAGAAAGAAAAAAGGGAAGAAAAAGACTCTCCCTGAGTTTCTCTGCTCTAGGTGATAGTCCATCTTTTTAAGGTATCTTTCGTCTGCTAATGTAGTCCTGTGCTCTGAAATTATTTGAAAGGTTGTGCAGTCTCATCTGAACACCTCTGGCTTTCCAATTCAATGGTCACAAAGAATGTCGTAGTCAGGATCTTGATACCTCCACAGCTGTGTCTGTACCATTGTTGAAGTGACACGATACAAAATAAAAATGTCTTTTTTTTTGTTTCCATGTTGTTTTTAACCTGCTTCGTTTCACTGATCTTAGTCTATTACACGATCCCAAAACGAGCGAGACAGCATGACAGAATTAGCAGTGAGTGAGGGTGGGAGAAGAAAAGGACAGAAATTATTGGCTTGGGCAGGTAATCCTTAAACCATGTATATATAGGGGAAAAAAACCCTGCACAGTAGAGCACCTTCAGACAGGTGCATTAATATCGTTAAAGCAAGTTTGACAGTCTCCTGCCTAAGTCAGAATAGTGTTGCTCTGTTTATCTGTAACATACCACACATGAAGCTGTGTGCCATATATGGAGAGCTCAGCAACAGAAAGTCAATGTTATAAGAGTTTTTCACTGAAACTTCCCTTCCTGCCTCCTCCTCACTCTCACAGGACGTTTGCCTCCTAGTGGCAGACTAGAAGCCGCAGCAGAAATGACGTGTTTTGCCATTGATAATCTCTGTGTACATCCTTGTACAAAGTATCTGATCTCGTGCTGCTCCTGGGGGATAACATTTCAAATAGGTGAACCCCGTCAGAGGGCAAGGCAAAGATTTAGCAGTCCTGTTTAGCAATTCTGTGCCACTCACCAGAGCCAGGAGTTCTGGGGAAAAATACCACTCCGCCACCACGGCGATCCTGTTACAGCATCGCTTTGGAAAGTACCTGGTTTTCAGTAGAAACTTGATATTCCTGAACACTGGCAGGACCTTCTGCCAGTGCTGTCTACAACTACCTGAAAGGNAGAATGAATATTTCTTGCAGTGTTAGCCTGCGTTATCTTTGTGTCTGCAGACAGGACTAGACTTCCTGAAAATGTGCTGTTGCATTTCCATCAGGTTGCCATTTGAAAGTGGTTTTGGTATTTCTGACAGAATTTGATGTGTTCATGAGCGAACCAGCAGGACTCTCTCGTGTTTATGTGCATGGTCATGCTTACAGGAACAACTGGGCATTACAGATACTCTTTGTGGATACATACTACACAGGATTCCCTGAAAGCTCCTCAGTCCATGCTGTGGCTCTTTTAAATTGTCATAATTCAACCCCTATAATCTTATACCCATTAACTATTATTACTATATTTATATTTGTCTCAATAAGGAGTACAGAAATCTGTTTCCACTATTTATATTTTTCTATACTAGAGAAAAGTGAAATTGTCAAATTCAAGAAAGAAGTCAAATGAAGCTGGCAGAGTCGTCATACCTTGACTATGCTTTGTGAAGGATGTATTTCTGTCACGGAGGAAAGCTCAGTGTAATCCGGAGCATCACAGTCAGGTGTATGTTATATTCCTGGTTTTCTGCTTGGGTGTATAGACTGTAATAAATCACTCCTTCCAGAGCACACAGTCCTTCCCATGGACATCTAAACCTGACGCAAAGGCCATACAAGACAATCTTCCATGCCAAAAGCAAAAAGACTTTCATTTTTGTGACTAGACTTTAGAAGCAGTGTTGGCTCAAACCTTGAGCAATTCTTCTTCGAATACAAAGCTTGTGTTCAGGTATTAACCGCCATATTCCCCAACATTACTCACCGCCCTGCACTCCCCGCTCCATGCTCTGCCCCTGGGCTGTCCCTCAGTGCCCCCTGCCCTGTCACAGGCTCTGCCCTTCCCCTTTTGCTGCAAAGTTCACTCATGCAGGGGGCTCAGACTAAGTGGCTTTTTTAATTAGGCTTTTTTGCCCTGACAACCATGCATTTTTTTGCCCATGTCGGTGCTCCTGGGTTCAGCCGCAGGAGCTGAGGGGGAATTGAAAGCAGTGCAGCGGCAGAAAACGCTCCAGACAGACCAAACAGGAACACCAGGCCTTCACTAAACCCTCCACAGGCGCCAGAAAACCTTCCTGAAAGTTCAGAGCTCACCATGGTGGTGAAGATCCCCGATGCATACAGTCACAGCCCTGCGAAGGGCGGGCTGAGAGGACTCACAGGGCTTGCCACAGCACCATCACCCCTCACCTCCCACAGCTTCTGCCTCATTAAGGGACACAGCTGATCACCAGTGGTGGCTTGATGAGATGATTCAATGAGCTAAATCACAGGTGGTGTGTATGTAGCTGTCACAGATGAGTTTGCAGCAACCAACTCCTGGCCTGAGGTAAGGGGGATGCGTAGAGGGCCTGGTGGCCATCTTGGTAAGGCAGGCAGGCTGGCTGGGAAGTTTCTAGAGTCTGTGCGTGGGTGAAAATCAACAGCGACTGGGGTGAGAGGGAGGATGGAGAAGTGTGGGAGGGCTAATGGGAGCTGGGCACAAGCAGTTGTGTGGGAAAAGGGGCAGGGGAGGGTGGGCAGCCTTTTCCCTGTTCCCATGCTGTCCCCCCTCAGGCCTGCTCCCCTGTGCCCCTCAGCAGTGGCCATGTCTGTGTCCCACCTTCCTCACCCTCAACTCCTGGGGCCCTGACTCACCCTGTGCCTCCCTGCCGGGGCTCAGCCTGTTATGGAGGGACTCAGGGCTGGCTGTGGCCAGCACAAGCCTGAGAGTGAGGGGGCAGCCATCTTGGCAGCTGCTGTTAACAGGGAGAGGAGAAGAGAAGAGAGGGAGCCTGCACTGGGGGAAGGGGAGACTGGGTGGGAGGAGAGGGAGGAAACAACTTTCTCCAGGAAGAAGTCCCTTCATTTCCTCTCCTTATACCTTCTTGTAAATGGTTGGGCAGGGGATTATCCACTGGCTGGGCTTCCCCCTCGGCATCGCCCCAGCTGCTGACACCAGGAGGAAGTGGAAAAGCAAGAGGAACAGACAGCTTTAGCAAAACACCCCTGACTTCCCTTCCCTGTTCCTCCACAACACATCCTTCCCTGCCTCTGCCTGACAGGCAAAAAAATGTGAAAGAACATGCAATTACCTTGACAGGAATTGTGCAAACCCTGTGCCAGGGAGAGAGGGATCTCTCTGGACACCCCATGCTTTCGCACTCAAACTTAACAACCTCCTTTCTTGCCCTCTTGTATGTTAAACCCCCATCAGCTCTTCAATTCTCATCTCTTTTTAGTGCAGACAAGTAAAACGTAAACTGATGTTTCCTAAAAAGTGTCCCAGCTCCAGCCGAGGTCCTGCTCTCACTGTTTGCCCTTCTGCACAAGCGTATGGGGGCACAGAGCTCTCGCAGCAGATGTTTGTACCTCTTCAGGTATCATCTAGCTCTGTTATCATGAGCTTTCTCTGGGAAGGGTATAGCAAAGGACCTTTACCCTTCAAAATCTCCTCCTTAAACCTCTCAAGAAAGGGTTTCAGATGAGAGCCATTTAGGCTCTGTTAATGTCATATGATTTCTTTCCAACAGCTCTTCAGTCTTTTAATAAGTTGAAGATCAGACCTACATTTTGTAGCTATTGCCCAAATCATACCAGACGTGATCAGGCTGCTTTTGCTTTAAAAAGATGTTTGCTTAAAAGAAATAATAAATTCAAACTCATATTTTCATGGTTCAATTTGCTAAGTCAACCAATCCCTGATAAAGTTAAGAAAAAATTAATTTTAATGAAATGTAATTGACCTCTTTTTCTACTTCATATGCTGTCAAGAAAATACGTGTCATGGGTGGGGACAAATTTGAAAACATCTGAAACAGAGCAAATGAAGGCTCAAGGTAAGTTCTCACTTGCCATGAATCTTTCCTCATTCTGCCTCTGCACCCTTTCACAGTGTGTCTGTGATAATTAGTATTATTTCGTATAATTGCAGCTAATAATTTTAGAGTGTCTTCTCATGGTCTCAAATTTTTAACTTTTTAGTTACAATAGATGCTGTATTACAATTACTTTTGTATTCTAAAACATGAAGGAGGAAAGGCCAAATTAGAAAAAAAATAATCAGTGCTTTACGGTTTAACCTGATTTATAGAGTAGAAATTTTATCTATGTTGTAACACAGCCTTTTTGGCTTGTTTTGCCAAGTCAGTTTTCCCAGTCAGTCACACAGCTAAGTAGTATGTATTTTTGCCTGTATGTCATTAACAGATTTCAGAAAATAGATGATTACTTTATCATGCAAGTCTTGTTGACTCTCTGAAGAGCTGGATAAGGAAGGAAAATTCTCTTCTTTCCAGGCTGGAGCTGTTTTTCTTCTGCTCTTCTGCTAGGAATAATACAAGTGCACCAAACACCATGTTCCCCTGGGCAAGACATTGTGTAACACTGATCTCTGATATCATTCTGTAATGTCTCTTTTTTGTAATTAATGTACTGCTTTGCACTGGGGAGTATTTACAAAAATCTCTACTGCATCCTTAACCTTTTAATGGCAAACTTCTCAACAGGTGAGAAATGCACACAACATGAAGGAATTTTAGCAAGCCTTCACAATTTCAAGTACAGTTAATACAGATTTAGATTTTTTTTTCTATTTCCTACAAAGGTTTTTTCAGTTTCTTGCCCTTTGCATTGAGAAATTTCTTGAAAAATACCGTTGATTCTAGTAGATCCAGCTAATTTGCAAAGGCCAGAAAGGGAAAGATGCTAAGCATTTTCACGCATTTTGTCCTTCAATAGCATTTGACGAGCTCTCTGTAGATTCTCTGCTCTCACAGTTCATAAGCAGTGCAAACCCATACAAAGCAGTTGATGAAAAATGATGTGTGCTATTAGCAGTCTGTGAACTACTTCAAAATGAGATGCATCACTAAGGGTTGGGCCAGATGATCTTTTGAGGTGCCTTCCAACCTGGCCTGTTCTGTGATTCTGTGATAGCAGTGACTCTCAGTTTTGTTTGCAGTTGGTTCTGTTGGAATGCTTCCTCCTCCACACCTGAACTGCAGGATAAAGTACCTCCATGCAAGTAATTAGTGTGCTTATCACATGGATGAAGAGAACCTTCACACAGGCAGTTACTACCCACCAGCTGATCAGCCGTAACTTGCTGGGCTCTGCAGATGGACCACCAGCTCCCTGTTTCTTAGTCTGCTCCATGAGTTCAGTCAGTGCAGAGACTCTGAGTGCTGGCTGAGAGTGCAAGATCGAATCCAAAGCAGAGTAGAACAGGAATCTGTGACAGGCTGAAGTAAAGTTTTAGGGTTTTTTTGTAGATGTAAAGCTATGTTTTAAGGAGGTAGGGAACAGATTGTGATCCCAGTTTGTGTGTGGTATCAGGTAGGAGGATGAGGATGTAGAATAAGGGTCTGGATTGTGGAAGAGAAGAGCTACAACAGAAGAGTGGGGGAAGGAAGGCAAGGGTACATTTCATGTCCAGCTGCTGCCACTGTGCAAACACCTTAGGAATCCACTGTGCAGGCCTGGCATGCATTCTTTCTTGCTGCAGACCCAATCTACTTACTCATAAACCATCATTCACCCGTTTGCCACACATCCTATGCACCGTTTCTGCAACTCCTCCTTTAAGTCAACAGTTTAACCACATCAGTGGAAAATTCACAATAGAAAAAAATGAGCCTATGCTGTCATGGTGTTCAGGCACCTCAACTGGTTGTACCTTCTGAGAAAGTAATACATTCTCAGTGTTGATGTGGAGCATGGGACACCTAACAATTACACTTTAAAAGTGTTTCCCCAAAAGGCTAGAAGCATGTGTAACGACCTCTACTATTTTTCACTGCACTATATAAAGGTGCCTCACCCGCCTCCCCTCAGGTTTCCTTCTATGGAAGTTGAAGTCTATTTTCTATTATGTGCCACTGAAAAAATAAAGATTAAAAATATTAAAAGGAAGGAAAGAAAATGAGAGAAAAGAAAAGGGACTGGGGCGTGGAGTGGCCATCCAGATTATTTCACTGATTGAGGTTACAGGACACAGCATTTCTACCGTCAATACAAAGAAACACAGGATTAGAGTAACTGTGTTAGAGGAGTGCTTGGGTGAGGAGTCCCGAAACTACTGTTGCAGTGGAGGAAAAGGAAGGTAGGAACACACCGTTTGAACACATCTTTGGGACAGCTTGGTTGATTAGAGAGGAACAAGCAACATAGTAACACAGGGTAATTTCTGCACTACACATGGGCAGAATCCTTCTTGTTCCCACCTCCCAGTGAGTACCATACTGCAAGGTCTTCCATATGAACCTTTTGTTCTTTTTTTATACTTTTCTTCCTGGACCATTTGACCAGTTGCAGAACTGGTCAAACCTCAAAATTGCTTTCATGTAAGCAATCTGACTCTCTAGTGTGAATTTTCTCATGTGAGCAACACATTTTTAAGGATTGTCAGACATGAAATCAGGCATCTGGAAAAGTGTTCAATCCAGAATATTAAAGTTTAATTAAAAATAAATGCAGCCCTTTATATGATTTCTTAGTTTAGTACAATTCCTGACATCAGTAACAAAGACAATGATGTGGCCTCAATGTAAACAAAGAGCACGCTCCCACAGCATAAACATTTCAAAACATGAAATAACTTCAGAAATGTTCCCATGGTAGTCTTAATCAAAGACAATGAGGCTTAAAAATGAAAACACAGTTTAATCCAAACATCTTTAAAAATGATGTTTCAACAAAATTTTTCCTAAGCACTTCTGTGTAGGATTTGTGTAATACCTAACATCCTTTCTATGACCTGATGCTTTAGGACTTTTAAAAAAATTTGTTTTGACTTATCAATGAGTTTTGATCAATGATTCATAACAGGTGATAGCAGGTTGATCACAAAGCCTGCTGGCTTTAAAGTAATGGGTTAAACTGTGATATAAACCCATAAACAAAAGAAATTAAAAGTTAGGTTAAACAAGAATGCATTAATCTGTGTCTCTAACAATCACAGCAGAAATCCGGGATCAGTTTCCCACCTACTGAGAATCCTTCTGGTAAAGTCAGCTTAGGCAGAGATGTACACAAACTCCATATTCTGAAGCCTTGCTAGTACATGCAGAGTTTCTTCTTTCAAAAAGAATACTTCTTCCTTCCGGCCCTACTCTCCTGTCTTTTTGCCAGACTCTCTTTTCTCTGCTAACCTCAGTTTCCCCCTTTTTTCCCCATACTTGGAATGAGATACCTGGGAAACCTGAGAGGTAAGCGAGCCATGCGTCCCCTTTGCCATCGTACACCTGCCCTGCAGCCAGATGAATCTCACACTTCAGCTGCTGAGTGGAAGGGAACCCTAATTCATGCAGCGCTTTCTCTGTAGAACTACTGTGTGCCTATGTGTTCCCTGTTGTCATTCCCGGGTGCTTGCACAAGAGTGACCTCTAATGGAAGAGCCACTCCCGTTACAAATCATAGCCTCGGAGCATAATTTAGGTAGGGAGGGACCTCTGGAAGTCATCTTGTCCAACTGTCTGCTCAGGGCAGGGCCAACATCCCTAGATTGCACAGAGCATTCTTCAGTTGGGTTTTGACTACTTGGATTGTGGTTGTTGCTGCTATGTGTCCTCAGTGCCTATCTGCTGCCTTGCCTAAGAGGCAGAGAAGTTACAGCTGGTTTCTTAACTTTATTAATGCAAATCCAGTTGCTTACCCAGTCTATTATTTGCAGGCACTTGCATCTGCTGGTTATAGGGTATGTGTGAATGAGAAGGGGAAATTCGTCAGGGTCTCTCAGTTTTGCTGTCTCCTCACAGAGGCTTCGGCCGTGACAGATAGGGAGACATCACATACCAGCCTTTCTGCTCCAAGGGCTAAAGTGTATGGGGAAAATAAAATTTTCCATTTTGTTGTTGTGCAGGATCATACTGCTATATTTGTTGCTGGGCACTTCCTAGATTGAAAGGTCTGCTGGGTCGGCATCCATTAAAGGATAAGCCAATGGGTAGATCACCGATTGCGCAGGATACTTTTATTGTGGAGAACAGGACAGCTACTGACTGTGGTGGGTAGAAGAGTAGCAGGAAGCAGAAAGGCAGCAGCAGTTGATTAAGGGAGATCCATATATTGACTGTTCGTTCTTGTGGGCTGGTGCATAAATTTGAGCCCTAACAACTGCCCTTAAAAGCTGAAGAAAAGAGATTTGATTGAAAACTTGTGTTATGTAAGCAAACATTCCAATCAATGGAAACCTAGTGGTGGAATAATGAATGAATTGGGGACTGAGGTCCAAAAAAGTATCAAGTGGGACCAATTGTAGAGACAGGACCACTGGCAGATAAACTGCAGGGCCTGTAAACACTTTAAGACATAAAAAAGGATTGTCAAAAGGATCTGAGAAATAGCTAAAAGAATTACTAAAGGATGGAGCAGATCAATGATTTTTGGCTAAATTGTTGTTTTGAGAGACTTTGTACAGGAGAAGTAAGTGAGAGCCTAGGGGACATGATTTCCAAATCTTTTTCTTCTCTAAGAAGAATAAGAAAACCAGTCTCCCTATGACTCATCTTTAGAATCAAAATGCAGATGCCCTCAGAGGTTTAGAGAAGGGACATGGTATTGTAGAGGTTGTGACACTTCTCCAAAACTTTGTTACACAAGTGATTAATGGGAAGAAAAGCTGTTAGAGATGTGTCAGCAGAAGTGAAAGGAGCACCCAGCTATAGCTGCAAATCCAAGTTGCACAAGATCCTCTGATCCCCACTTTTTCTGTGCAAATGAAAGCCGCCGCCAATGGTTAAAAAAAGTATTTTGACAATATTTATGAACTGAATTTGGCAGATTTCTTTTGGTGGGTTCTTCTACCCACCACAGTACCCAGTTTTTAAGGGTGTGTGATAAATTGTCCTCACGAATTTTCCACACCTTTCAGTGATGACATGACAAGTTGGGGGCCATTGTTCAGAGCTTCAGTGCAAGAACATGGGTGAGGCTTTCTTTTTGTACATTACTGTGTAATTTTTCTATTCTTAATTTTCTCTGTACTCCAACTTTTGCATTGAGTGATACTGCTGAAGGCAGCTGCTATTTTTGTTCATTTCAGGTTTTTCCTGTTAAGAGTCCAGAACTCTGATGGAGAATTAATTTTATTCCATTTTAGTTTGTTGTGTTCTATTAATTAGAATACAAAATAGTATGAATGTTCCATTCGTAAGAAAAAAATAGCTAAAACCCATGACTTTTTCTTGAAATGAACCCACAAATCCCGTCAGGTGCTTAATCCCAGACTGTTGATTCAAGTAGAAATGACTTACTGATAAATATTAAATCTTTCTACTTACAACTTACAACAACAACAAAAAAATTGCACCTTTAGATATCCTTGTGTTATTTGCCTTAAATAATCAGGAGATATTCACAATATACTCATATGAGACAGGTCTGGAATAAATGACTACATAATATCAATAAAAATATTCAAATAGGAATATGTTATGAAAAGAGAAAGGATATTAGGGCAAATGTTGCTCATTCTCACCTTTGGGTGTGACTGTAGAGAAAGACAATAGCTTTAAGAAATGGTGACCAAACAGTTTCAACAAAAGGAATCAAGTTGTGGAAGCTTCCTCTTGAAAGCAAAATGTTTCAGTGTTGTTTTCTTTCCAATTCCTTCAAACAACTTTGGTGCTTTTAAAAAAGCAGTTAGCTTAGCAGCACTGGAGTAAGAGAGCTGTGAGCCCTGCAATAACTTGTGTAACCTAGTCTTTGTTAAAGTAGGAGAAGCTGACACATAAAATCCAACATTTTTCATGTCATAGTTCAGGTGTCAAAGAGAAAGATGGGGGTAATTTTGTATCTTATAGTGAAATAAATAAACATAGTATGTTCTGTTTGAGCTTCAGGTTTACATTTGTTTAAAAATGTTATTTATTTCTGTCTAATTTACATACCTAACACATTTTCCTATCTTAGCTTCATCCCCACCCAGGAACAGGAAAAACACTAAAGAATGAAGGTCATGTGAAGATTCAGCAAAGGTATAGTTGTTCTGTATTTCAGGGGCCTGTGCAAGTCTGTGTTTTACCCAGGTTGCAAAGTACAGGGGTGGGGAATGTTGGAGTTCATTCCTCTCCTAAATAGGCCACGATGTTGCCTGATTCCAGTGTGAGTGGGCTGAGCACAGACACGGCTGCATGTAGCAAGTCCTGGCTTGCCAATAGTTTTCATTACTAACATCATGGGGCTCTCATTAACACATTGCAGTAATATCATGGGACTCTCAGTTGGCAGCAAGACACTGTTGAATAAGTAAGATGCCAGAGTTTGGGATATTTTGAGCGCAATGCCAATCTAGAAGCATCACGGGGCATTTTGTATGCACAGAGCAGAACTGTCATTGAGCACTGTGGACAATTTATTACTATTCCACTGCTTGCCTAGCTTTACCATCACAATATTTTCCCTGCTGTCTTATACAGTGAGCAGAAAAGCATTTTTGGATTTCACTGGGACAGATGCTAATTTATAATGGTTTTTGAAAGTAGCCTAAAATCAGGGAAAAAAATTCTCTCTAGGTGTTTCTCTGCTTAGAATCATAGGATCATAGAATTGTCAAGGTTGGAAGGGATCATCTAGTTCCAACCACCCTGCCATGGGCAGGGACACCTCCCACTAGATCAGGTTGCCCAGAGCCCCATCCAGCCTGGTCTGAAAAACTCCCGGGATGGGGCTTCCACCACCTCTCTGGACAACCTGTTCCAGTGTCTCACCACCCTCATGGTGAAGAACTTCTTCCTAACGTCCATTCTGAATCGACCCATCTAGCGTACTTCTTATGCTCCACTTCAGCTTGACAGACAGAAAAATGTGCCTGACTCGCAAAGACAATAGTATCCTGAACATTTTATTATTTCAGCCCTGCACAAATCCATTTCAAAATCTGCTGTGTTCCCAGTGATGCAAGACACCTGCATCTGCTGGTCTTCTGTGGCCATCTGAAGTCCAGTGAGCTCAGTGATTTTTGCAGCAAAGAAGAGGTCCCTTCACACAGGGTTGCTTGTGAGAATGATCCTTCTGAGTGTGGTTAGACATTCAGCCTGTCATATAATCAACTGTCATGTGTTCCTGTGCAGAATCAATAGGACTCCGTTGATACAAAACAGTTGGCTGTAAAATATTACACTGAAAGACAAGGGCTTTCTTTTTTTCTTTTATTTTTTTTTTGTCTGGTGAAACTAATGGTCTTAAAATGTATTGTGATGGCCTTATATCCCTCATATCCCTCTTTCTGCGCATGCCAGAGGAGAAATAGAGGCATTCCTGTGCTTGGAGAAATGGAGTCCTTTCTTTTTAAAAATGGTCAGCTGCTCTTTACTTTCATTTACTTGTACATAGTTTACAGAAAACATAGCCCAAGGTTTGTGAAACCCACAGCTCTCCTGAGAGTTCCCTAAACACCAGACCAAAGGTGACTAATGGTTGATGGTAGAACTTTCCAGGATTCTTCAGTTCAGAAAAGGGTAAAGCATCTCTCTAGCCTAGTAATTACAGTGCTCATTTAGAAGTGGGTGACATGACCAGAGAAACCTCTTTCCATCATGTCTGCTTTGGTCACTGAACAATTCAACCATTGACATGAAGATGATGTGGCAGTCCTTTCTAAAGTCCTTTCTCAGCACAAGAAGGACATGTTGGAACGGGTCCAGAGGAGGGCCATGAAGATGATCCGAGGGATGGAGCACCTCTGCTATGAGGACAGGCTGAAAGATTTGCGGTTGTTCAGCCTGGAGAAGAGAAGGCCCTGGGGAGACCTTATAGCAGCCTTCCCATACCTAAAGTGGGCCTGCAGGAGAGATGAAGAGGGACTCTTTATCAGGGAGTGTTATGATAGGATGAGGGATAATGGTTTCGAACTGAAGGAGGGTAGATTTAGATTAGATATTAGGGAGAAATTCTTTACTGTGAGGGTCGTGAGGCACTGGAACAGCTTGCCCAGGGAAGTTGTTGATGCCTCGTCCCTGGAAGTATTCAAGACCAGGCTGGATGGGGCTTTGAGCAACTAGTGGGAGGTGTCCCTGCCCATGGCAGAGGGTTTGGAACTAGATGATCTTTAAGATTCCTTCCAACCTGAGCCATCCTACGATTCTATGA